>OX411276.1:31700325-31923809 GCA_948146005.1 Nomada fucata
TGGTGGCCCTGCAACCAGAGATGCGGTACTTTCAAAATTAATCAAATTCGACGTGCTATCCACTATATTTGAAATTCTACAAACTCTCAACGATCGGCTACTACCGTACGTGTCACGTGAAAAATATAGTAATCGTCGAAAAAAATAATTTCCTGCCTCACAATATTCTTCATACATTAATAGATGTGTCCTCGACTTTCTAACGTTGATAATCGCGCAGCGAAAATTTTACGAAAGTCACGTAGCGACAGACGCCATGGACTCGATTATAAAAATTACAATTTGCCTCCTGAAATCCCGTTCCAAAGAAACGCATTTATTGGAGAAGCTTGTCTCTGCCGTTTCTGAAATATTGCACAGGTGAACGTTTTTTTCCTATATAAAAAACTTTGTTGATTATTTAAAATATAAATATCCCGATTTGTACTTCACTGGAACAGTAGACGAATAATATATTTTGTAAGCAGCCCTTTGATCACTAAACATATTTTTCAAACACTTTCCAATCACTTTCAGAGCCATAGAATTTCACGTAGACTTCGACACGATCTGCGTGCCGAGGCAAGTACTGATCCTTTTAAAGTCTTTGATCTCAGAGGATTCTCTAGATCAGAAGATAAAGTTTCCCGCCGTGGCGGTACTGAATCTCGTTCTCGAAAACATCGACACGGAGGACGAGTTGGAAGACGGCGTGTTCGAACTTTGCCACAAAGCACTCGATTTAATGAAAGAGATTGTCCAGTACAGCGACGACAACGCTTCGATCTTGCAAGCTGCAGATGCATTGTGCGCAGTTTCTGCTTCTGCCACTCGGTGAGCTTTCTTGCATTGAGCACAGAATATTTCAAACACGGAGGACGAATTCGTCATCCAAATATTTCCGAACGCGGTACGGTTTGCGCCACACACGCGTTCACGTTGCTTTCGACATTTTCCTTTCTTTCATTTCGCCTCTCTTGTTTCTAGTCCGTTTCAATATTTCCTTACAATTTTCCATCATTCGTGCAACCATCTTCGTTTCCACGAACTCTTTCCGCTATTTCAATTATTTCTCACCGTGTCGTACCGCGTGCCCATTCGAAGAGCCGACAAGTGAAATTCCCTTTCCCACAGATTATGCGTGGCGAAAACCGACGGTCGCCTCATGTTCGACAACGTTTCCCAACCCAGGGACACTCTGATAAAAGAAATCCACTGGACGACCACGAGAACGCTGCTGCCTTGCGTTAAAGTAAGTTCGACGATACGAATTTGTCGCGTCGATACGACGGATCCATTTGATTACGCGATCGTCAAAGCCCCTTTTATTCCCCGTCTCGCAGGGCGCGGAGTCAAACGAAACTGGCAGGGCATTCGAATTCCACAGGAACCTCGTGACTTGTCTGAACAACCTTTACAAACTGAGCGGTAGCTGCGGCCGCGACAACTTGTCGAACCACTTAGCCGTCAACGGATATCTGAAGTACTTCTTGCTTTTAACAACCAGACTACCGTAAGTCCTACTATCTAACGCTCCAAAGAGAGCCAAGGAAACCCGTCGAGATTCGTCGAGACCGTCCAGCGCACGATTTCGAATAAAGCTCGAATGTTTAATCGAGAAATCTGTATAACGCGCAAGGCAGGCGAGAACGGGCTGCGGAGCGACAGACGTTTCGGATCGTAAATTGAAACGCGGCGCATCCAGATGCAACGAGGTTCTTTCTGCGAACGGGAAGCTTCGTTGTCCGGTTAGATCGATCTTGCGTCGCGAAACGCTGGGACGTGTATTCGAAATTGATTCACGTGACAAAACGAACGGCCGTCCGTTCAACTTTCGCGCAGAGAACGGGATCGCCTCTCTCGTCGAACGACAGAACACGCTTTCCACGGTATACTGTTCGCAGTCGGATTATTTTATTATCGACACGTTGCAGGGAGAACTCGCGACGCAGCACCTCTATACTGTTATCGAAAATCGTCACCGCATTGTCCGAGGAGTCAATGCCCGTCGGCCATTGCGCCAAAGGAGAGGCGAGCATCGAAAGTGCGATCCATCGAGGCTTATTGGATCTGCCGAGGGATCGCGAGCAATGGTTCAACGTCGTGGCTAATCGCGAAGGAAACAGCGCCGCTGCCCTAACGACTCTGTTTTACTATCATTTCCTGGGAACCAGAGAGTACGGGAACCAATAGAAATCGAGGGGAAGATGTTTCCCCCGGGCGTTATCGAGACGAAAACGTGTGATCGGGCATTGTTTCAGGCACGACATGATATGCCTGAAATCGCTGATCGCCAGGATCGTCAATCTATCGAAGTCTGGCCGGACATCGGCGCAAACTCTGAAAGTTTTATGGTTTCTGTTCGCTGTCGCGTCCGTGTCGCATTCATCACCGGCCGCGGTGCCCGGCTACGATAGAGCTGTGAAACGTTTGGCAGCCCAGCTGAAATATTCCAGACTGAACGATTGTTACACCCACCATATAGATTTGTTGCATTACTGCTTGAAATGCGCGGAATTCCCGAGGGATCTGAGGAACCGGGCAATGGATCTATGGCTGGTGGAATCGGACGGGGATATCAAGCCTTTGTTAAGTTTGGACTGTCCGCAAGTTGTTCAACACTATTTATTGGTGAGTTTATATTTATTTGCGTATATCATACATTTATGTATTTCCATATCTATATATTTATATATTTGTATGTTTAGATATTTATATATTTGTATGTTTACATATTTATATATTTGTATGTTCAGATATTTATATATTTGCATGTTTACATATTTATATATTTGTATGTTTACATATTTATATATTTGTATGTTCAGATATTTATATATTTGCACGTTTATGTATTTATATATTTGTATGTTCATGTATTTATATATTTGTATGTTTACACATTTATATATTTGTATGTTTACACATTTATATATTTGTATGTTTACACATTTATATATTTGTATGTTTACATATTTATATATTTCACGTTGGAAAGGGTGAATATTATGGAAGTTCAATGACCATTGTCAACGTTATAGAGTGAATGAGAAAACAAGGGAAACGAAATTTGTTAATTTATCGAACAAATCGCGTGGATAATGTTTTATATAATAGTAGATATTAATAGTGGTCGAATATTGACAATGTTTGTTGAATCTTGGTCAACTTTGGCGGCGGGGAGGGGGTTCATATTCTGTTGCAATTTACTCGCGAACGTAGCTCGTCATTCAAACCGGATACTCGGAGAAGATAATCCACTTGGCTATGAAGGGAATCAGAGAAATGATACGCGTGGATAATTCCAAGGAGATCGCTGAAATCGCATGGCACATGCTACCCGATTTGATATCTTCGTACGAACCATCGAAAGGTATTGTTGCTTCGAATAATACAATCGCGAATCTATTAACAGTTATGTTGAAACAGCTTCGCCGGATAAAAAATGATGTGCCCCTTTTTCTTCGCTCGAACGTTCCCTCTTTATTCGTCTTTAACAGCGCAGCCCCGAACGATAAGAATGATATTAAAATAATTGCTACACCAGGATCTAAAATAAGAGGCCGCGTCAAATTCTACACGCACATTTCGATAACTAGCTCGAAAGTAATTTATCTCGGCGAGCTCGTCGATCATAAAACGCTCCGGGCAAAAATACGAATCTATCCAGACGAAAGATTCCCCACAGACGAGCAGGTGAAGGCCGTCCTGGAATTGACCAACGTGTCCATGCCGGAGTCTCTGTCCCCGGCGACGAGGAATCGATGCGCGGATGGTCTCGTCGGCATCATACTGCAAAGAGATTCGGACGTGCATCTAAGAACGCTGGCGATAATGCAGTCGTACGCTTTGCTGGTCACGTCCGCGACGATCAAGCCGTTCACAAGTACATATTTCAGCTGGAACGTTCTCCCAAACATAGAAATAACGTAAACAACGCCGGACCCCGTCTGTCGCTGGTGGCTAATACTACTTCGTATTCTCTTTCCTCGAACAGTCCTCGAGAAATATTGCGCCGCGTCGTCGTGCCTGTTGGACGAGCTGCTGGTGCAAGCTTTCTCGACGGATGCACCGCAATTGGCCGCGGTTTGCCTGAAACTTCTGGCGTTTATTGTCCGCTGTCACGGGGGATCGTCGATCCAGGTAGGCACCTATCCGGGCGGCACGCGGTCGTAAATAATAAATTCGACGATACGAACGTCACCTGTCCATCGAACGATCTCGGTTCCAGCACGATAAGCCAGTGACGATTGACGCGCAGAGCCTGGCCGATTTGCTGCTAAACACGAGGCGGACCGTCCATTCGTCGATCAATGGAATGCAACTCGCGCTGGAACTTTTAACTCAAAATATTGACGGATCGCCCGTCAGGCTGGACGGTGTCGTCCACGAGGGTACGGAGGGTATCGTCAACCTGTACGAAACGCTTCACATCGTTCACGGGAGTGTTAGTACATATTCATTGATCGACCGTTCCTCGATGTTCGACACGATCGTTCGACACGTTCGACGTAGGGATTAACGTATGGAACTCATTCAGATTCGTGGATCGTTTCGTTCGCAATGATATCTAATGGCGTAGAATCGCGGGCAGTGGTCAACAATTCCGTCATCGTTTGATATTTTTGTCGCAGAGCGAGCCAACGCGAAGGGAGATCGTGTACGAGTGTCTCGAAGGTGCGCTGCACTTTTGCCACAAGCACCAGCGGTCGCTCGTGTACCATCTGTGTACATCGATGAGCAACGACGATACCGTCACGGCCGTGCTGACGGCTGGTCGCGTGTCCAGCAATTTCCTGGGCTACCTATCGACCTGGCTACGCTATCGTAGAAACTGCTCCAAGGACGAGGGACGTTGGGACGCGAGATCTCTCTGCAAAACCCCGTTCGAAGAAACCATGGACCGCGTCGAGGCTTTCGTCAGGGGCGCAAAGAATTCCAGAACCGACGCCGCGTTTCACAATCTACTCTACGCGATGAGCGATGGAATATAATGCAATCGCGGTTCGTCGAAAGATTATTGAGTTCTTTTGCTTTTCGAGTTCGGCAAAGTTTCGCGCAAACTGTTACACCAGCGAAGAATAGGACAAAACTAAGTTTATTTCGATACAATTTGGGAGCAATTTGTTGCGATTATTTTGCTCGATGGGATACCCTCGCGAGCAGTTACACATTCGATCCTTTCTCGCTGATCTTTCTCTGTGTGAAAAGAAAAGAAAAGAACAAATATCCACCGCGTACACCGTCAGGTATATCGACGCGCCCAGCGTATAGTTTCGGGGAAGGGTGCGACAGAAATAATACGAACGTTCCAATGGAAGCTTTCCTTTAACAGTTTATTCGATCCGTGCAACATTGCTCGACAACATTTCAACATGTTAATATACGTGCGTACAAAAAGTAGAAAAAGATCAATCCGGGACGAAATGGGATTCGTCCGCGTTTGTATCGCGTGCGCTTCAGCGTGATCCTGAAATATATAATGTATACATATATTTATGTAATATTTGTTCCTGTCTGTCTGTTGTCGTGTATGTCTGCTAAGTAGCATTGAACGATCCCCTCGGGTATCTATAGTGGCTCGGCCGGATAGTGTGCAGTGAAAAATGTTCTATCGGAACTGGTCGGACGCGGTTCGCGCGCCGCGTCTGTCGTATCGAATTCGTTCTCGCCGACATTTCGCGATTGCTCGTCCTCGCGTCGTCCTTTTCGCCTAGCTCCTCTCCTCGCATCGCTGTTCCGTTTCTTCCTCTTTTCTTCTTCTCGCTCACCCCTTCGCAACCCCGCCCCTTTTAGCTTTCTTACTTTCGCGGCCGTCCGTTGCGCTGCATGAAGCAACCCTTGAACGAGTTTAATCTCACGTCGATCTCCCCTTCTTCGAGCTGAAATCACACGGTGCCCCGTTGAATTGCCGATGGTCTCCGCCGCGATCGGGTGAACCGTCGATCGATTCAAAGGGAGGAACACGCTCGAGTGTCCGGGATCGGGTACGATTGAAATCATTTCTAACGGCGAGCCGTCGTTTCGGAGATACGACGTTCGGAATATAGATATATATATATTGTTAACGCGACTATTATTTTAACGTTTATAAACGGGTTAACGTTTTACGATGCGTCGCAAGTTCTCGGGCGATCGAAAAATTTGGAAGGCATTGCCAATCGTGGCAAAAGTATCGTTGGGAAAGGAACGTACGAAATGAATTCAATCGTCGCGACGCTCTGCGGGACTGAAAGGGTTTGATCGGTATCGGGCAGGTATACCTGATCGAACAAGTAGATCTCTTTGTAACAGGACGGCGAGACGCATTCGCGAATGCATCTGATTTTGGCGGTGCCGTCCCTTTGCGGCGGTAGCATCTTGCAAGCGCCGCTCTCCTCGCAAGCCTGCTCGAACTGTCTGAAGAGAAGTTCCTAAGAGCGGAACATTCGATTACCACCCGTTCCCCGCAGTTTCGCCCTGCGCGTGCAGAAAGATCTCTTCGCGTAAGTGCGTTCGGTAGATCAAGAACCGAATGCTCGCGGTTTCTTTTCCACGGCGTGCGACGGAGAGCTCGTTCGATTTGCGCTTCTCGCGCACAATAACCGGATAAACCGCGCGGCCGACAATTGCTTCGAGTCCGTTGAAAGATTAACCTCGATTAAGTGCCGCGGACGAGTTCCATTATTGGTCCCGTCGGCTCGTGCAATTTTCTCCGAAGGCGGCTTCCTTTCTCTCTGCCCTGCCCGCGGGCAACGATATTGCTCCACATGCTGCGTGCCACGATTCGCGTAGAAATCGCGAGGAATCGCGTCGAGGTACCGGACGCGTTCGATTCGCAAAGAGTTCACCGACGCGAAAACGAGTATAAATTCGCCGTAACCCCGATTCCCCGAGACGTTGCAGACATCCGCGTCGCGCAGAACACCATAAGTACGACCCCGAGCATCCAGCCAGTCTTAGGGTTAATGCCG
Source organism: Nomada fucata (assembly GCA_948146005.1). Lineage (NCBI taxonomy): Eukaryota > Metazoa > Arthropoda > Insecta > Hymenoptera > Apidae > Nomada > Nomada fucata. Next base: position 31,707,258 of record OX411276.1, read on the forward strand.
AATCGATCCTACCCCCTGGCGAAATCACGGAATCGCCCCTACGTCTACACGGTTACCCTCCCCATGGGGAAGCTGGATCGACGCTGGGTAATCCTACTTGAGCATCACGCGTCGTTGGCGAGATATCGCGCAAATCTCTCGAAAATTCTGCCCTCCCGTGACCCTCGTGCCGAAACGCCCCGCCGCCGTACGTTCCGGAACAATTAGACGCGACGAGGGCAAACAAACAATAGCCAACGGACACCCCCAAGATCCATCGTTTCAACGAGCGTCGAACGGAATTGAAATGGAATATCCGTTCGAGTAATTCCGTCGACGCGTAACCAAGTAAACGAGTCGCTCCGCCGTAAAACGTAACGCCGTTGTCGAATGAACACCGGTGTCGTAAAAACGCTGCCCCTTCAAAACAACCCCTTCCTCCCACCGCGAGCCACGAGCATAACCTGCACCCGCCGTGGAAGCGTCTCTAATTCGTTCTCCGCCCGAGATTCGTCAAATGGTTGTCCGACTTACATTCTTGGTTGTCTCCTTGTACGGATACTCAGGGAAGGTGAAGGTCTTCGCTAGGGTGCCCGGCCCTTCCTGAAGCTGGCCGACGACGAGGATCAGGCCGATCGCGAACGCCACCCCCGGCGCCATGTTGAGCAGCCGGCTGCGATCAATACGAAAGGGTGGCGCTCGCTTACGCTCCTTTACGTCGTGGAACTCGTTTCCCTCCCCCGTTGGCGGCTGTAAAAAAAAAAGAAACGATAGACAGGGTGGATCCCCGCGATCAACCTGTCGATTCCCTTTGGCCGGCCGTCCCGTGAAATTGACTTTTTAAAAACGCCAACCCCCGGTTCGCCCCGTCGTCGAGGGGCGGGCAGCCGGCTTTTCGGTCGCCGTCGACGCTTCGTACCGCGGTTCCGCGGAGCTTCGTCGTCGGCTCGCTTGAATGGTATAGGCGTACGACCGTTATTTGGGGGAGGGTTTCGCGGCGGTCGAGAGGCGTTCGAAATTTATTTCGTGCGGTGGACGGACAGGGGCAGCGGGTATCGTAAGACGTCGAGGGCTATAGTTATCGATTGGCTTTCGATTGGACGCACATGTGCGCATAGTCGACGCGGGTTTCTCCGCGCGTGGATTCGTTATCGTTCGCTTCAACGATTCCGTTTCGTTCGCATCGCGAGCTCGACTCGCGTCGCGTATTTGCGTAACGTCGCGATCCCGTCGACGGTAGGATGCTCCTCGCGGTGCCGCGCGGAAATGCCAGCCGATGTCGCCGAGGTGTAACGCGTTGCGCGTCGCGCGCGTGTCACGAGCGGTTATTTCTTTCTCGCGCGAGGCGATCCTCGCGTCGGGACGATCGATAACGCCCGGGCGAAGGCGAATCAGGCGAATACGAATCAGGCGAAGACGAATCAGGCGAACGTCGCAGACGCTGTTGCACGCGGAAATTCATCGATAAATCCGCCGGTCGCTTGTCGCGGCTCGGCTCGGCTCCGCTCGGCTCGCCTCGGCTAATCTGCATAAAACGGTAACCGAGTGTACGCGCGGCGAGGCGGGACGGCATTTATCGTCGCGACGCATGCGAGCGAACCAGACGTCGGTTTTTGTTCGGCTAGGGGTTGCGCGCCACCAGCTCCTCGTGCACACCCCCACGCACACACCGCCCCGCGACCATTAAATCGAGATCTCGCCGGTGATTAGCGGTAGTTTGCCTCGGTGTGCCCGCCGGTCGATAGATTTTCCCAATAATTTTCCGTCAGTTCGAGGAATTTCGACGGGACCAGCGAGGCGTTCCGTTCCGCCTATATTTCCTCCGTTCCTCGCCACCGGTTTCAGGATGACGATGGTTAAAGTGGCTTCGTTGCTCCGCTTCCTTTCTCTCGTCTTTCTTCTACCCTCTGCGCATTTCGATCCGCCGTTATCGCGCCGAGGTTCTCCTCGAGGATGGGAAACGGAACGATTTAGAACCAGAGCGACGACGAGCGAACGTAACTCTCGAGAAGACGCGACGGGGATTATTCCGCGGGGCAAATGGATCGCGGCGAGCCTCGAGACCATTGCGAATCACCGTTACCAAGAATCGCGCATCCTACTTGATTTATACCCCTCGCGAGCAACCTGTTACTCAACCTATTAAATTAGAATTAATTGCTCCCGGGTTTCCATTAATCACCGGCCGACTTTCCCTCTGAAACGGGGCGGAAAAACGGAGAGCCGCGGTGGCCGAATGAAACATCGAAACGCCCGTAACGTTTCCTGGATCGACGGAACCGTATCGAAACGTCTGCGTCATTGAAGTTCGCCGCCGTGAATTAACGGCCAAGTTTTTCCTGGAGGGAAGATCAAATTCGCCGTCTCCGCTCGCCGTGTCCTCCTCTTCCTCGGCCAGCGGGGCGGGCAGCGATTCGGCGATTCGTTGGAAAGATGCGCCGCGAGCAATCGAAATAGCGACGCTCGATCGCGGCGCGAGTTGAAAATCGCGTTTCACGCGTCGGCCAGGCGTGTCTGGCTGATCGAACCGCGCTCGTTGCGTCGCGGATCGGCCGCGATTCTCGCGAGCGTAAATTTTTTCGCGACGCGGCGGTCGGAACCGCGCGACGGAGATGGGCGCCGCCGCGTTCGTTCGGCGAACGGGTCGAAAGGGAGAGAAAGAGCCCGTCGAAATGACGGGGTAGCTTTTTAATTACATGCCCGCGCTATCCGGCGCGAACGCGCGATGCACGCGCGACGCCTGCGTCGCTGCGTTTCCGATTGAATCGCGGCTCCGCTCGCGAAATTCCGCTGATTTATCGGCGCCGGGGTCGACTGGAAGCGCCACAGGGTCGTGGGCAACGGGCATTCTTCTACGTGGAATATCTAGATGGAAATATATTATTTCAGGGCCGAACGGATCGCGGTGCCTGTGCATAAGTAACGACGACGACGGCGATAATTATTTTTACGCCGGCACTGAATAAAGATAAAGGATAAACGTGTCTGGCCGGTTCCCAGGATTCTCTTTATTATTATCAACGTTGCACTTATCGGATGAAAGAGTGAAGTGATGTACGGGAAACGGGAAGTACGTTTTATTAATAGCAGTTTTGTCAATAGCGTCGATTAAATTTCCCGACGAACAGTATAGAATCAACAGGGATCTTCGAACGCGAAAGCGTATTTCTTCTCTCGCGTTCGCGACGAATCACAGAGGGAGTAGCCTCCGATTTTCGTTTTTACGCATCGCCGTTCGAAATTCGAACGAGCACGCTGGTTCCAAGCGTTTCGCTCGAAACGGGCGTTCCGCGCGACGAGCAAACAGCGGAATCGTGCGCGTTTGTCGTTGCGTTTACAGCCCCGGCGAAGAGTTAACCGCTCAAAGCTGAAGGATCAACGACGAGCGTTGGATTCACGGCTAACGAATTGCGTAATTTCCCTCTCGATATTTAAAAGCCTTTCGCGTCGGGACACGTGCACGCGCGAACCGCTCTCGCGCAAAAATCAAGCGCGCGTTGCCGGCTTTCCTTTTCGGGCAGAAAATCGGGCGAGAGACGTTTCCGACGTTTCGTTGGTGCCTCGCGAAACCGTGATTTGATTTGATTCGACGGTATCGTTGATCCTCCGTCGGAAAGAATCGTCGAGCAGACGATCGTTCCCTCGTTCCAACGAGCAACCGAAGGAACTCATCGCGTCCAACTAAATTGCGAAACGGCTAATTAAAATGCCGCACCGCGATCGAGCCCGGACGATGCGTCGCGACGCTCCATTTGCACTTAATTCGTTAATTCGACAATCGCGTTTAATAGGAACACGATCGAGCCGTTGCCGTTCCATCGGCGTGTTATTCGAAGCCGGTCCACTTCCACGCGTCGCGGACGGAAAGCAGAGGCGGAAGTTGATTTAATTAGGGGGCAATTAAGCTGAGGGGGGAACGCCGGGCCGGTTGATCTAATTGCAACGATTAAGGGAATTGTTCGCGAAGCGAAGAAGGGACACGGTTGTTCGAGCGACCAGTCCAATTTTCGACCGGCTTTGTTTCGCTCAAAACAATCTGTTCGTTCCCATTGCGGAAGAAAAATCCTTTCAAACGCTTCTTCCATTTCTCTCTCTCTCTCTCTCTCGTCTTGAAGCGGCCGTCTCCCTCCGCTGCTAGGTACATATATCGAACACCGGGCTGGTACGGTGTGATTAAACGGACCGAATGGTTACTTTACTGCGACGATTACAATTGCAAATAGCAATTACATCGCATAAATATGCATTCGTTTCGGACGCACGCGTATCACGCGGACAGGGCTGATTTAATGTTGAAGTTATCGTCCGATCCCGGATGGCGATGGTGACGGCGTCGCTGTGAGTTGTTCGTCACTTTCTATTTCAATCGCCAATTCCATATTAAAATTTGGAGGACGGAGGGGGCTGATTTCGGAGAATATTCAAACGTATATTTGAATTGAATGGTGCTTCAAGAAACGCGGATAGAAATCGTAGAACGGTTAAATTTCATTCCAACTGTCGTTCCCAGAATTCTTCTAATTTATAATAAATTATTACTTGGAATCCCTTTCAGCGCGTGGTAAATTGAAATTTATTATTGATATAACATTGCATCACTTTCATTGCAAATGGAAGCTCTCCCATTTAGCATACGGTAGGACAAATATTTCGATAAATAGTTCTGCCGAATAATACCGGAGGTCCGCGTCTCTGCGCTACGAATATTTCCAGCCTCGATGCTATCGGAGAGGGGGTTAAAATATCTCCCTATCCGCCATCGAACCTATCGATGTATCGTTTCATTTCCTGCTTCGGTGTCCATCGACAGCGCTTTAACCGTCCCGGTAAAAAACATCCCCGTCGGACCGCGTTTCCTTTTCGACGCGCTGAAAAACACAATACGCGGCTGGCGATATTGCCCATAAATCACTGCGTGCCGCGGCATGATGAATAGTTAAGTAATAGCGACGCGCCGGCGATTGCTCGTCGAAGAAGGAAACCGGCGAATCGAATCGAGGAAACCGCGACGTTTCGGTCTCGCCCGCTTTCCCGTCGACAGAAACTCTCGAGATTCTGGAAAATCTGAAGCCCGTGCTGCTGCGGTACACGCGGAAACGACTGCGCTACGTGGACATCGCCGTGCGCCAATAATTGAAGAAACATCGAGCAGCCTACGCGGTCGTCGGAAAATATAGTTCTCAGCCGTGACAGACGCAGGTAATTGCTACAACGATACGAAACGTCGAGAGCAGGCAGCGAGGATTTAAATGAAAAAAGTCCGCACGATCGACGTATTACAGCGAGAATTGCAGGGGTTTATAAATAAAAGGGGGGTAATAAAAGTGTTGATAGTTCGGTGATCGTCGGACCCGTCGTAATTACGCTTGGAACGCGAGCTGGACCCCTCGCGTAAGCTCGCTCGGGATCGTAATTCGCGGCGACGCGCCGCGAATTCTGCTCGGTCGATCATTAGCCGGGCCTTTAATTAAACGCGCCGACTGCCTAACGCTTCATAACGATACGTACTTTCGCGTGAAACGCGCGTCGCTTTACGACATTGCACCGTGTCACGTTTAACCGTGGCTTTCGAGTGTCGCGAAGCCTGTTGCGAAACGCTTCGCGACGATAGAAGATCCCCTTGGCACCTGCGAAATTAATCGTACCTTGAACCGAGTAACTAGATCTTGCGTGACACGATTATTACAGACAGACGCGTGCATTTACGCGGACTATTTTTTTTTTTTTTTGCAAAAAGCGAACGGAAGAAGCAGAGAGAAATTGTATATATTTTTTACGCGCATTCTGAATGGGCCTTCAATCGATTAAGTGTCGAACATAAAATAGCTTCGACGCGATTGTAACTGAAAAGGTTGTCCATGCGAAAGATGCAGGCACAGCTGACAGTGGTTACTCGAAAATATGGGACACGAAGTTGGATTCTTTATCTGTTCTGCGCTAGAAGTCCGACGGGATAGAGTAACGAGATGGAAAGTTGGATAATTATAAACGAAACGTAACACTCGAATCTGCGGCTGGAGTTTCCCGGAATTGCAATTAAGTATCGCGTTGTGGAACACTCCTGTCAAGAGTTACGTGAATTATAAAATCGTCTGCATTCGACTTATATCTTAAACACTTCCTCTGCTATTTTAACAGTATCCACCGCCCAAGCTGGAATTTCCGCAGGGGAAGAAAAAAAATTCAGAAACGTATTACATAATTCCCAGGTGAATGGAAAGCGTTGCATTTAAATCCGCGCGACGAAAGCATCCAAATGTGACATTATCGCGTCGCTCCGTTCAAAATAAATAAAACCCCCGTAAGGAATCCAGAGTTGAAAACAGCCGCGATCGTCGCTAATGAAACGTTCAACGATTAAGGAGTCCGTCGCAACGCATCGCGACCGGATCAGCCGCAATTTTCAATTGCAAAGAAGACGCACGGCCCGTCGGTACGAACAACGAGCACGGTAGGAAATATCCGGTGCAGAAGGGGTAACGGGCGACGAGCGGTGCGCCGGGGCGCAGTTTGTCAAACGTTTGGCAAGCTGCCGAATCCGTGCCTGTGTGCACCTGACCCCAAGTGCAACAAGTACAATTAGGGAAAGCAGAACTTACGTGAACTGACCTGCGCACCGTCGACCGTGTGCAATCGATATAGAACGGACGCGGCGGCGAAATTCTGCTGACCGGAATTCGAGGGGGTACCATTTCAACCCGGATGGGCGATAGTCCTCCGTGTTGCACACCTAATTGTTCCACGGTAAATGAGGGGAAACGCGGCGATCCGTGATTAACCGTGTTCCGTTGCTCCGATTTCTCGAACGGATTGGAAGATTCTACCATCGTTATCATCATTATCAATTACCGTCCCTGTTGGCAGAACGCGTTCATTCAAAATTTGGAAAATTGTAATTCGAACGACACGAATTACAAACGCAAAGAGACTCTGCTGGGGTCCATATAAACGGAACGAAAAAATTGCCAAGCCAGTCGCGCGTTGTGACACGAATTCTGTTTGCCACGGCCACGGTATCGAAAGTAAAAATAAATTGGCCCGGAAAGAAATTCGCCTGGTCGCAGAATGTTTCGCGCTTTGCTCGTCGTTTCAACGGCGGCAATTCGTCGCTGTTGTTTCGCACCAGCCTACGCAAACGCGGCGCGTACCTGTCGCAAGTCGCAGCCACGAGTTGGACGCAATTTCGTATTGTCGCGGAGCACGCGAGATACGATTCGTTCGCCAGCCGCGGCAGGTAAAAAAAAGTGTCGAATCGGGCGGTCGATTCTTCGCTCGCGCGCGCGAACGTTTCGCGGATTCGAAAGTGTTGCTCGATTCCCGGTTCCGTTCCTCTAAATCCTTCCCGGACGGCCGTTAATCATTTCTCCCGGATAAATCCGCGCCCAGCGAATTAAGTTCCACGGGACGCCGCGGGGACGGAAGGGAACTGGCACCTGTAAATATCGGATTATACCGAAAGTTTCGCGCAGTTGTAATAGGCAGGATTATTAGATGGAGCAGCATGGACGGCCATTGTTGTGGACGATATATATTCGTCGCAATAAATGGCGAAACGCTGTTTGTACAATTTCCAGATATCCCCGATGAAAACGGAACGTCGCTGTTAAAACAAATTATTCAACGGACGATGTTATAATTAATTGTTCTTCGCGTCGTTCGCATCGATTGACACGCTCTTCTCCGGCTCCGTTGAATTCGATCGAGAACGCGTCCGCCTCGTCCGCGCCCCGATCGAAACCAAATAGCCCTCGGTCGAACAAATCCTCGAGCAATTTTTCTAACGACGTTCACCTGAAAACGCGTCGAAGGAGATTACCTAGGGTGGAAGGGGGATGGGGTTGGGGGCGAGCAGCGAACGTAATTAGTTTTCCGGGATTACGTTTCGTTTACGCGAACCAGAGTCCGCAACAAATCACCAGGAGAGACGAGGAGGGACGCGGAGGGACGGCGAGAGGACAGGATACCGAGAACACGTAGCGGGAATCGAAGCCTCGCCGCATTTCCTCAGTTAGCGAATCTCATTACCGAAACGCATCGACCGTTCGCCGGCGAGCAGTCATATAAATTTGCAACACAATATCGCTTTATCATTGGCCGACGTGCACCGGCTGAATTATGGAACGGGGGACTTTGCGTCGCACGAGAGTGATATTCGCGAAATCGCGCGCGGTTTGACCGCGAGTCGCTCGCGGAATTGCGAATTCGTCGCGCGTGCAACGACGCGTCTGACGTTTTGCTGTTCCACCGCGGCGAATGGTATTTTTCTTCGCGGAGAGGAGAAGCGGACGAGAGCGATACGTTTGACGGTTTCCCTTCGTCCGTGGAATATGGGTGGCCCCGCGAATCCGAATCTTTTCCCAGGCGGAAAGTTGAGAATTATTTTCGACAGGAATTTACGGCTGCGTCGAGGAGAGGTGAACGCGCTAAACAAGTTCTGGCGAGGGGTGTAATTGAATGGTTGTTATTTCTTTTCTCGTTTTTTGATGGGCTGAAAAAATTCATTTTAAGAGGACGAAGTTAGAATGGCTGTTCAACATTTCGACGCTTTCGAAAGTGGTCCGTTTCCTTTTGCGATGTCGATTCGCAAGAATCGGAACCTGCCTCCGCGATCTGAAGTTAATTTTAGTACAGTCCTCGAGTTCCTTTGGGCCTCGAGTGGCGTCGATGGTCAAGTAGCATCGAAGCCGTCAGGCTGGTCGATCTGTAGGCAGCGAACGTTTGGAGCACTAGACCGGGGGAAAAAAGACAGCTACTCGGACAGTAGAACTGGTTATGGCTGTGGTCTTGCGGGTCGAAAATGTAGGTTCAAGTTTTTGCCGATCCACGTTGTAAAACGGAATTCGATCTCGTTACTGCGCTATCATTAAAACCCTTTTATTTCGCGTATTACGTCTAACTGTTTAATATAAGCAGCGAGACACAGCGTATGCGCCACACATTCAGAATGTATATCCCGCTCCGTAAAAAGACTAACAGTCGTACGTAATGTAATACTTAATTTCTGAGCGATCGAGGAACATTAAATTCAGATCTACGCGTATCCATCTGCTGTCTCGAATAAATTAGTTAATCGTAGCCAGCTACGCCTGCCAATTTTGCATATTAATTTTCCCCTTTCACGTTGCGCACCGCGATACAATTTCCATCGAGCGAAATCGCAGAATAAAGTCGAATGTACCCGTGGATATTTTTCAAACGTCGAATAGATGGGACCGTAATCGCCTGTCTATCGATCCGCGATGGTACCGCGGTCGTTTCTTTCATTCGGGCAAGTCCTCGGCGACAAGTTGACGATGATTTCCCTCGCAATCCCACACGAGAACAATTCGACCTCACGGACGCCGGGCATCGAGAAGGATCGCCGCGACGGCAGAGAAGGAAACGCGATCGCAGAATGTGAAAGGAATACGATGTGCAACGTGGACTTTAGCGGAGTTATAAAGTACGTGACGGAAAATCGTGTCAGCCGTACGTACTCGCCTCTGCTCAACTTTCTCGCACGGTTACAGCAGCTTTTTTTTCCACCTCTGCTACAAGAGAGGGAGACTTTCACCGAGGCACAGGACGTTCGTTTCTATTGATCCGCGATGGTACTCGATGAAGAAATCGCGACGTTCGACGTCTCTCGCGGAGTCCCTCTTTCATCCGTTCCAGCGCTCTGGACGCGTTTTCCGTCCAGCCGAACGTACCACGGGAGACACGTGAAAATCGCGAAAATCGTCCAAGGAAATCTCTTTGTCGAGAGTTCAAAGGTTCGGTGCCTGGAAAGGTCGTCGCGATGTTTCTTGGTTCCCTGCTTGTCCGACGGAGGTGAAACGAAATTGATGTACTAATTCAATGAATAAACGATAGGACGTCGAAGCATGAAAATACATTGGGGGGGGGGGGGGGGGCGTGGATTAAAATCGAGGAATAATGTTGAGAAGAGTACCGTTTACTTCTGTTAATGGTTTAATTCTGTCGGGGCAGTAAACGGAAGTTGGAAAGACGCGAACCGGAAGACAAGGAGAAGGAGAACGGCGACGTGGAAGCTTCGCATTTTCCACGCCGCCGCGGTGGCTTTTGTTCGAAAACTTTTCCGCGCTACGCCGACCAGCATCGGAAATGAATCGCGTTCGTACGCGCAGCGGAAACGAATAATCCAACCTTCGGGTCGGCTTCCATTGTGGAGTCAGTTTTCGATTTTATTATTACTTTTATTCCCGCGCCATTGCAACCGCGATGCTCGCCAATTAAGCCGCATTAATGCGTATCAATGTCGAAATACACCGCTGTTTGTCACCATTTCGAATTACCATACGCACCCGAATGCCCGGTCAATTTTTCCTTCGTTTTTTTCCCTGCCATCGCTTCTGTGAAACACGAAATAGTCGTGAATTTTGCATGCCATTCAGCAACAGTTTTACATACATCGTTTCGCGAGTTACGACGCGATATAGTACGAAGCAAAACATTTTTTTTTTTTTTTTTTACCACACTCCAAGGCTAGAAAATATTCGTCACTTTTTCAGCTGCGACAATTGACATTTCGCCCCGCAGTTTTCCGGTGAATTTATTTTAAACATCCCCGAGCACGGGGAGGGCAGGGGGGGCGCGCTAAAATGCTGGCAAATATGTAAATATCGTCCGGTGGATGCACGCAAGCGAAAAATAAATGAAAAACGAGGTAACAAAATAAATGCTCTTTGAAATATCTCTTTCGCCGTTGCGCGCGACGCCGCGGCACGCGCGTTTAATTCTTTTCATTATCTTCCTTCGCGCAGTTATCTATCCCTGGAAATTTATGTTGCTCGTCCCTCGAAACGGGGCATTCAAATAATTTTCAAGCGACAGATAAAACGTTTCGAGTGCTCCTCGTCAGATCCGCCGGCAATAAATGCATTGCAAAAAACGTTATTCAAACAATTGTACGAACGACGAGGGATTGTTAGCCGGTAATGAAAAACCGTCCAACCATATTTTCGCACCACGATTTTGTACCGCCGGAGAAGCTCCGTCGAACGATCGATGCGGCGCGAACTACGCAACCGAACGAAATTGTTTACGGAGCAACTAACAATAGGCGGTTTCAGATACAGGTACGATACTCGGCAATAACGATAGCGGACACGAAGTTCCTTTCACGTTGGTCGACTCGCGCGACTCTGTCGCGAAGTCGATATGCGCTTGTTTATTATAGATTCGAACGTGCACGCCGAGCCGGCTAATTCCAATTTGCGTCCCGACGCCCATCTGCGCGTCACGCCGAAACGCAATTATGCCCGTCGAGTTCTCATTACGAACGTCGTCGAGGACAATATCGGCCGACTTTAATCTTGTTCTGTTAACAATACGGGCAAACGAACGGCGGCCGGGGGAACCGAAACGCCTCGTCCCGTGGAAGCTCGTTCCGTCGCCGCTGGCTTGGTCCGAATCGGCGCGGTTCAATTCAATTCGTCGGTGAAAAAAGAAAGGGCACGCCGAATTTCGAAACGACGTAACCTTCGGCGAATTCCTGCGGAGAAACGTCGTCGTCGGTGGCGTCGACTAAACAGGAAAATTCCAGGAAAATTCGTAAGAAACAGAAAATTCAGAACCATCCCCCCCGAATTCAAACATCCCTCCGGCAAAACATTCTATCGGGCAACCGCGAAAGGTATCGAGCGTCTTGTACCGGCGATTCGAGCCCAACGAAACGTTCCACCCCCGTAAAACTATCGACGATGCAGAGCACTCGAATTCTAAGCCCCGTGGCCCCGAGTCATTCACTACCTGCGCCGACCCCGTCGAAACCGCCGAGGAACAGCCGCCCCCCGCTTCGTACCGCCGCGAGATCTCCATCCCCGCGTTACTTTGAAAGCCTGCGCCGGTTCGAGAGCGACAAAAGCTCCGCATCGAAACAAGTCGTCCGTGTTCAGCGTTGGTACGGGCTCAGGTGAAAAGGGCAGGTGGAAAAGGCGAGGAAAAGCGTCGAGGAATGTTTGGCCAGCGATAAGGGGCACACGGTGTGTGCATACTCCAGCGAGAGAGCGGGAGCAACGTTGCGCGCGTCGCGACGGCGCTCGCGGGCGGCCTTTAAGGTCGGCCAGTGCCAGCGACGGCAGAATCGCGCGAGCCACTGTGCCAGTCGGAGCCGCAGTTACTGGAATCGCGAGCAACGATCGACTGCGTCGTCGTCGTCGTCGTCGTCGTCGTTGCCGTCGTCGGCGTCGTTTTCGTCCAGAGGAACGTGACTGCGTCGCCCCTCGGCCACCCGCGACCCCCCCACCTGTTCGTTTGTTGTCAGTGCGCGCGTGCTCGATCGAATTTCGACGGAAAATTCGCCGAGCGATAAGAATTCGAAGATCGGCGATCCTTTTCATTCTGTGTGGAAACACTGTGCGAAGTATTTTGAACTCTCGCGGGGTTGTTGTTGTTTGTTTGTTTATTTGTTTGTTTGTTGTTGCTGTTATTGTTGCTGTTGTTGCTGTTGTTGATCCACGGCGTCCGGCTGGTCGAATTGATCGAGCTGCTCACGGCGGTTCGGATCGTTCCATACAGTGGGATTTGTACATTGTCTGGTGACGGTGGTGAACGAACGGTGTGATAACAGTGCGAAGCAAGGGGGTCCGGGGATCAAACGGAGTCGGAGATCTCGGGGCGATTCGTCCGGTGGGAAGCTTCGACGGTGAGTAAGGAATTCGATGTTTATTTGGCCCGTTTCGTTGGGCCGATTTAGGGGTTGGTTATGGTGCGGGGGATGCTGCTTGCCGCGTGTATGCGAGTCGACGAGCTTGGGGGATTGATTGCGGCGAGTTCGAAAGGGCCTCGTGCTATCGTCGTTCGATTCTCTCAGGAGCGTAACCAAAGCAACCGCGTCATTCGATAAACGACGAATTGTCGGAATAATCGCTGGAACGATCCCGAACGAACGAATCCGACAGAGGCGTCTGACGTTCAGGCTGCCTGTGGTCCCGATACAGGCTCTGCGGCGAGCAACGCCGAACAGTTGCCTTTTACGCGTTACAACGTTGATCCATTAACGGCGGCGCAAAAGAAGACCCGCGAGGCACCAGAGAAGCGTCAATCGACGAGTTTATATTTAATTGCCGGCCGTTTAAGACGGAACACGATTAACGTTTTTCCTGTAGGTCGTGCCCGATCGATTTTCTTCTTCTCGACCGCGTAGGCGCGGGTTCGCCGATTAACTCTCTGCCGGGGATAGAAATATCGAAGCGTCCGCCTCGTGGAGCGACGTTCGACCGGCTCGTTCGTGCGGCGTACGCAAGAAATCGCGAACGTATTGGCGTATGAATAAGCAGTCTGGCCTTTTTGAACCTCGAGAGCCCGTGTCTCGGTTCGGAGTACAATGCCGATCATTGCCCCCGTGACCGGTTCGCAACGTGTCCCCGGCGATCCTCGTTCTCCCCGTCGAGACACTTGCGTAACGTTCTCGGAAACCTGTGGCGCCTCGCGGAAGCCAATCGGCCGCAATCGAACGGCAACAAGGAAAAGCGTTTTCCCGACGACGCAACAACGGACACGCCATTGCCGCGACGATTCGAACGGCGTCGTCGTCGCGCGTTCGCGAGCGCGGCCGCGACGACGAATTGAACGTCGTTACTCGCGAACGAGTCGACGAGCCTCGCAAGCGTTTCTGCGCGCCTCTTCATATTTCCGTCACGAGCGAACGAAACGCAGAGAAACGTTTCGCGGAGCGGAGTCGAGTGTCGTTCGGAACGAGTCCTCCGGATTAGCGGCGCGTTTCTTTTATTCTTTTATTTCGCGGACCACCGGCGTGTACCGGAGCTCGCGCGTATTCTCGGGGATTCGATGGTCGCGGGGAGGTTGTTCTCTTTTTTTCCTTTTCGTTTCGTTCCTTCGCTCGATATCCCACGAACGAGTCGGGCTAATAAAACTGCGATGGAATTATTCGATTTCGTGCCTGGCACAGCGGTGAGCGATTCTTTATACCGCGTTCCCGAATTTCTCGGCGACAGCCGCAATTCGAGAATTCGTCGCGGAGCTACGCTTCGACGGGTGTTCGTCGTTTCGCGACTGCAAGGAAATGGATAACAGAATTTTATCCCCGATACCTGATTACGAATAGCCAGCTGATTTTCCATGGAGCGCAATTTCCTTGCGCGCGCGACTCGCGTAGGGGCGGCGACGCAAACGTGGCGCCGTTAAACGCGAAACGATTCGATTTATCGATGCGTTCGACCTGGAACGCCGTCCACGCGATGATCGTAAAATTTTATACGCGGTCGTTTTGATTGACGTACACGCGTTCAGCCGATCGCTGGGAATACTGAACGTGAACGCAGGTTTTCGGTATCGATCGGAACAAAGAAACGGGGACAAAGTTTAATAGATTAATGTCAGCGGGGTGGGGAAGAACAAAAATATTGCAAACGATGGGTAGGAAGGATGCACTGGGGACGTTCGACGGTTGCAAGCAGCTTCGCCTTTCCTCCGCGTCGAGGAGGTTTCTGTTGCGTCGAGGAATTCTGGTTCAAGCACGGAATGAAGCGTAATGGCGCGATTGCGGTTCGTAATTCTGGATGACGGGACGTTGGAGCGGGGATGGGGTACGGAGTATCCTGCTTTCCAACTCTTTTAAGGTCAGGCTCGTAAAAATGTCGGGGGGGGGGGGGGGGGGTAAAAGGCGTTCGCTGCATCGACGATGCAGAGCACCGACGATAAATAATAAACTCCACGCAGAATTCGTCGTTTCTTCGCCCTTCGAGCGAACAAAAGTATCTCCGTCCGTCTCTGAATTCCGAATTACCTGTCGGAACTGGCACGTAACAGCCGCGACCGAGAATCCCCGTCGATGCCACAGCAATCGCAGTCGTCGCGGTGCAACGGTTTCGAGATCCTCTCCGTGTCCCCTCTGTACACGCGCGCCGCTGATACTGACGAACAGGAGGACGAGTGCGAGCCGGAGCTGCAACGAGGATAATTATAAAACACACCGGGGCAACTTTCTCCGCGGGTTCGGCGGCGTCGCAAGTAGAAAACGCTTCTTTCTTGCCCCTTTTTCCCCGTCGACAAAAAAGAGAGCGGTTTCGTCGGTTCGCCAAGGAACCGGTATTCGCAGAAGGTCTCTCCCGATCGTATAATGCAGAGATCGTCGCGGCGGATGCTGCGCGATCGTCGTCGAGCAAGAAATTGAGCGGACCCGCCGCGACCGCTCCCCTTTTCTCGACGCCGCGGATCACGTTCGACCGGATTTCCGAAGGACTGCTCGCTAATGTCGAAGGCTTGCCGGAATCCGTCGCTGTCCATCGGCGCCCACCCGACCCGTCCCCGTTCTTCTTATCGTCGAAACGCCTGGTTTCGTCTTACGTCGCCGCGGATCCGCGCTGCACTCGCAGGTCCGCGCGATCGCGATAGGTAACCTTATAACTTCGACGCTCGCGAAATTTCCTACGATACGGCCACGGGACGTCGAGATATCGTTGCGCGTCGGTCGACGGGCGTCTGTCTGATAACGTTTAGGAGCGAGCTGGATGTTCCGTGGAAAGTCGAGCGACGAACGGGGGAATCGGAGTCGTCGACGTAATCGGGCAGCCGCGCGGACACTTTTCTTCGATTCGAGTGTGCGGTACATTTTGTACACGGTATTCCATTTGGAAAGAGTGGAGGGAGGCGGACGAATTTGGCGATCGAATTGACAGGGAAAGACGAAAGAGGGATGCGTTTTTGATATTCTTGGTTAATATTCCCGTTACGTTCGAGTTCGCGGAAGATCATTCGGCCGTACCTTGCGCAATACGAAGTGAACGAAACCAGTCGAACGCGTACGAAATATTTTCCTCCTTCTCGATTCTTCTTGTTTTTCGTGGAAATTCATCGATTGCGTTCCCTCGAGCGCCCGATATACCGTTCCTACCTTAACGGATCCGACTTCCGCGTTACCGAAACTTTCACCGATGGATCCGCAAGGCTTTTTCTGTTTTGTTTTTTTTTCGTTTCCTCTCGAACACGCCACACCATTCACGATCCTCTTCATTCGTGAAAGCTCGAGTGCGTATCGAACAAAAGTCGCCGCGCAGTCGAGGATCGCCATCAATTTGCTCCCCGTCTGCCGATCAGCGCGAATAATAGTAATGCCGGTCACGGTGTGCTTGTCGTCGCGAGGCTGCAATCAGAGTACCCAGCATTTTTCGGCGGAAATGACGACGGTCGTGGCTGCTTCCCCCGTGAATTGTTTTCCCGTGGCCGGTCGCCCCGTCGACCCGTAATCAGGCCAACCGGTGTCTCTCCAGTGAAATGAAATTACCCATAATTACGGCTCACCTACGTAGCCGGTGCAAACCTGAAACGCATCCCCCCGCCCCCACCGTTCCTGTCGTGCCTTCGCCGTGTCGAAAGGCGGAATAATCGTGTTAAACCTGCTAGGGGATGAGGGATGGACGAGTCACGCGGCGTCGTTTAATACCGCGTGCAACAATAATTATTAACAGCCGCATCTAATATTAGAATTGAAATAACAGTGACACGAATCCGTGGAGAAAATACAAATTTCGTTGCACAGCGGAACCGACCAGGAGAATAATTGTATTAGTAATCGGAGCTTCGCGATCTCGGGCCACGCCACCACATATACTTAACCCTTATCGCACCTCCTGCCCCTAAGCGCGTGAACGCATCGTCCCGTCCCTTTCGACAACCGTCCACCCTCGTTTCATCCCCTCGACGATCTTCGACGCGCGTCCTCGCGTTCCCCACGAGTGTTTACGCGCGTCGTTCGTCGTATTTCTGGCACAGCGGAGCGGCTCGCGTAAAGCGGCAATCAAAGTAACCGAGACCAAAGGAGAATAAAAAAAAAGGGAGGAGCGCAAAGTCGTGGAGGATGAACGCGGAATCTCAGAATACCTCGTCCCGTTGATTCTCGCAGTCGCGGCCGTAAACGACCACGCCATACGTACGTGTCGCGACTCTCGTGGAAAGCGGAGGAAAAAGAAAGCTGGGAGCTCGACCCTGGAAAATAGCCGGGGATGAAGAATCTCCCCGGCGTAAATCCATCTTTTTCACGGGAACTTCGTTTTCGAGGCAGGCTTGAGCTACGCGAATCCGTCCGCCCGGCTAGGAGGCACGTTCTTGCTGGCTGCACCCGCAGGTGAATTCGCCTCCCTTCGCCTCCTCTCGCGTTTCGAATCCGGGTTCCGCTGCGACGGAGACACGGTCGCGGCGGATGGTTTCTATGCACGATGTTCCTCGTATGAACGGCTGATTGCTGGACGATTGTTTTCATTTTATGCTCCGTGGATTCGATGCGCGGGCACCCAGATAATTTTATGATAGCTTGTTCCCGAGATCGTTGCTCCCTTCGTGGCCAATTCGGTGGAACCGTGAACCGAGCGACGGATCCACGAAGAGCCCGGTACATCGATGCAATTAATGACACGAAGAAATAGAAAGCGCGGATGAATTTTTATCTTTGCCCGCAGTATTTATTCGGCCAATTGACTGTAGTCTACGGTGTAAAATGTAGAATGAGATTACCGCTTGGCACACCTAAGCACGTTTCACGATTCGCCGTGCAACAAGCGCAAGTGGTATTGATCAGTCGACGCGTGGCTGTAGGCGCGACATAACGAGACAAAGATGTGCAAGCTGTTGCATCCTCGTCCTCGTGGAACCGGCAGCACCCGACGCAACCGGCTGTCCTCGCGCAAAGGCGAGACCGCGACACGGCCAGCACCATGAGCAATACGAGCCAATGTCGACTCCGTAATCGATTCATAATTTAGGTCCCGTGACGGTGTGTCGACCGGTTGGATAAAATTAGCCGTCTTCGAATTCGTTCCGTGCGATCGGAACGTCGTCTTTTATTCCTGACCGAGGATAGGTAGCGACTCGTATCGTGCACGATTTAATTCTGCTCGCTGCACGGGTCGATTACGAAGGTTGCTGCTCGCTCGATTCGGCATAGAGTTCTGTCTAAATTTTATTTCCGTTAATTCGCGGAGCTAATAAGTAAACTGCTGTGGATAAAGCTGTCTGTCAAATTCATCAGGAATTTTGTCGAAGAGTAGCGTGCTTCAATGAGCATTAAAACGACGAGAAGTTTTGCGAAGTTTCTTCGAGAAGAAAGACGCGTCAATTTTCGGGCAGAAATTCTTCCGCGGAGGCGTTCGATTTTGTCACCGTTTGAATGGAAATTCAGGGTCGCGAAACTGGAGGTTTCGCCCTTCGACACCAGCCAAGGGAGGCCGTCGCGCGATTTCTTTTTTTCGCCAAATTACAGTAGTTCAAACATTGACTCTCTCGTCCCCCTTTCTCTTCCATTATATCTCCATCTGCACGCCTCGAACTCCGCGCGAACACACACGTCACCGGACAGACGTGCAGTTTGGCAGCGTAGGGTCTCGAACCTCCTCGGAACTTGCCCGTGGCCGAAGTGGAACTCTATCGGGCGATTGGTTAATCGAGGCGATACTTGACTTCACGACCAACTTCGCGTAGAATTAACGATCGCGTTTACACTGCTGCGCTCGCCGAACGACGATCACTTTGTCCTCCTCTGTTGCGACGATCGTTCACGACGCTCGAGCGTCGCTTTCGCATGCCCCCTGGCTTCGATTATTAAATTTAATTGTCCGCGAGCGATGACGCCGTGACGGCGGCTGCAATTGACGCTGGAAACATTTACGACGCGGCCGTCGAACGGTCGCCTTTCGCGGAGCGTATTGCTTGTTACGTTTGCTGTAACGCGGATATTTGCAAGTGTCCTCTCCTTCCTCCGTCGTCGTACGCGAAGCTTCCACGAAGAAAGCTATGGCTATTTGTCGCGTGAAAGGTTGGCTCGGGAAGATACGATTTTTTGAGGGGGGGGGGGGGGGGGTAGAGAAAAATGGTAGTTTTGGTTTAGGAAAATTTGTGGAAATTCTGTTGGGAAATATGCTTCTCGGTATCGTTTTGCTCTGTTTCATTCATTTCGTCGCGAAACGTTCTGGCAATTCTTTAATTACTATTTAATTTCCTTTGCTTCCCCATTTCCCGTCCTTCTTCGTTTCCGTAATTTACTCCCTCGCAACAATAATTCAGATTCCGATACCAATCTCGCGGTCAAATAATTCAACGTCGACCTTGCCGAACGCAAAATTAATCGCGTTCCGACTTCACGGAATGTCTTTTTCGTCGCTCGCCGTTTCTATTTCCAGCAAGGGTGAGTAAAGATCCGAGAGAGTAGCTTTTCCACCCTGGCTTGGCACGTTCATTTCCTGGCGAAAAGAGACGAGATTCTTCGGGCGCACGTGAAACGACTAATATCGGGTAGATTTTCGTAGGAACCGTCCTACACTTTTATAAAACCTATGCCTCGTTCGACCAGCCTCGCGTATCAACACGTGGGTGCTTATCGATGTCGCGCTGGCCGTTATCGACGGTCCTCGAATGACGAAACGGGGCCGCATTCTGGACTCAAACTCTTTCATAACACCGGCTAAGCGTAACTCCGCTCGTCGCTAAGTCGAGCTTCATCAATGAAACGTTGCGTCTTCTCTCGATCTCCGTCCGTTAAGGATATTCATAGAATTTCGGGGCTCGTTATAATTCCCAGGAGAGAACACTGGAAACATTTCTATATTGTCAACTAATTGACACACATTCTTCCCTGCCCACTTGTTTCAGAAATTTATACAACAGTCCAACAGGGTGGTCCAACTTTTAATTCAAAAAAAAATCTGTAGCTGTGGAATTTAAATTTAATTCTTCCGTTCGAAGCTTTCATTCTAACGAAAAATTAATGAAGACCATTATTTCAATCGCGCTCTCTTTCTCCCTCTCGCTCACGTTATTCCATTCAATAAAATGTTTCCTTTACTTTCGCTAATGGAAGCTCAATCGAATCGTTAACGTCAAGATCGGGGTATCTCTTTGACGAAGGAGCACCGTTCAGCAGCAACTAAACTTCCGATGCAAAAGTTCCAACGTTCTTCCCCGCCCCCTGTTTTCCTCCGTACCTTTACCGGCGACGTTCCTCGGCGATCTCGTGCTCGCCAGTCTCTTCACGTTTCCGTGCCACATCGAGGAGTCATAACTCTCTGGATATTCTTCCGTCGAGAAATTCTATCGACGTCCCGCTCTGCCGTCTCGAACTTCGCGTTTCCCTCCTCCGCCATTTCGGCGATTACTCCGCTCCGACGGTGTTTAAACGTGACGCTGATATCGTCGCGGATAAAACGCGATCGAACGGACGAGAAACGTACGTGCGCCGCGTCGAAACGGAGCGCGTGGCGCACGGTGCACGGATCAAGTTGTTTCGTTCTCGCGCGAGAGGCCGCGCGAGAAATGTAGGACAAAGCGGTGAAATAAATCAGCCGATGCAGCGGACCGGAGGCGGGTGAGATAAAACAGTCGAAACAGGGAGAGGCAGGGGAGGAAGATTGGCGATGTATTATCAAGCGTTCCGCGGCCGCGCTTGGTCGGGCGTTCGTCGATTTCTGTTGGAAAGTCGGCAGGCTCGGTCGAGGAGCAAAAAGGAAACGGACGGTAGGTCGCGAGGGATTTTCCGAGGGGAGAGAGTGAAATCCTCGGGACGCGATGGTCGCCAGATAATACCATAGTATTGGTCGCCGCTCCAATTCTCTATGGTGTCAAGGTTGCCCTGTGCGGGAATCCAAGCCCAAAGAAGCGCTAAAGGCTCGGTGCTCCGGTTGGTTTCGCAGAGAATCGATACCTGCTCGTTTTGTCCCCTGGACTATGAAAGCGCACCACCGCGGTGTATCGTATAATATTTGCTTGGAACTTGCGTAATATACCTTGAGAAACTTGGAAAAGAATATTAAGTCGTCGGACAGCACAACAAAAATTTTCCGGAAAAGATATCGGAAGGGCGCGATATTGTATTGACCGTTCATTGGCGAGCAACGTTTGTTGAACGTCATTGAAAAGAATAAATGAATTGAAGGCGATCGTTCAGGTTGCACCGCGCACAGTGCATTTTAATATTCGATGTATCTCCTCTACATTTCCTCTCGCGAGAGGATTGCACGATGCTGCACGTGGCTATCGAAAAATGGACGGCAGGCCACCGTAATATACTGTCGTTACTCTCTATCGATTACTGCCCCTACTCGCCCGCGCGCTCGGCAATAACGTAATTTGCGGTTCCTGAGAGTGCATCGTGCCACTTGACGTGAACGCGGCTCCTCACTTTTGATGCATTTCCTTCGGCAAAGTGCACGACTGCGACGCCGTGCCTACCTCGAGCGACCAGCCGGCATTAAAAACGACATGTCGTTCCTCTGTGTAATTGAATCGAAACGCGCCCACATCGCCGAGGAAACGTAGATCTTGCGAGCGTTTCAAAAGTTCCCATTGACCGTCCGTTAAATGAACTGTCGAAGACCACAGATGGCGGTTGACAAATAATAACGATAATCGAAATGATAATAATGGCGAGGTATTCATTAAGCTGGAACGATAAGCGAGAGAATGAATCATAGCGGAAGATGATTAAATAATCTCGAGGGTGGAATGAAAAATCGTTACTGTTGCAACGCGAATTGGTACCGGAGCGTTGCATAAAAATATCGATCGAAACGCAACCTGTATCGATCGGTCGGCCGTTCGTGTCCACGATCATCCAGGAACACGAGATAACGTTCTGAAACGAGGGATCCACCCTGTGCGCCGATCGACAGTGGTCCGTGTGGCTCTTATCAGCGTCATGCACACACGTGTGTACCAAGTGCTGGCTGGGTGATAAGCACGACAAAACGTCACTGTTCTCTCCCGTCAAGTGCGAGAGAGCTCGGTTCGTCTAATCACCGGGAACATCGTGTGCCCACCCTCTTCGCGTTCCCAGCAACGGTGTGTTCTTGACACAGAAGGTGCTCGTCTCGGATGTAACACGGGGGTGTCCCGTGGCGGAACTCGCAATTAGCAGTCGGCCGATCGAGTAAACGAGACGCTGATTTGCCTCGCGGCGAAAGCAATTTGCACCTGAGTCGCGAAGAATTCGCGTGGAATGAAATTTAATACAATTATGTTGCAGTTAGTTAAACGAAGGTACTTTTATGCTGGATGAAACGGAGACCGGATTCTATACAGAGAAAACGAATAATTTTCAATATGTTTTAGAAAATTGTTCGACAGATCTTTTTCACACATCTTAGGATATATTCGATATTATAATTTTTATATAATTGTTTTATACAAGTTGTTATAGTTTTATATAATTTGGGAAAAAGGCTGGCAATCATTTGCGATTAGTTCTTGCGAGACGATGGAACGTTTTGTGCTAGGAAAAGGAAGAATTTAATCTTCCTTGTTCCTTATGATAGTCAGGTGTGGTTAAAAATTCGCGGGCGATGAATTTTACGGAAATTGTCGTTTCCGTTAATCAAAAGAATATCTCTGCAAAATATGTTTCGCGCGGAACGCTTCGCTTCATAAGAGAATGCACGCTTGCAACGTGCTTAACGACGAGATTCGCGAGCAGACGTCTGCTAATCCTCTAACCGAACAGACACATACACAATGCAACTGGTACGAGTCGACAACGCTCGGGGCCCGCCCCGCTGAACTTATTCGCGGCTACAATTTTAATCCCCGTAAACGTAACAGCACCGGGAAACAACCCGAAGTTGCGCAATTTCATTTCCATACATTTCCATTAACTAATCGCCACGCGCCGTTAGCGCAAATGGCACACGTTCGTCGCCGCAATCTGAATCATTATGCACTCGAATATATCAAACGTAACGCGTCGCGTAACGCTCGATGGCGAAACTGCGAGGACCGAGGTGCGCGAGGCTGTCGTTTCTGAAACGTTTCCGAAAGGGTTCGAGGAAGTATCCGAGCACTCTGGCCGCGAACAGGACGGTAACGCGTGTCCGCTTCGTACAACGATTTTTCCACCTACGATTTCCTCCGTCTCGAAGATTCGAGGTCACCCCCGATACGGATACTTTGCCTATCGATCGATGAACGTTTCCCCGTGGAACGTTTCGCTCCGGAACTCTGATCGATCGAGCCGCACTCGGCTAGACGGTATTCTTCGAATCGAGTGGGCGCGGAGGAACGCGAGTTATCGAGCCACTAAGACTTTCATTTGCCAACCCATGGACGAATTCCGTCGTATCGACGCTGCTCGATGGCCAGCTTGATCAATGTCTCTACCGTGGGTGAAACTTTTCGTTTCCGCTATCGGGAGGTTCCTCGAGATAAGCCGCTCCTTGTCGTCGGTGACTGTCGCGGTGCGGCGGTAGGGAAATGAAGCTGAAAGGGATAAACGAGTGCGGGGAGTGCGACGGGGGTTGAAACCGGATTATAAGATAAAAATAGCGGAGTTAATTGAAGTTCTGAAGAATGACGTCGATATTGTCGTTTTTGTCTGTATAGAAACTAGTAGGAATAGAACGTTTAAGAAATCTTACTAACGTCAATACAAGTTACAGAACGAACACGGAGCAATGAGAAGTTAAGGAGAATCAACGGCTGCGTTCGTTTTAGGGATTACCGCAGTATTGAATAAGTCTGTGGAATTTTCCCCCCGCCCGTAAGAACGCTAGAATGAAAGTAGAAACACCGATACCCCCGCGCAAACCGCATTCCGCAAATACCGAAAACAAGATTTCTTCGAGCTGACCGGGGGCGTTGCACCGTTCGCGTCGGCGAACCTCGCGGTTCAAGTGGCCTCTGTTCGTCGTTCTTCAAATTGCCTTTCCTCGTCCGCGTTGCGACGAATTTGCGTCACCGCGGTTCGCGATTCGAAACGAGAATAGGAACAATGCGAAGCGGAGTGATCGGCCGTTCGCAACGGATAAAGGGCGATCGTGTCTCGCGTTGAAGATATTTCACGATTATCATCGCAGGTGCGAAACGGACCGTTCCGTAGCCAGGTGCGCCACGTAGGCGACACGGGGCGTCCCAAGTTCATTCGTTACGATCGTAAGACGCTTTGCGTCCGACGGCTCATTCTACTGTAGAAAATGAATGAACATGCTACGGCGAGCGTGGTCGTTTCCGTCTACGCGTGTTGTTTCCATACAACGGCACAGCGGTGTCAGTTGAGTGGCGCGTTTTCGATTGATAGACTTCCGGTTCTGCGACCGGTGATTATGCAGCCCGAGCATGACGTTAAACAAACACCGTTCAACCTCTCTAACCGTTGCGAAATACATTCGACATTTAGCGATAAAATTGCAGCACACATATAGCGAGCGACTTCGAATACAGCAGGGTCGCGCGTTCTAGATCGATATTGTTATTAAATTCGTTGTACATCGTTGAGCAATATTTATATCGCCTATTTGCGCTACGTTTATACCGTCCCGTTCTTAATCTCATTCGTTTCTGAATATCTTTCGCTATTCTCCATACAATCCCGTCTCATTTCCCCTCCCCCTTGATATCTCGACTCCAATGGAATCCTCGAACCGTCCCAGATAATTTCGATTTCAATTGGATCCGTCGTGCTCCCGATTCGTCCGTCGACGGTGTCCACGCGAATTATGTCGCAGCCGCGCCCCGACCGAATTCTCGCGACACTCGCGAACGTTCCGCAGCGTCCCCGTGCCTCGCGGCGACGTTTGGCTGGTACGAGTCGGGACGCGAAAGAAACTCGTCCCGGTAAATTTGTTTAAGCAACGTCTGGAAAGCGGTGACGGGATATTGCGCGAGGCAAGGCCGGCACCGAGGTGCTCGCCTCGCGCAATAAAACTTTCGGCCGGTTCGCGTCGGGACGTCCGCGTCGCGCGAACGGAAACTTCACTTCCGTCGCGGCGACGCAGCGAAAAGTTTCGAGGTCGCGGTTACCTTCCGCCGTGCCGTCTGCTCGCCTCAGCCACCGCTGGATTCCCTTCGCGATGCGACCCAACAGATGGAGGAACGTCGTGAATTTTTACGGGAGACGTTCAACCGCGGGCAACGAATACCGACGCGAAACATCGCTGAGATTCGCTCGCATTCCGCGGCCGTTAATCGATCATCGAAGACACCCGATGAATCATCGGCCAGGCGTGTATCCGCGGGACTGAGACGTCTAATCAAGGCGCGTCGGGGGAGTTTGAATTGCAAATTTCCAGCTCGAATGCATGCCAGGGAGGAGGGACGGTGGGGCAATTAATAACAAACGGTGGCGAGGGTATATTCGGGGCGTATTCGCAACGAACGTATTCGGTAAATTCCGTTCACGAAAGATCTTGAAGGTATCTTTGAGAACGCGAGGAAAGCGAATCGATTTAAAATCGTTGAATCATCGTGACCAGTGTCTTTCCGGAAAGAAAGAATAAACGACGCGACGTCCTCGTTTAAAATTGAAGGAAAAAGAGAAGCAACACCCTCGTCGACTGCAAAAACGAGATAATACAAAAATTCCTACGCCCCCGCTAACGAAAAACAAAAATAGCAAAATAAAGCAAACATACTATCGGACCAACCCCGGCCAGAAACCTCTCGCTCAAAGCTCCCGGCGCCAATTGTAACGTCCAGCGGAATCAAACGAGATTAGACCGTCGAAATTAATTGGAGTGAGAAATCAAGCAGTGTACCGTGCGTTTCAACGGCGCGTCCTCGGAGGGCTCGTTTTTCAGCGAAACTCAATTTACCAACCATATTCACGCCGGTGGTGGTTATCGACGAGCGTGTGTCCATACGCCGGAAGCGTTTCGGACTCGGTTCACCAAGGGGCTGCCGATCGAAATTTCCATTGACGACCGTTGGAACGTTAACGAGGAGATCGCGTGCCCATCGCCGTCTGCGACCAGTGAAAAACGATTAACGAAACGCCGCGCCGGTCGCATCGAAGAAAATCAAACGTGCCCCCTCGCGCGAACCCCGGCGGAAAACGTACCGTGGTACGCGCACGCTTCGAAAATTCGCCTACGTTGCTCGCTCGGGATCGCGTGCGGATGATTTCATCCGTTTTACGTGAGTTAGCATACGACCAAGGCCGACAAGAATATCGGAGCTGGATCGACGCGAACCGGCGACTCGAATCGCGTCTGGACGCTGAACGACCGTAAACTTTTATGGTAATGATAACGTGACCGACGTTTGTCTTACGGTGGATAATTTAGGGGGTGTCAGCGGGGACGTTCGAGCCCCGGAGATTGATAATGCAAATATAATGGCCGTTCGACGGAGGTCCCATCGTCCGGAGATCATTCTTCCTCGGGTAATTGTGCGAGCTTGCTGCAAGATTTACGAAGTATCGATCGAATTATTTATCGTTGCTGCGGCTGGTTCGTGCGAGCGTACAGCAGCTTGTTGTTGGCTCTGGTTCCTGCGAATGTTCAGGGGTGAAAGGGAAAAAGAATGCCGGACACAAGTCAAGACGATTACGTATACGTATGTGCGATAACGAATTAACTCGTCGAGGATCGACGCAAGCAGCGAACATTCCGCCTTCGTTCGGGCGAATTAGACACGTCGTTTCACATTTGACAATGCGACCTCGTACACGTTGCACGTAACTTCGGACCGCGGTTGGAGGGGTAGGGCAAGGGTTGTCTCGAGCTGTGCACAATCGTACGGCTCCAAGGTGCTAGTAAAAATGTCCGAGAGAAGTGGACAAACCGTCATGGAGTAGCGATTCCGGCGTTCAAGACGGAACAAGGGGACGGTCGTGCGACAGAGCGTGTCGCACAATGAACAACCAACCGAGGAACAATTTAATAAATTTCATCCAGGGGGTCACGGCTCGCGTGCAGCTGAATTGCTCTCCGTCTCCAACGATGCCTGACAATTGAAACGCTTCACCTTCTCGGAGTTAATTGTTCGCCGGTCGTCGTACAATACACCGCAACGAAGGGAACGAGGTCCAACGGGATGAAAAGAACGTTGGCCACTTTCGGTGGAAAGAAATTCCTTGGAGAGGCCGGACGGCGAAATCCTCGCCTCCCTGCCTAACAATAAGAACGCGGCTCGTTACCGTTTTCGCTCGATCGATACTTTTCCCATTAACGTCGGAGCGTTGCGTGAAAGCAACGCCGACGAGTGACGATTTCCGTGCGGCGGTCCCGCTTCCACGCGTTTTCCCTGAATTAATCGGATCCCGTCCCCGTTGGAGTTGAAACGGGCGCGGGGAATATCGTCGTCTGGAACAATATCGTTGCCGGGACCAGCGAAACGTATCGTCGACGATGGATCGCGCGTGCCGCTACATCGCGAAGCGGAATTAACTCTGCGCCGAATCTATCACCGTTCGCGGAAAGGGAACAGGAAATTATACGTCTTATTCGTGTTTGTTGCGCTATCGATTAATCCATTGAATTGGAACAGGGATAAATGCTGGGATGAAGTAACACGTGCACGACGGCGTTAAATTATTTTTCGTTATTGCACGGGCGCAAGTGGTATTGGGATGAAAATATTTATGCAACGGTACGATTGCTTCTTGACAATACGGACAACGCATCCTCGTTTAATTAAACGAACGATGTCGAGTTCAAAGTTCCCCGAAATATTTTCAACCCCCCTTCAAATCCAACCGCTGTTTCAATCAAAAACGAAGGAATTCCGGATTACCTGCGGATTACCTCGCGCCGAACGCAAAACCCTGATACGCCGTGCGTACGAGTTCGCGGAGAAATCAGCGACCCACCGGGCTTCGCTTGCGTTCACCTGAACGCCCCGGCTACCTTTAATCGCTCTGCCCGTCTGTTTCGCCTTCCCCGTCACGTGCACAGGTTTAATCCCCCATCGCGATCCAACACCGGTACTCCCCGCTTCCTTTATCCCGTCGTAATTATCCCCGATCGACGAGCCCAACGGCCACCCCGTTGTCGCTCCGGTAACGGTGAACCGCGTGGAGTAATCGAGGCGCGACGATGATTGCGTTCGTTCCTGCGTTGCTCGTCGATTTCCAGCGAGCCAGTTCCTTCCCGTGGAGTCGATGGCTCGTTCCTTCGTCCGGCTGGTTACCCCGGCGATCCATCATTTACCGGTAACGAATCGGTTTAATAACGGCGTAAGCGCGCGTCGGCGCGAACGCGCGAGCGTCCGCGCCGCTCGCGAGCCATTAGCAAATTGAACGAAGCAATGCAATTATGCCGGACAAGTTTTCGTTATTCCCTCGTCCACGTAGAATTTCGAAAGCAGGAGCGGCGGCGACGCGGGGCGCGACCTTCTTCAATGTTTGCAGTCCGCCGATGTCCGGAGTTTTCGGCTCTGTCGAGCCGCGGTGAAATTCGCCGACCGATTAATCATTTCGCTTGATTAAAATTTGAGAACAGTCCGGCGAAACGAACGACGCGTCATCATCGGACCGTGCAATATTTGTTTCGAATCGATTAATGGTTGACGAGCCGGGGAAGGGATCGTGCGTGCTTATGCAATTCGTCTCTGGGGGTGGGTAATTTTTTTTTAAGGGGATGCGTTATCGTAGGGATGCTTTATCGTAGGGATGCTTTATCGTAGGGATGCTTTATCGTAGGGATGCTTTATCGTAGCTGCGTGCAGCAGGTTCCTTGGGCGTGAAATTTTCCGTTCGCGAGGCACGTTAGATTTTGTGCGAGCAACGCGTCGGATTTCACGCCGCTGGCGGCGGTGTTTCGTCCGTTTGAAACGGATTCGGCCAATTTCTGGGATTCGACGGATCCACCGATGCGCATTTACCGAGCAGAGGGATGCGGGACGATATAGGTCGCTGCGCGCGTGTGTCTTGGTGTTGATTGAAGCTATTCGGGAGATATAGGCGGGAGATTGATACGTGTTCGCTAATATGTGTTTCCTGCGTGCAATGCGTCAGCCAGTTTCCATATGGTAATGGGGCGACAGTGGAAGCTCCATGTTCGTAAGCTTGGAAGCTTAGCTTGGACAGCGCAGTCCTGGACGCTCAAAGGAGATGGATTATCGTGCTACTTGTTGGCGCCATTGCAGTTTGGAAGGGGCTTTCTGGTTTAATACAATGCGAGTCGAAGTGGTAACATTTATTAGAGTTCCTGGTCTATACACGTTGGCCGTGTATACTCCGTAACCGCGAATAAATTTGAAGGAAGATCGGGAAGACTTGAATGGTAGATAATAAAAGTTCATAAAACATCGCTGTATCGAACAAGGCACGACAATCAATAATATTCGCACTGCCGTATAATCGTACGCAGCGCTAGTAGTGAATATTTATTTATTTATTTATTTATTTATTCTATTTAACGGGTAGCAACCCTTTATGTACAATGTAATATCTTTGTTTATGTTGTATTAATCAGTATTAATGTCTAAACTAAATGTAATGTTCGTCTATTCTAAGTTTATATCTAAATCTGAGTCTAAATCTATTAGTTTGTATAGTTCGCTTTTGAAGACAGAGGCACTGATATCGAAAAAGTTGAGTTTATAATTGAATGAGTATATAATTATAATATTGTTGCCAATCGGGCAGGACTGAAACGTCGCTTTCGAGATTAATTTTGTTCATTAATTATTTAACGCCACCCGGCATTTGTTATACTCCGCTGTTTATCGCATACTGTTTCGTAACAGCTTAAGGTCCGTTCGATATCAATTTTTCGCATTCTTAATAACAAAAACCTTCCCCATTGGAGTCCTCCGCGAATTAAATAATCTGTGCCAAGGGCGCGAGGTAAATCGCACGTCCAGTGATTGCAACGGGTCCCCGTGAAGACAAGTTCGTCGAGCCTTCGACCGACAGACTCCTCACCTCAAGTTTCCAAAGGGGTTGCGGACGCTCGTAGTCAGACGGCGCTCCCTACGGAATGTTCGTACGGGGATCGATCGATCGCGGTTCACCGTTTCGAAACATCCTCGGAAGCGATCGCGATTCGAAGAAAATTTGCACCGCCCTCCCGTCCCTTGTTCGCTCGCTCGTTTTCCGGTTTCAACGGGCAATCGTTGCTGCGTTTTCGCCCGAATTATTTAGACGTAACGGGGACGCTCGATGGAATACCGAACGAGCTGCCCCGCCGATTTCATCCGGCAAAGTGCAGTATCAATTCGTTAAACAAGCGGCCGGGGGATCGTTTTTCATTCGTGCCGTCGATCCACGACGGGGTGCAACGGCTGCCACTCCTCCGCAATGGCGGCGGCGGATTGCGAAACGATGAAAACTCGCAGGGAACCTGTATTAATACGCCCGTTCGGCGTACATGCAATTCGGCAATGGTTACTCGGTCCATTGACCGCGACGCACAGCTGAGCGTCGATGTACGCCCGGATGTTGATCGTATCAACGACGAATCGTTTCTGAACGATCGAAAAGCTACGACCGCGTGAGAAACGAGTAACGGGGATGTAATTGTGATAATCGTTCGGTTGGCGAACTCAGGCAGGACCGGAAACGTTTCGAAGCTCGTTGTATAGTGCAATATATAAACAGAGTCTGCTGTGAAAATGACGAAGAAATGAATTAGAGAGATACGTTTGGACGTCGGGGAAAAATTACGTTCGCCTATCACGCGTTGGATTAGTTTAATTAAATCTGTTTTAACGGAGCCGTGAACGCTACACAGTCATCAGAGAATGTTACAATCGCTGATATCCTCCTGGTGCTGCGCAGCTCGATTAAAATATTCCTTCCAATCATTTCCGGAGAAACTTCGAAACTTACTCTTCATCGGGCGTCCGCAAGTCGGACGATTCCACTTGAACAGCTGACGAAAACAGACCGGCACGGGTAATATTTATTTTCCGCAGAAACGAATCCGGTGTAATTCAACAATTCCGAGGAACGGTGAGACCAAACGAGATACTCGCTACCTCGGCGAAAAAAATGATCAGAGTTTCCCCCGGGCGTGGTGTTTGAATTTCGCAATGTTGCCCGCGGGACGAAGACCGTGTTAATGCACGGCTCGCGAGAGAACGAGCGAGAAAGTTCGCGAGAGAGTGCGAGGGGGCGAGGGTGAGGGATTCCACGGGCGAGTTGCCGTATTACCCGGGGCATATTACCCACAATGCAGTTAGAATCTATACCTAGACCGCGTTGACCACAATGGGTCAGTGGCGGTGCCTGCGCGCCACAGTGCCCCGGGTCTAAACAGAGAAACGAGCAATCACTTGCCCCGGGAACGGGGTCGCGAGAATTTATGGACCGATCCCTTGAGCGACCCTTCGAACGTTATCCACCCTCGTCGAACTGCCGGGGCAAAGTGAATGCGCCCCGCCGAGGCCTCGTTCTGCGCGATATATCGACGTCTTCCCTTTTATCGTTCCTTTATTCTCTGTCGGTTCGCGCAAATTCGACGCTCGATAATTTGTTACCGTCGTAGAAGCGCCGCCGTATTCGTTGAAACGTTTGTTCGTTTAGAACGGAAACAGAATAACGGTGGATGTTAATTGTTAATCGCATCTTAGTAGCGATTGAGAAGGAGACAAGCGAAAGTTCACCGGCAACGTTGAATAACGCGTGCAAGCATTACCGAAGCTGTTATTATGCACGTTGAATATTCAACCGATTTTATGTTGAACAGATTTCAATTTGTTCAGACGTTTGGACAATCGTCCGGCGAAGAAAGGAAATTCAATCGCGGGGAAATTGAAAGAATTATTATGCAAGGTATTAATCCGATCCGTGGCTGCGGGAGTATCCGCCGCTCGCAGCGAAAATATTTATTCGCTCGGTCGCAAAGGAACTATTGTATATTCTGCGAATGTCAAGCGGACGAACGCGCGGATCGTACTCTTCCGTTTTCACCACTTCCTCTCGCCCCTTGTCACAAATTATCCGCGTTGTCCCCACACCCCGAGTCCCCGAAGGATCTAAAACGAAAAAACAATAGGAATATTCGGCGTTCCACCGAAGAGAACTGTTTTTCTCCCGTTTCGCGTTCCCACGACGGATACTCCGTTTTTTTTCCCCTATCTGGCCCCCTGTCGATGCACCGTTCAACGGCACGCATTGTGCCGGTCGCGTATGAACCGGAAGCGGGGAAAAAAGTGCATCGCCGGGCGGAGGCGCGAGCGGCGACAGATATTTCGGGGCGAGCGGATTGCGCGAGTCGACGGCTTTGTTGGCCGCCAGTTTTGTTAAACTTCGACAGCGCAAACAGTCCTCGCGTTTGCACGCGTGCACGCGTTCCACGCGAACACGCGGCGGACAAATAGAGAGCAACACTCGTGGGAACTCGATCGTCGTTTTTGGACACGCCGCGCGCGCGGACAGCGGTGATTCGAGAATGAGCTCGATTGTGAGCCGGCGAGGACAAAGGAAGGGACAGTAATGTCTGGAAAGCAGGTGGAAAATTGGCGGAACCGTGGGACGTTGGAAATCTCGATGGGAATAGCGAGAACGCGTAATTTATGCCAGTTTCGGGCATCAATGGAAATGGGGAATTAAATAAGGTCTCCTGAATCGTTGTGTAGTCTGGTGAATTTCGGTCGGAAATTTAGCGCAGCTTTCGTTCGGCCCCGCCTTCGCGTTTTTGTGCAATTTTTAGCAACGCCCGTTAAATCGTTTACGCTATGGGAATTGTTCACCGTAGGACGTGGCGTCGCGTGAAGCGTTTCCCACGTGTTTCGTTATGTTCTCTCGTAATTAATGGCTTCGTATTGTAACTAGTATACTTGTTACTAATTCGTCACTGTCGTTGGTACAATTCTGATAACAAATACTGAGGTAACTAACAGCTAAGTTTATTGAACCTCGATCTTCCCACTCGTTCGTTGCTACGAAACATGTGCGATCGTTAAGTGAAAAGAAGGGAACTTTGGGATTTCGTAAAATTCGTGCAAGCGACAGGATAGGAATTTTAGCCGCCAACGGTGTTTCGCGAATTTCCCCTTCGGACGGTGGTCGTTGATGAAGAGGAAGTGCCATTTATTAGACTGGCCGTACTTTTCTCCTAATTGGCAGGCCTGCTCGTTAGTCGTTTTGCTGGTCCGTCGTTCGTTATTAGCCGCCTTCGCCTTGAAATATGATTTATCGACACCACCATCCCCTGGAAAAGGGACGAACCTCGTTATGCTGCTTTTACTTCGACTGCTTCGTAATTCAGTCGGTACGCTCGATTGCCTGGGTATCGGCTAGCCGGCGATTTGTTCGGCGAATTTTTCACTGCGAAAACATCAAACGGAATGAATTCAACGCGATCGCCGTTAGTCGGGGCACGGACTGTTTGCGATACCACGTACGCGAATTGGTCGCGGCAAAGTCAGCAAAATCATAATAATATTTGATTACCGTTTAACGCTGTCGCGACGCAGAGGACGGTCACATTAACCGAAGTAAATTTCCTCCGATTGACCCGATGGGACGGGGCACCCCTCGATGTAATTTCAGTTTCAATTGTCCCCGGAAAAATATATGTAGGATCGGTCGCCTCCATCAAGAGAACAACGTTAAGAGGAACAAACGATTAACGAATATCTGGAAAGGGACGTGGCGTAAATGGACTGATCAGTGCCTAGTAATACCACGATGTCGGGTTCGATTCCCGAAGCCTGCCTTTCCTTTTCATTCGATTCCTACATATATTACAATACCCCATTCTCTATTTTCTTCGCCTCCTTTAATCAACCCTCGAGCAATCCGGCCGCCCTTCGTTCATCCACGCACGCACCCCCTTCGCAAATGGGAATTTTAATAGTTAATATATCCCGCTGCATGTCGCCTAATTATTATTTAAACACCTTTCCCGTCCGGCATTTACAGCGAAATTACACCCCCCCCCCCCTTCTTGCCGCCGACGCGGAACCCGTTTCAAGGAAGATCACCATAGATTGGCCCGACGAGTTTGCTTTCGCTTCGCTTTCTCGAAGTTTGCGATTCATTTCCGCTGGAGCAGGTTGCGCGCATTTCTAACCCGCACTCGCGACCCAAATGTTTATAAGATTGGACGTCGCTCGCCGTGGAACTCTGCGTTCAGTTCAACGTCGCGAAACTTCCCGTACACGGACGTGTTTTACCGTGTCCTGGGCGATGAACTTCGGTTCACGCGAGACGGCCGCGCGTACTCTCGCGTTTGCTTATTGGTAAACGGAAAACTTGGAAACGAGTGCGTCGAGGTTCAGCGAAATGAAATCGTGGAAAGGAGAAGTGTAACGGGGTGGCCGGTTGTACAGCCGCGATGCGAGCGAACTGGAAAATGCAATAACCGGGGGAAAACGTAATTTGAAACCCGCACTCGTTTCCCACGTTTTCCACGCTAGTGTCTCTTCACGAAACAACCCCTTTCTCTCGGATTATTTAAAACCTGGCGTTCTACGGACGTATCGGGTAATTTCGATGAAGATCGTTGTGGATCAAGCCGATAATAAATCTGTGTCGAGTAATTTAATGATAACAGAGCAGTATAACGAAAGATATATAAGGAGCGATAGAACGTAGCGCCACTAGTGAACCGACTGTTTCTTCAAACGCTGGACAATCCAGGGGGAAAATGTCGCCCAAAGAAGACGACGCCAAGGAAATTGCCGGGTCAGCGATGTAGTTTCCCCTCTCCCGAAACGATCCTGGCGAGGCCCAGAGTGGATACGATATTTCATTCGGACCGACGTCTTAGCCCCCTCGACCCGTTGGGATCAATCGGTTCGGCCATGCTGGGACGACGCTCGTGAAGCCGTTCCTGTCTCTCGTTTAACCCCTGGACGAACCACGAAATTGGCTTCGTTAAGGAAAGGCACGGCACTCGTCGATGGCCGCGCACAAAAACCGCCACCGACATTCGTGCGCCGCGTCTGTGCACGGTGTGCACTTAATTAAAGCGACTCGCCGCGTCGTGTGTTCGTCCGTGTTGAGTTGTCGTTGGTGCACAGGCGTGCGGCTGGCCGTAGCGCATTAATACGCAGCCGTGGCGGGTGCACGGCAGATACATTGCATTGTCAACGGGATAATTCGAGCAAGTGGACGAAATGGGTTGTTCTTGGGGGGAGCCGAACGATATTGGAGGCTTTAATACTGGTTTGTGGATCGCGTCGGGCAGAGCAGTTGCGGGTTCAAGGGGAGAAAGGGGCCGCGGGGTCGACCGAGGGAACTCGAGGAAAGTGGAAATTGAAATGATAGTGAGAATGATGGTATTGATTAGTGTAATGATAAGGAGAATCGGGGCGGGGTCTCGAAATAAGCGAATGGACGTTCGTTGTGAATAACGATAGCATCGATTCGGTCGGTACGCGCGGAAAAATAACGAACGAAGGGGAAAGGAAGAGCAGGAGGCTCGAGCGATCGTGTTGCCGCAGTATTGCACAGGAGAACACTGTTTCGAGGTTTATGAGTCTCGGGTAATTCGTAAGGGCGCCGCGTTTCGACTCCTCGATCTTCGAAATTTACGCGCAACCGCCTTAAAAAGCTGGCGGTCCCTGTTATTGTACCTGCTGCCTGGCGTACAGACTCCGTCGCATCAGATTTACGAGTGGCTTTGCAATAACCTGAAGTTTCTCGATATCCCATTGCGTATTGAGCCGTAAATCTGGCGATATTCTTCAACCTTCGACGACATCGTTCCGTGTAATCCATAAACCGCGAGCAGGCCTGTTGACTGTCGTCGATCGTACCAGAATCAATCGCGCCGCAATTGCTCGAGCAACGCGCATCGCCAGCAGGCTGCGAACTTGAGAAATAATTTTATAGCTACAATTATGGCGCTAATTGACACGCTCGGTCGCAACGTGGAAGAAATAAATGATTTTAAAAATTCTTTAATAAAAGAGACGAGACTGTAAAAAAGAAGATGCGAGAAAAGGATCGTTGCGAATCATTGGCAGGTGGTTTTTCGAGAAAACTCCAGGTGTAGAAAAGATCGCGCATTTGGATGAACAGTTCGCACAGCGTGCACGCTGATAATTATATTGCGTCGCTCGGAAACGAGTCAGATTCTGTACTATTAATCCTCAGTTTTTGATCGTGGACGGTCGGTGACATTTGACGTTTTGCATTTTAATATAAAGGAATACACGGCTAGATTGGAAACTATAAAGCTACGATTCGACCCCCATGGCACTTCCAAAGAACGGCCTTCATCCTGGCGTGTATCCAGCCTTCCTCCGAACTTTTGCTACCCGGCTGCTGCTTTCATCGCGAGAGTGGCGGGCCAATGTTCGAAAATGGAAATTTCATGAAACCTTTTCGCCGGCTCTATCAAGCGGACGAGCGTTCTGTTGCGAAGAATAAGTTGACGCTGCCGGGTCTTCGATAGCGAGTCCATTGTATTAGATTCTCTGTTCAAAAAATATTAGACAGAGTCGAGAATTATAATTCAGCGTGAAATTCAATTCGGAGATCGACAACTTTGGCGATACTTTAATTCCGTCGCCAAGTGTATAAAAAAATATAATAATAAAATAGCCAGCATTACTTATGGAAATGACTTTCTCTTGCTTGGTAAAGCTGCGAGTACCTGAACTTTACTCAATTACCATTAATTCGATATACCGTCAAAAGGAAAACACCGAAAGAGAATATCTGCTGTCCTCTCAAATAAAACACGCCGGCGTCGGGGCGTTTTGCAATTGAAAAAGCTAATAATTTTTTCAGCAGTCGTCCTGCGATACGTACCTCCGGGCTGCCCTCGCAGTTCAGTATTTTCTCGTTCGACGGATCGGAGGTAATATCGCGATATCCCAGCGATAGAGATATTGCCACGGCGCTTTACGTTGTCCGCCCAGTGAATGTTGGCTGGAGAAAAGGTTCGATATTCGAAGACGCGAACAAGCTTCACGCAGTTTATTTTATAAAAGCACGACTGTCGAATCGTCACGTTGAACGCAGTTCGTCGTCGTGCGCGATTCAATCATAATTATCCCGAGCGCTATTAACATCGACGTCGCTCTTCTACCAATAATAATCATTGCTGTTACGCGAATCGAAGCGCTTTGCAATCAAGAAAACTTCGCCCCGCCCCGCCGTGCGTTCGAAATTAAACCAACAAATTCATCCCGCGACGCTGCACTTAACTAATCAGAAATTACGAGAGCGTCCGCGATGGAAGCGGCGAGAAAAAAAAGCCGGAGGCGAAAAAACGATACAAGGGGACAGGACGGAACGCGAAGATCGGAAAGCCTGGACTACCGGCTCATCGAGGGCCTTCGTGCGAGCAAGAGACGCGTGCAGAAAAACCCGCTCAGCCTCGAGGGTCCTTCGCCGTCGAACAGTGGAGGTGGAAAAAAAGCTAACGAATTAAGGCGATCTCGAGAGCAGTGCCTCTTGCCCGACGCTGGAAGCTCCTCCTCTCTGATAAAGGCCGGCTCGATCTCCACTTATTATCGAGCCTCTGGCCTGGAACGCGAGGCGAAGTGCTCGCGAGCACGACGACCTAAGCCCGGGAACGAAGCTTGTAATCATGGAACACCGAAAACGAAGACGAAGCGACGGGGTGCTATGTCGTCTGGATAGATGGTCGACGCGGTGAAAAACTGTCGAAAGGCGCACTCGAAGATCGACGAACTCGAGGATCGCGTCCGGAGCTTTCGGGGTAGATCATCGATGGTTAGGAGAAAGAATCGTGGATCGGACAGAATGCCGGGCGAATAGATCCTATTTCGAGTTGGAGGAAAGTTCGCCTTGGCTGGGGGCAGATAAAAGCGGAACGATGTACGCGCTCGTTGAGCCGCGACGCGTTGTAAACTTGAGAAAATTAATTGCTTGGCGAAGTTCGTGTCTTGACTCTGCGTTACGATTCCCCGGTGATCGCCCCGCGCTCGGCGTAGATCAAACAGCTATTTAATTAATGAAACTTAATTTCCATCGATCGAGCCAGAGTATTCATAATTGGATACGGCGGTGTAGATGAATTCTTCAGGCCTGGTAGTTTATGTGGATGTATGTGATGGATGTGCACAACTTTGTCCCCTCGTAGTGCTTCATATTTTTCTTTTGCAAATTATTTAATGATATACGTGGGTCCAGCTCGTGACCTTATTTGTTCGCTCGATTTTACCTGCTCGAAGGATAAATAGCCGTGAAGAGATTTTCCACTTCATCCGCCAGTAGCCCATGCAACTTTTCCGCTAATGCATTTCTTCGTCTTGCAACTCGATCGTCGAAACGAAATTTTTCTTCGACTCCCCCGGGTGCACAGCTCAGCCAGGGACGTCCGGGAAGAATTTATTTCCCCGCTTGAAATTTATCACCGCGACCATTCTTGATTCTTGGACACACGGTGTCGCAGAATTTCCGTCGGCTCCGTTGCCTTTATTCCCCCGCACCAAATTTCCTTTCCACTTTCGACGCCTCGAGGCGTCATCGATTTTTCTTCCGCGTCCCCCGGAGACCCGCCTAATCGGAAATTCTTGAGAACCTCGCCAATACGAACCCGTCGCTTTCCCACGCGTGCAATTTTCCACCATTCTCGAAAGGTACGGCGGCAGAAAGCGGACGAATTTTGTGCACGGTTCGTGTAATCCTTTCGCGAGGCGCGTTAAAAAATAATTTACGCCCGATTCGGTGATTCGAGACGATAAATTCGTTTCGAACCGGGCGAACCAATCGATTTTTGCTTTTCAGAGCGACACTCGCCCGTTGCGTCTCCGACGAAACAAAAAATAGGGTTAAAATCTGGCGTCCCGTTTATTCGCCAAATAAATCAATCTCCCGGCAGCTTATCAAATCTCAACGGGAGCCTACTTACCCTGTCACGATACAATTTTCCGTATTGCTCTCCCGCGGGCATCCCCATTTCACGGACAATTCGATTCTCCGTCGGTGTTCATTCTCTAAATCCCCGCGATCGATCTCGTCGCGATTCGGGTTTCGTCGAAGGAAATAAATGTAACGTCGCGGGGGGAAACGAGCGTCCCGAGAACAGACGACGCGTGTTTCTCATCAAAGAAAACGGAATTCCCTCAATCGAGTGGAAGCGGTCGTAATCGAGGTTTAACGCGAACCGTAGGGCCGTGCGTGCAGGAAATGGCTGATCAAATCGCTCCTTGACGGCTCGTTTTCGAACCGGCAATCTTCTGATTAATTTCGGCGGCCTCGTTATTGGTCGATCACCGCCGTTCGAGTACTCACGAGAGGATGTAAGGGCTGTTCTTGACGTTCCCAGGTGGTCGTTCATTTCTTCCAGACGGGCGAACATTTCTTTCCCTTCCTTGGAAATCAAATTATTCTACCTAAGAAATGAAGTTATTGCAAGAAAATTGTACCGGGAATAATTATCGCTATATTCTCGATTCAACGTAAAATTTAACAACGGTGGACCACGGTTATCGACGCATTTAATAATTTGACGAACGAACCATTCAACGTTCGCTCGCTGGAAAAGTTAGAATCGAACCAATCGTCCGTCGCGACCTCTCGATTCCGCCTCCACGGTCCACACGATTTAATGATTACGGCCGTGCGTTAACGGGGCAGATCCCCTTGGCCAAGACGCGAGAGAAATCTTCGATTTTCGCGTAAATCTCTCCTCCGTTCAGATTAATGTTCCGGAAACAGGTAACTCGCGGACACGGATGGAACTTTCAAACCAGAAATACCATCGTCCAACAAAATTAATGCGGCTCGGTCCAACTGGCGCACTGTGCTCCTCTAATGCCAATTAAATTTCCACGAACACAGAAG
The DNA here is from genome assembly GCA_948146005.1 of Nomada fucata. Lineage (NCBI taxonomy): Eukaryota > Metazoa > Arthropoda > Insecta > Hymenoptera > Apidae > Nomada > Nomada fucata. Next base: position 31,746,610 of record OX411276.1, read on the forward strand.
AAACTTGCTAAAAAAAGGGGAAGAAGAACGGTACTAGCCTTCTCTCGAACGCGAAGGAGCGGAAGCTGGATTATTAGCGACGCGATGGTTCGAATTCGAAAGAGCCGTGGCTCGAACCGATATTACTCGCCGTTCTCGATCCTCCTATTCGCCGGAACCGGCTCAGGATTTCTTTAAGAGCGCCGTCCCTCTCGCCGTCACTGGCTGTGCTCGTCCCAGGATGCTGCTCGCGAAAATGTTTCTCCCCGTCGAGTCTAGAGCCGCGTCGTCTAGCCGGCTGAAGGGGCGAAGACGCGACTCCGCGACGGTAGTGCGAGAGGATCGACGCGAACGGAGAAAGATCGCGAGGGGTTAGACGACGAAAGGGTGGAACGGGTGTAAGCACGGTTCGTACGGCCCTGGCCAAGTCTATACGCATCGCGTGCACCGCGCATAATGCAGCTCGACGATGTCTGAGAGCACAGAGCGTGCCTCTATTCCCTCTCGACAGAAATGGCTTTGTGCACAATCCCTTAACCGCCCCCGCCGTCTTCCGTTACGCCCGTTCCCTCGACCCTTTGCACGGCCATCGTCTGAGCTGAAACTTGTGTCGGGCCGCGGTGAAGCGGTCGCCACGATTCGCCTGTTAATTCACTCGAGGCTAATATTGGACAGAACGGGCCGGGGAAGTGCGTTTCGCTGTAGGATCACGGGGGACCAGACGAGAGTGGTTGGTTACTTTTTTCTGTACTTTTCGTTTTTTTGGTTGCTCGTTTCGTATAATTTTGGACGATCCCTTTATGAGTGAGACGCGGGGAGCGAAGAAGCGTTGCTTAGAATCGATAGGATTTTATTCGGTACGTGGATGAACTCGTTCGATTCTATGTTTTATTCAACTTGCAATTTTTGAACGGTGAAAACCGAATGGTTCCGATGCGTTGCCGATTTGGGAGCATTCCGTTTTCGACGGCAACGCGGAGGGACGGATTCGTTGGAAGTGGACACGGTGAAAGTCTATTATGCGAGTACATATGTACGTCCCCCGTCGCTGTAATTATCCTAACGTTCAGATTAATGTGGAACTGCTGGGGGAACGGAGGGGGGCGAAAAAAAAGTTTCGTTTACGTGTCCGGGCTGGCTCTCGCGTCTGCGGAAACGGGACGTTAATGGGCGAAACTTTCGAGTTGCCGCGCGGTATTCCGGAAATTCGTGATTATTTTTTGTTGCTCGGGACCTCTGGCGCCGTGAGCGACGACGAAACGCGAAGTTGGCGTTTCTGCTCGTTGAATTCTCCCGCGTCGGGCATATATCACGGGCTAATTGAAAACGACTGTAGCACAGTCGGCTGTTCGAGAGATCCCTTGCCGCTGTGTTCGATGCTCTCGACGTTACCGATTGTCGCTGATCATTATGATAATCTTTCAGCTCGTCAATGCGGAACAGTAATTTTTCCAGCGAACGTCGACGTCGAGCTTCGAGCTCGACGGTATTAGAAATTGGAAACAGTCGAACCGAAGGAAAGGGGTGTCGAGCAGTTGCTATTTCGAATATAGATATAAATGAAGTTCGAAATATCAGAGAGGAGTACATTTTCTTGGGATATTTCTCCGCTACGAAACGTTCGCGTTCGATTCTTCTAAATTTTCGCATTCTCCAATCACCGGTCACCCTGCAGGAAGGAATTCCAAACTTTCGAAGCTCATAAAACTTCAAACTCCTCTGCGCCAGACATTCCCAAGACCTCCCATATGCCACGGAATTTTTGAATTCCTCCGTTCCAAGGGAGGAACTGGACGTGCCAGCAACTTCTCGAACGCAGCCAGGGAACAAATCGATGAACGCTGGTTTCGTTCTCTCTCTCTCTCTCTCTCTCTCTCTCTCTCTCTTTCCCTTCGAGCGGATCGTTCTGATCGTTGCAGATCGATATTAAGCGGTTGAACGTCTAAGTAGTACATTGCAGGCGGCACAATTTGCGTCAACGATGTTCGCAACGAAGATCTTACGTTCCCCCGAATGACCCAGCTGACCTAATTAATCAGCGCGGAATACCAAGCGCCAACGACTTCGAAATATCACCTAGCTGACTGTCAAGTGGTAACGCGTGCCGGTCCCCGTACCTCAGTGCGTTCGCATAGCGAACGTTCGCAGTGGAATAGGACCGAAATCCTCGTGCGTGGTCAGACGCGCCGGCTAATGTTTTCGTACGACCAGTTCCAATTGGATCGTTCGCGCGGCTAATTATTTCACGCGAGGGTTATACGTATAAGAATTTTTTGTTGGAAAAATCTTGGGTATTTCACCGCAGAGATTGGTTTTACTAACGGGTGAATTTAGGTAAAAATAATGAGAGGGATACAGTTATATTATTTAGCGGGTACGCATAGAATTTATTGTTCAAGCGATTCATTTTCAACATTGCTTATCACAGTGTTATAGTAATCAGTACCTTTCGTATCGCGGTTAATCAATTGTCAATTAATTGACGAAGGTAAAGGGAACGGACCATCGGGCAGATTCGGATAGGATTATTGTTCGTCGTACATTGTTTTACGAACGAATTATATTCGTTCGAAGCAAGCCGCATCGAGCGTGATTCACACTCGACGCGAGTCAGCTGGAGAACACTTGAAATCGTTCTACGCCGATATCAACCTCGTCGGTTTCGAGTTTCGGCATCGACTCAACGATTGATCCACTCGCGTTCCACGACCTCGTATATCGCGGGTACAATCGCATCTAACGCCGTCCCGATGCGCGTGTTAACGCCTTGCGTTCCAACTCTGATCGTCGTCGAATATTTAATGGCCTAAATTGTGTGGCTCGACCAAGGGAAATCGCCGCACGATTTTCCAGCGAACGGCTCATCTTGTTATCTGAATCGCTTTCGAAAATATGTTGTAGCGATAAAATATTCCACGGTACACGGCGCATGGTGTACCAATAATTACCGCCACATTATCTATCCCCGGGTTAAGGCTAAAATTAGCTTATCACAGTATTGAATTTCTCGATAATTACTTCGTAAAGCTGTCTTCATTAAATTCGCTGGCGAAACAATCTTTCCTAAACGCGCAACATTATTCCGCTATGAATAATTTATAAATTCCCAATCCTGATCCAATCGGATTTTAATCGATCACGTCATCCTGTATCGCGATCTGCTTAACAACGTATCATCGTTCCTCGATATTATATTAAATTATGATAATTATGACGACTTGTTAAACATCGTCCCAGGCAAATTATACGCAGCTCGGAGACTTCGAATTAGAAATACGAACCTTTTTTTCGTTGTTCCTGCGCGAGATAGGGTGGAAACTGTTTATCTATCGCAGTGGGGTCCGCGTCGACGTGGCGCCATATCGTGCTTCACGATCTAACGCTATCAAGCCGACGATCTTTCACCCTAATTCCCGTCGGTACTTTTATCGGTATCAGGTGCGCCGTAAAGTTCGCCGCGGCGCAGTTTCGTTGTAAATTAGCTAGCTGGCGGTTTCCCAGCGCGAAATCTGTGAATTTTTACTGGCCGAATGGGTACAGATACGCGTAATCGGATTTCTTCGCATTACGCGCGGTTACCGCTGTCCCCTTTAATGTATCCTCCCTTAGACCGGGAGAAAGAAACGTCTACGAGAGGGTGGACACGAGAGCCGCGTTGACTAATTAACTTGGTTAATTAAAGCTGCTGGTGCCCGACGAACGTGGTCGAGTGCGATGATCGTGTTTCTTTCGAAGCGTCTTCAACGAAGTGCCGGTAAAAATTAGTTTCAGTTGAGTTCGACTGAAATCTGTCATGATAAATTTGTACATCGACGAGCGGCTCGATCTCGCGTTTCTCTTAATCGAATTTACGCTGAACTCGCTCTCCAGGTTTCTGTATTAAAATTACTGCTGCGACGGATGTGTCGCGCGTGTAGTGTATCCGTTTTTATAGTCCGCCGAGAGAAACAGCTCTGTATGTATTGTCGAGCGGCATTACGACAGTCGTCTAACGAAATTCCCAAGGGAGCAGATTATATCTGCGTCGATCGGCGGTCGCATTGTTTCCGATTGTCCCGTGTTTTCAGTGGCTCGCGTTGAAGCGAATGGAACGACGCTCTATCTCCTTTGTTCATGACGATACGATTGGTCTGTCGCGAACAATGCAGCGGGCCAAATTGAATCGCCAAGAAGTAGCTCCTCTAAAAAGGACAGGCGTCGTTATCGTGACTGCCACGACCCCGATCCTCTCTCGTTTTGCTCGCTTCCACGAGATCGCGTGTCGTGGGAATCGAATACTCGTTCGACCGTCGCGGTTGCCTTCTCTAATCACCGCGAAGACAAATTCGTCGACCTACAAACTGCGGAATAGTTGCGGATCATCCGTGAGTTGCACGGAACTGTACCTTGGGATTTCGATAACGCGATGAGGGAGGTGACGAATGTTTCTCCCGGGCGGACGATACATGACGGTTTTCAGCCCGCGATAAAATGTTAAGTGCAGTGACAACCTCGAGCCATCGGTAGTGTCAATTATGTATCTTTTCTTTTTACAAGGTGTCGCCACCCACGCCGCTATGAAAATGTATAAATTGTTTCATTATTGTCGCAGCAATTACAATTGCAGCCAGTTCAGACAAGGCTGCGGGCGGTACAAAATCTTCGTTTTATTATGTTACTGCATTCGAATAATTAAATATACCAGGGGCGATAAAATACACAAATCGAGAAGAAACACCAATATTCTGATCGAATATATTTCCATTACTTATCAGACGATCTTCATCGTCCATGATACTCGGCACACGAGTCCTCATTAAATCGCAAAACCTCGAGCTCCCTTTTCAAATCATTTCCAACTTACCCCTGGCACTCGACAACGATCCACCCGTAATCACCACCAGGAACAAGAACAAGAACTAACTGGCTTCCCCTGACCGAAGTTCAACGTAATCACAGGTCTCAGATGTTCCGTAGAAAATCTCGGAACATCCGACTGCTTTGATCTCCAGTTGTCACTGCTTCTGGAGAATCTGGGCCGAGGACGACTCCGCCGCAGGTGGCGGAGGAAAAATCCGTGAAGCTCTCAGGAAAGACACCCCTGAGGGTCCATTAACCTCTTGCACGGGCTAAACGGGACCGAGTGAAAAATAAACAGACGTAGGGTGAAGGAGAGAACGATAAAGGGGTTGCGAGTGGCGGAGAGGGGGATGGATAGAGAGATGGGGTGTAAAGGTTGACAATGGCGCGTCTGGATATCGATCCTGGCTTCCGGGATGTTACCATCGTGTGCCCAGCTTTCTCCGTTACCCTTTGGTATGCGCGTGCCTTTGGTACGTGTAAAAGTACACGTGGGTCGGAAGGGTGCTCAGGTGAACGAAAGGGGGGCACGCGCCGCGGCAGGTGTCCCGTCACTTGTAGTTCGTGCAAGTTTCGATGCATCTGCGTGCACGGGCAGCTACCCAGGTATTCGTACACTTGCTGGGTGGAAACAGTTATGATATATTAAAGGCTTTGTTTCGTATGTACATACATTAACTTAGAGTAGCGCTAAATAATGAAGTGGCTGCATTATTATTCATTTTTACATGCTGGGCGGCATTTAATAATTCAGTACGAATCCATTGATGCAGTGCAGAATTAACAGGTGTCCCTGCTGGCACGTTCGTTCCCTGTTACCTGTTAACCTGTTGTTCCCTTGTCAAAATATTGAAGAATCTATATATTACGTTGGTCGAAAAATGAACCTAGGAATAATCATCCATAATTATTCATTCTTATCGTGCGAAATATTAATCGTCGAAGTGCACCAAAGTGGCTAATTCTAATTCCACCGAAATAATTATTCAGCGTTCGTCTACAGCCAGGCACCCTTCCTAAGATCAAAGATCAGACTGCAATGAATCGGATCGTAGGTCGAAATATTCAGTTTCCTGGCGCGTACGCTGGAAAATACCGGAAACGGAACACGAGAGGCAGCTATGTTACGCGCGTAATTAAACCTCGGCGGAGCCCGAATAAACTTGGCGCTCTGAAAAATTCTAAATAGAATTTCCAACTCGGCCAAGCTGATAGCGGCGTCCTCGCAAATATACTGTGATTGCACGCTCGTGAACGTGTTCCAGGGCACATTGTGCACGCGTGCGAAAATCGACCAGCTGGGAATAAATAGAATCTCGTGTTCAGAGCCTGGAAAGAGTCTCGAGATAATTCGTGGAGAAATTGTATTGCAAAAAATGTTGCAGAGAGTCGGGTCGCTGGTGTGGAATTTCAATAGTACAGAGGAAACTGTGTTATCCATTGAATAACAATATTTTGGATTCACCGATTGTGAATCCCCCCCTCGCGTTAACAGTTCTAACGGTATTACAATTTTTACATCGAAACATTTTTTTCATTATTTTCTGTATTCCGCATAAACTTCTGGTTTCTTGTAAATTGTGCTTGAAATTGTTTATCTCGACGAAGAAGCCGATCGAAAAGAAACTATTGACGTGGGTAGGGTACGGTGGTTATGGATAAGCGTCGCGTCGTCTGACCACAACTGGCACTATACTACTGACATTTCCCTTAATTGGCCTCTGCTCAAGTTTCATTCATACGTTCACCGATACCGTGCGCCGCTTCTCACTAGTTATAGGAAACCCATTTTAGAAACTAGCTCCAACGATAGTCGGCTGGATAAATAAAACTTCACAAGCACCCCCCTTTGTTCACCGTTTGAAAAGGTGTTTCAACTTCCTGCCGTTTCTCCGCGAGCGTCGGTGAATAATAAAGTTTAAAAGTAACGGGCGGAATATCACGATTCAACGAAGGAAGCAACTTGAAATTAAAACCCTGCGAAAAGTCGAACGAATCGTCCGTCAGGAATTCGACGAATCTCGTTCGTCCGAACGTTACATCGTGCTTCTTAAAAGGAAAAAATAAATAAACCCTATTCAACGAGCGAACTCTAATACTGCAAAGACAAGTTAAAGATAAAGAATTTCGACGAGTGAATGAAAGAAGGATCGATCGCAAGTAATGCGAGATGAACAACGATTGGAACGTTCACGCGCGTCGCGCGTCGTAAAATCGACGAGGGCGATTCTCGCGTCGTCGACAACCGGCTGTTAAAAAGGAATCGCTCGTCGCAGAGACGATAACCTCGCTCTTCATCGACTTGGATTTCTGCCAAAGGAATCTGCTTTAATGTCGCGTGACACGTGCCGTGTGTGCGTGCGCCTCTTCGTGTACACGTGCAGGGGAATTCGACAGAAGAAAAGGGGGACACGTTAAGCTCTCGTTTTGACAGCGGGGCACGATATATTACGTAGCTTCGGTATTGCAATCTGTCATCACTTATCTCCATCTTCTACTCGATAACCGGCTTTTCTGTAAAGCTTGTTCGATAATATTCCGCGTTCGTGTATCATTGTTCCGTTCTTTTTGACGGTTCGAAAAATAAGTTGCATCCACCAGCGTGTGTCCCGGAATGGACAGTTTAGAGGTTTTTCCAGGGCATTGAATTTAATGAAGCTTTGGAATGATCCGTTTTCAACGTCGAATATATCGGACGGATTACCGAATTTCGCGGACAATGAAGCCGTCTGGTGGCCGACCATTTATTTAATGTAACAAACATTCGACGCGCTGTCTGAACCGAATTACCCTTCGAAATATCTTTCGATCATCGAAACCGATCCGTAGAAACGATTTTTATATGGAAGCGTCGGCCGAATTGATCGGACAGAGGAAGATTTAATTTCCGCGATTGCGTTTGGAAATACGTTTCGCGCGGCGGCCCCCACTGACAGCTTTCGAAATAATCGGCGCCCGATGACCGGATAAACGGGAAACCCGACGAATATTCGTATGAATATTTCATCGCGCAGCATTATTATTCCCGGTATTGCGAATTAACGATTTAACGAGCGACCAGCCCCGGCATGATGTTTATTTAGCAATTACCAGTCTGCCCGGCTGTGAATTTGTTCGATCGATCCGCAACTCGGTTCAGTAGCTCGCTCGAGCCATCGCCGACGTATTTTTCAAAGCGTTACGTAAAATGTTAGAGTGCTATGATTGCAAGTGATTGTTGCTTTAGAACACAGCTGTTGGCGGATTAACGGTGAATCCCGTTGCGACTAGAATACGAATATATTTAAATGGAATGAAAGTTATATCGCTGGCAATCTGGTCGCACTTGTTTTATTATTCCAAAAGTATGGGCGATTAATGGAGAATGAAATTTAGAAGTAGCTACCCTTTCATTCGTCCCTTTCGTCAATCTTTTCCAATTCGATGAACAGTTTGTTGTACTTGGAACGCAACGAACGTGCAGGGCTGTCGTCGATTTAGTGCTGCTATACATTAAAACCGAGTCCGTCGACGAAGATCGGGGCAGGCAGAAATTAATTCCCTTGTTATCCTAATAAACTGTACGATTTGATCCTTGCTCGCTATCGCGTTGTAAACGCAGGCTTCGCCGGTTCGTTACCGCGCTTAGTCGGAGTACCTGAAACGCTACCGGCAATTAGGAGATTTACCTGTGGGTCGGTAGTCGGGGCTCGAACTTCGAGTTTCCTTATTGAATCGAGCCGAGGGAAATTTGTTATGCTTTGAGCTTGGCGATACGTCGAATTCGGCTGCGTTAGGTATTACTTCAATCGCTGTCACATTTATGTTACATAAATAATTATTATACAATTATTGCGGCACTAACTTATCCTTTATTTTGTACCAGACGTTCCATGCAATTTTCGAATTCATCGTTAAAAAAGTCTGCGAAAGTGACACACGATTGTAGAATAGAAGTAACAGTCCGGTACGAAACTTCAATTTCCTCGAAAGTAAAATCAAATGGTCCCGAGATCACGTTCTCGGGAACTTCTTCAGCTTCTAATCCCGAAGCACTTGGTTCCCCGAACGCTTTTCAATTTTCTCCCCTGCGCTGTCCCGTACTCGGAGCAGCCTCCACTTGTGAAGGGGGTAGTGAACCGAACCGATTAATCGAAAGATCACAAATGAACCAGGCCCGCCGAAGAAACAGAGGCTGGCTCGCCTCCAAGATCCTTCCACTTCTGTTCCGGATTCCGTCTACCTTTATCCCAGGAATGATTGAAAAGTTTCTGCGGCGTCCGCGTGGTTCTTTGATCCTGATCCTCGAGAACCGTGTGCCTCGGGAATCTTAGATTGCAGGCGAGAAATGCCCAACGAACGATTAATAAATGGGTGACTTTTTTTCGCATTACAAACACGTGCAATTTGTATTTTAACAGAGAACGTTAATTGTCCACGACCGATCGTTTCTATCGACGCGATTCCCCACCGATTCGTTAAAAACTTGGCTGACGATAAGAATGGAAAGGACGCCCATTTGCGTGAACGTCTCTCGTCACAGAATACAATAAGCTCGAAGCCGAACGCGAGTCCAAATGGCAATCGAGTCCTGCATGCTCGTCTATTTCACAGAGCATAATGACGGTAATTTAGTAACGAGGTCTGGGCGAACGCGAAACTTCGAGGAGATTCAATCGAGCCGCCGAAATGAATTTATATTGCACGTACATTTCGGCTCGGTTCCAGTTCTACGTACACGGACAAACGAACATTTTGCGCATTAATAATTCTACGGATCAATCGTATCAGGGACGTCATCATGAATTCTTGAAGCGGATAGATTAAAATATACATAACCAATCTCGGAATTACCCAGTCGACGACGGATAAATACTGTATACATCGGGCGAGTTAATAACTGCGAGGAAGAAGGAAGAAGAAGAAGCCTACGCAGTATATTTCCAATTCCAGTATGAATTATATTAAAAAATGAACGATAAAATTGCCGTGTCAAAGGGTCCCCAAATGCAAGAACCCTCGAGATGATCGAGCGCAATCGTTCCCCGATCATTATTCCGAGGAACACCATCCACGTTCTCGCTCGCCCCCGCAATTCAATTTCCCTTCAGAATTCCCTCGACGCAATCAAACTACCCCTGTCTCTCCCCGCCTCCTTCCCCGTAACCTCTGCGACCCCGGTCGCCCGGCCGTGCCAAGATGCCACCGCCCTGTCTCAGTATCGTGACTTAATTTTTCCCGGTCGATTACATGGAACTGTTGCTCGCGGAACTTCCAGTCGCGGTCGCGGGGGGTTAATTTCACGGGGCGGCGAGCCGGGGGTCGCGACACGACGAAACGACGCGCGACCCAGTTAGCTCGCCTCGTTTCTCGGCGCATCGACACGTGAGCGCCGTTTATTAAGGGCGTCGAAAGGGCGCGGGTCACGATCGAACAGAACGGGGGGACGGCACGGGGTCGCGAGGGGGTGGCTGTGTCACGGGGTGAACGTCCCTTAATTAAGTTGTCCGGCCCGCCGTACCTATCCGTCGTGCTCCTTTACGGAAAGAGCCGGCCGCTGATGCGAAATCGATGACGCGTTCCTCACCGTCCCGTGACATTTCTTTCGCTCTCGTGCCCGGGGGAAATGTTCAATACAAATTCCACGGGAGGATCGACCGGCAGGAAATGTCGTCGTGGTCCGCGCCTTCTGCAGTTCCGTCGAGGAATCGACGAGGAATTTCATGGGGGTGGGCGACGACGCGGAGGGAAGACGATCGCCTTTTCAGATTCCACGCGTATTGTCCCTTAAAGAGTGGAATACCGATGGGGGGTTGCGTGTAGGCGAAGGGGGTGGTCTTGGAGTTAACGCTGACGGCGGTTCGGTGCGTGGAAACTGGCCGCGTTAGTGCATACATATTTTTTCATCTAGTAAAACGCGAGAACGAGGGTCAAGTATTTTTCAGCGGGCAGCTTATTTTTTCGTCGTCGTTCGTATTGTTCAGCGATGATATAATTGTTCAGACAGAGAGCTGTCCGAGAAGGGAACGATATTTATTCCAAGCGGATCGCTCGATAATCTGCCACCTGTTAGGCTTAAAAGCGTCGGACGCATCGTTAGAGGCGCCGCGGATGGAAAAATGGCTCGCTATAAACAGCGACGGGCCATATATAAGCGGGTGAAACCGGCGCAGTAAATAACCCCGTGGAAACGAACCGCGGGGATTTATCGCGGCGATTTTTCGCAGGGCGAAAAGCACTTGGTTTATTTCCGCGATAATGGCGACGAGATGTTAGCTGGACAGAGCGAGCCGTCAGAGGCGTACTCTTCCTGGATCACGCGTCCCCTCTAGAAATCTCTACGTTCCACGGAACTTATCCAGGAAATAGCGCGGATTAAGTATCGCAATAATTGGCCTCGCCTGAATCTTTCCGCTCGGTTGTCGTCAATGGGACCAGTTGAAGCAAAAACTGTTCACCGAAACTATATTAAGAAACGACGCGGTCGATTCGTCTCCCTGTCAATTGTCGTCAATCGTCGCCCTGGACCTGGTCAATTCTAATTTAACGCGGACGTCGTACGAACTTCGATCTGGCCCGTGGAACTTCAAAGAACTCGAAGCGGGCCCCGCCTCGATTCTTCTTCCATTCCGAACGATTCCCCCCCGTTTCCCTGCAATCCGACGACTGCGGGAATGCAAAACGATCCCGGCGGTTTCTTAAACGCAATCGATCAGCAACGCATACCGTCGTGTCGGCCGTGGAATAGCCTTCGACGACGGCGTCCGTGGAATTTCCATCGAATGGCGGTGCGAGGTGTCGCGAATTACTTCCATCGCGGAATTTTCATCTCGGCCCGTCGGGTACGCCGCCAGACCGCGTAATTTCCATTCCTCCGTTTGTTTAATTACGCCGGGCCGACCACCGTTCCCCGATCGGGGCGAACGAGTTCATTCTTGATTATTATCAAAGCCGATGGAACGGAGAGAGTTTTCATTATGAATGCCGCGAGCCGAGCGGGAGGGTCCGTTAAATATGAATAAGAAAACGTTCGATCTAGAAGCACCCTGGGAGAAAGAATCCCCTCGAATATCTTGGCCGAGAGCTAATTGCGATCTCCTTTGATCCCCCTGTTCCGGAACTTTTGCAGAAGTTCGTCGGATTGGCGATTAGTTAAAAATTCGTATAATCGTTTATCGCGTAGACGAAATATCGTGTTCTTGTGAGAAGTGAAATTGAACGTCTGTAGATGATATAGCGGATTGTGTCCCGAAATTCAATTGCAATAGGGGAGGAACGAGCAGGGGTGGAAGAGTGAAACGAGCTATGTATTTATAATAGATACCGCGAGTAATGGACGACACGGGAGGGTTATACATACATTGTTGGACGTCGGTATAAGCCGGCTTCCCTGACGGAGAACCCGCATTAACGGTGTCCAGGTGTTAATGTCTCGCCAGGTGGAAGCAGGAAGTGGAACTCGATGTATCGCCTGAGGGGGTGGAAACGGTTCGCGGGGCGGCTTTAAAACTAAACGCAGTTAAATCGAGTGTGTTATACACCGGAACAGCGTCGCGTGCAACGTGGGCGTTAACACGAGGCCGTAATGTATTCCAGGTTCCGAGCGTTCCACGGCTTCTACGGCGTTGTTCCGCGACGCCTGTGCTAACCCCTTGAAAAGAACTCTGTCGACCATTACGTTTGAGAGAATTTTTATGCGCGACGCTGTTAAATCGAACGATTAAGAACACGTCACGATTGCCGCTGGCTATTTTATGTTCGCGATTCAATTATTGTTACTGTTCGCATTGTTAGAATTATCTTTGCAGTCGTTGGTAGCGTCGAGGGGCGATATCTTCATTTTTCTTTCTTCGCTACAAACATTTCGAAAATTAACTTTCAATTTCATTAGCGTTAATGTTAACGTTCTATTTAAAAGTTGGACAATTAAGAATTTTCATTTCCATAGCGAAAGTGCATTCGCGCACACGGCCAGTGTTAATAAAACTGAACGTAGAAACGGAACGGGCCGTCCCTTATCCACTTTTCAAGGGAACTTCGACTTGATTAAATTCATTCCCATCCTGGACCATTCCTTGGAACTTTTCCATGAATTTCGGGCCACGGGCAGTTGGGAATATTGCGCGCCGGTCTATAAGTGCGACTGAGTCATTACTCTGGCCGGTGATTAAAGCCGGCGGAGGAAGTAATATAATTCTGGATTCTCTTGTTTTGTTTCAGATTTCTGTCTGCCTCGACCGGTCCGGATTTACCTTCCCGCTGTCAGGTGAGTGATCGCGACATCGACGATTGAAAGAAATCATTGGTTTGAAAGTGAGATCGATGCCTATCGTGCGCGTCCTCTTTACGAGATCGTAGAAATAATAGGGCGATCTGTCGCGCGATCAAATTCGGGGCTAATAATGACGAAGCAACCCGTTGTATTCGACGGCGTAAAACGACCCGGGAACTCTATTTTTCTTTGCAAGTTCCTTAGAGATAAAGACAGCTGCCGTGAAGCTTTTTGAAACCATTTTCAGTTAATTATCGCGACGAAATTTGGTTCCGCTCCGGTCACAATTATCTACATCCCCTCGAGAATAAAAAAATATGCAACATCTTTGCCATCCGAAAAATTGCTACAGCAACTAAGAATAGTTCGTTGAGTTTGTTGCTCAACGTTCTGGGCAACACCGCTTCTGTGACTCTTTTATCGTCGTTCGGCGGAGAAGAAATCTCCCTTCGAATTTGCTAAGACGCTGCTCGCTGGCCGGAGGTTAAAGGTGATCAAGCAGCTGTCAAACACAAGTTTGGGATTTCCGCGCCGGTGGCTCGCAGTTCATGCTGGAACTTCCACGAACTCGGAATATTATTTACTCCGCAAACCGCTTTTGGTCGCTGCGTTCCTTATGCGCGCGCCAGGCCCTCGCAAACACGGCTTCTTAACGTTATGTTTACCTTTGTGCCGTGGGCGAAACACGAAAACGTTCCATCCTGGGCGACTCATTCGCGTCTTTTACAAGGGGCTAAATATCAATATCGACGATCAAAACTTCGAACAATCGTTAAGACTGTACGTCAGCGAATTCCGTAGACGAAACGGAACATTAATTTCACAGAATTCTCATCTCCGCGATTTCCCGATCTCTTCCGTTCACTCCGCGCCCCTAACTATTTTTCTTCGATTCTCCTCGAAGCGGCGCAACTTCCTCCGAGAAGGATTTCTTTCCGCGCGATCGCTTGCCGCGATCCTCTCGTCCAATCGACCCTCCCCGCAGGGGTGAAATGATAACGCAGGAAATAACGGCGATCGGAGGAGCAAGGCTTGTCGCAGTAAGGAGGAACGCGTCAGGCGTTGTCGAGGAAACGCTGTCCGGAAAGAAGTCGCGAACTTGTCGCATGAATTCATTTATTTTCCTTCCAACGACGAACGTCGGCTGAAGATTAGGATAAACTCGAACCGCGTAACAGTTGACGAGGCGAGAAAGATCGGTGACCGACGATCGGTCGCATAAAACGAACTTCGAAAGACGTTCGCGCGTCGGCGATCACCGGTTGACACAGGGATGAATAACAGGTAGCGCGATCCACCCTTCGCGCATCCAACGAATCGAAATAAATGAGGATAAGAGTTAGGACCGGATGCCGGTCTGAAAACCCCGGGCAATGAATCCGTTAGCAGCGAGGAGGACATGGTAGGAGGATAAATGAAACGAGAGGGAGGAAGAGCCGAGAGCGTGCTCATAATTTCGCGGAAGGAACGACGGGCGATGAAAGAAACCGAAAGGGGAGTAAGGTGAAAGGGATGGCGGTCGTCGTCGAGGGGGACGGTGCAGGCAAGCAAAAGCAAGGAGAGCCTGCATCACCTTGCATTCCACTTCACGGCACTTCTGCGTCGTCGCCTGCTGCTGCTGCTGCTGCTGCTACTTCTTTCTGCTTCCGGTGGCGCGCGCCGCTCCCTCGGCTTGCATCCTCTTTTCGTTCCGCCGCGGCGTCGGGACGACGAATGCCCGACGGTGCACAGGGGGGGAGGCAACGAGGAGAACGGTGTGGAAGTTTGCCGCGTCGATTCGACGAACGCCGTCTCGGTTTAAGCAGCCCGTCACGCATCGACGATCGCGAAAAGATGACACGGCGTCGAGCCTTCCCGTTCTCGCGCCCCCGAACAACTATCTCGTAACTTCTGATGCGCACCCTTTTTCACCCTCTTCCGCTGGTTCGATCAGACACTCCGCCAGCGACGATTCGCGCAGAGCCGTTTGATTCGCGGACGTCGAGCCCGGCTGAAGATTTTCGGTCGCGGGGAATATGTTAGGGGCTGTGTTAGGGGAATATGTCCGTGTAAGGATGGTTCATTAACGACGGTGGAACCACCGGGCCAAAATAGCCTCGATGTTACTGATTTCGCAGGAATTCACGACGAACCTTTTCTGCCAATTTCGTGAACGTGTATCGATCGATGTCGACGTGCACGGGTACCCGCGATGTCGTTGAAACAGTCGACAGAAAATTAACCGCGATACGATTCCTTGTTTCTCGTTCGGTTCGATCATTCCGTTGTTTCTACCGAAGATTAGTACTGCCGCCGCGCGTGAATTCGTAGATTTTAATCGTTCGGGGTTACCTTGCTTATTGCGAGCTGCGCGAGAAATAATTTTCTTTCGTTTCGCATCGCGTGTGCACAGTAAACAGCGGCGAATCCGCGACCCCTATTAGCAACCGTTTCCCCCGCAGCGATCTTAACGGCGATCTCGAAAACTGGTACACCGTCGCGACCCGGACGAACGTTTCATCGCGTCGCTCCCATCGCGGCCTACCCTGTCCCCGTTAAATCGTTACAATTGAAACCGAAATCGCCGTTCGATCCTGTCCCGTGGAATAACGAGCGCGAGTTAACGTCGAACAGGGCGGCTCGCCCGTCGATCGAATCGCCGTTACCGGCGAAAGCAGTAAATTTAAGGGCGAACCAGCACCTTTCAGCGCGAGAATCGTTATCCCCGCGGTGTTCCGGGCGGTAATCAAGAAACGTTGGCGCGGCATTACGGCATAATAACGTAACTGGGCTTTCACGCGATCGTCGTTCCGGCGTGCGTCGTAAACGCCAGCGCCGCGACGCGCGACGCCCCGATAAGCGTCGAGCAGCGAGAGAAACACGTCATCGGGCTTGACGAGCCCCGGGGGAACAGTAAAACCGTGCAACGGCACGGAAACAAAACCGTGGGCAGCTTTATGGTGGCCCGCTGCATCGATCCGTTCTCGATGCATGAAAATTAAGACGTTTTCGAGGGATTGTCTACGCGACGTTTTATCGTTTCACCTGGCCGTGGCTGGGGAAATCTGCAATGCGGAGCGGGCGGAATCCGGCGCGGAGCCGCGCTACGTCCGAGCGGGCGGTCGCGAGTAAAAATTACGATCCGCCCCGGGGAAACGAGGCGGCGAAACTTTATTCCTCCTTTTGCTTTCGCGTCGGAAGGCAACTCGCGGAGCCAAGTGTATTTCTGTTGGACGGAATGCGAAATTACGAGGGGAACGAACTGGACGATTCGAAGTGGCGGTGAGATGAAGATTCCCCGTGGCCCGCTGGTCTTGCGATTCCCGGCGTGCTCGATTCTACGGCGACCGGTTTTGGGTGAAACGTTGAACGAGCAGCGTGGTTCTCCGTGAAAATTGGTAATGGCGTTGTTATTATTATCATCGCGATGCTTTTATTGCGTTCGCCGTGCACTGGAGGCGCTGTTGACAAGAGCGAGGAGAATCGGCCGTGCGTGGTCAGACGCCCCGTTTCCAGCGAACAAGAGTATTGTACGATACTATAGACATCGTCGAAGGATCGCGATCTTATTAGGATCGATTTTCATTCATTGGCATCGAGATAGTGGAGCGTTTCTCCAAATACTCGTCGCTGTATTTACGAGCGGTCGAGAGACGCACGCATATTGCGATCGGCGCGTAACGCAGGCAGAGGAGAAGCCTCACGCCGCATCCCCATTGCGCAATCCGTTCGCGAACTGTATTGCGTTGGGCGCATCTCTGTTCCCGAGGTGTAACAGTTTGCATAATAATTTGGTGCACGAGCCGGGCGCGGTCGAGAGGAACGAACGACGCCGTTTCGGGCGTCTCGAAGCTCGTAAGGCGCCCGGGCGAACTTTACGAGCCCGACTCGTTCGAGAGTTTTTCATCCTGCCGCGGAGAAGATAGCGCGGAAATTTCGTCCGACTTTGCGCGACTGCGAACGCCCTCGTTTGTGCTTGTTAATGGAGGAGATTTGGACGAATTCGTCGGGGGGAGTAATGAAGTCTTCGATGGTTTTGTAGACAAAGTATTTTTCCATCAAAAAAGTAATAGTAGAATAACGGGTGTTCTAAGTTCGCGTTGCGTTTAATTCTAATGCCTCGACGAATACATTCGCATCGACGATTAATTTATCAACAATTGTGCTGAAATTTAAATTAGAACTCCCCTTCCGCAATTCAGATATGCTGGAGTTGTCTAGGAGACTAATGAAAGGTCTAGCTGCGCGAATTGTACGCGAATTCGGGAACAGGGATGGAATTTGTTCGAGGTATCGAGTTGCCATCTCGGGGCGGTTCGTTCAAGTGGAAAGTGCGCCACTCTATGCTTCTCGACTTTCTCGATCGTGCATTAGCGTAATAAGATTCGTCGGCGAGCTGTCGTCGCATTCTTTCGGATACAATTCCGTCCGTTGAGAGCAGGAATCCTCGTGGACAGAGGGTGGTGATCGACAACGATCCCACCCCCTTTGGACGGGCGACTCTTAAACTTTTAAAAGTCGATAACAAGTTCGGTACGACACAGCTCCGGCTAGATCGTCCCCTTTACTTTCCACCGAGTTCGAAAGCGAATCGTCCTTTTGGAGCGCTGCGAGACCCGGCTTTGCCCGATTGGCGAAGCAGAATAATCGTTGACGAGTGACGGGGTCGACTCCGTAATTGCTAGGATGAATTGCGTTCGCAGAAAATTCCGAACGCAGGATACACGGGGCAGTCCAAGGGTGGGGTATTTTAAATATAATTAAATATCTGCGCGCAGGGCATTCTTCGCGTGAGGCGACTCCTGGTAGGATATTCCAAGCGCACGTTACGACAAGTATAGACGATTCTAAGAGTGCTCTAAACGTATGAATATTCGAACTGCAGCGTTTCCCAATTGCAAGTGTAATCAAAGCGCGATCGAATTAAGCAAATGGTCAAACGCGGAGTATCCTAACCGTATGTAATATTCCTAAATGTTGCCCGCATAAAATAAACAGGAATTACAATCATTCAAGCGTTGCAACTTCTCCGCGGAGAGTACTCTCATTCCGGTGACGAATTATCGTATCCAACATTGCTCGCTAACAATAAGACCATTCCACTGAATCCGTCCTAACAATTTTAAGCGATCGCCGTCCTCATCTCTCATTCACCGTGCATTCCAGCCGCGAGAGGTATTCTTAGAAGCCTCTCGGAATTCTTCGAACACGCGCGCCCGGCGTCATTATCGTGAAAAATACACCGAGGACAGCCGGCGGAATCGTGGCCTGAATGTACAATGCCCGGTGCTGCGAACCACGGAGCACGGAGGACCGTTCCCTACGTTCGGCCGCATCAATACCGAAACGTTACGGGCGTGCAATGGAACTTATTAATTTCATTGTCGGGCGGTTTCGAATTTCTACGATTTCACGGGGCTTGCGGCTGATTACGCGGCGAATCCGTATTAATTCGCGCGACACGCGTAACTTTATCGAGTTCCCGATACGTTCCGGCTGTTCGAGAACCGACTGCGAATCGATAGTCGATAGAATATTCGAATTTGTTTATTTATTTGTATTGCAAGCTTTGTAGGCATCGCGCGGTGTCTCTATTTCTTTCTCCTTTTATCGTCATTCTTATCTTCATCGATGATCTTCAATTCCATAGCCACGTGCACGATCGCACGAACGCTTAAATATTAATATTCGCACGCTTGGCGAACGGACAACGTTTTCCAGTGTTCTATGATAGACAGCGCGTGCAGCGAGTTTAACGCCGACTTCGACGGTATCGATCGCGTAATTCAGTTTCTCATCGACATCGATGCACCTTCCTCCGCAAATGCGAGCTGAAATACACACATAGGGCGTGCCTGAAAAGAACTACCCTTTAAAGGACACGAGAGGGAGGGATTCGAGAGAATAACAATATTTTACACCCGCGTCTATCAAACCATCGACAGAAGTTCTCGATACTCGAAAGCAAGATACGAAAGATACGAATGAAAATCTACAGAAACAACAAGGGCGCGGTCATTAGCTATTAAACATTACGTTTACCCCTGCTTGTACAAGAACGTAGTAAATTACGAAATAATACATTGTAGAATACAGGCGAGTGTTGATTTTTCCAGCTCTGACGCACGAGAGACGACGTGTGTCGACGATAAGGCGGGGGGCGTTGGGGGGGTAACGATGGGCGACAAGGGTGGGATAAGGGTGACGGTTGAAGTGTTTGAGAAAGAAGCTCGCGCAATATGGAGATAGCAAACGGAACCTGGCAGTGCCATTTTTCATTGCACAATTTGTTTGTTCGGCGGCTGCTGTTCATATTTGTTTTCCTGCTGCTCCCAGGGAGCTTTTACCCCTTTATTTGTTTTGCCATTCTGCCCGCGTGTAGCCCGCTACCTCAAACGCCGGCCCCCGCATTCTTAGAAAAGAATAGAACAACCGACTTACATCGGCGTTCCACGGTCGCTTCTTCCGTCGCGGCGAGCCCATTCCTTTTCCTCGCGCAAAGAAAATTCCTACGTCGATGATGCTATCATACCGCCTGGGGTAGTTGAATTTTTCCGCGACGAGAAGATGCACTCCTTTCTCGCGCAGGCATCGCGCTGCACTTTGCAATCATACGAAACGCGCTAAGATCAGAAAATTCCGTGTCGGAAATTGAAGGGCTGTTAAATATCGACGTGCACGATTAAACGAAAGATACGTTTGTTCCCCCGCTTCGATTCGCCTTTCGAACGTTCACCTCCGAACATACCATAACGATGTTCGAATGAAATTTCTTGCAAAAGCGTCCCGTGAATCTTCTCGTCCTAGAATCGCGCAGCGTTAAGCAATTCTTCCCATCAACGGGTTCCGC
The DNA here is from genome assembly GCA_948146005.1 of Nomada fucata. Classification (NCBI taxonomy): domain Eukaryota; kingdom Metazoa; phylum Arthropoda; class Insecta; order Hymenoptera; family Apidae; genus Nomada; species Nomada fucata. The sequence continues at coordinate 31,766,508 of OX411276.1, forward strand.
AATTAATTACGCCGCTTTCCGTCTTCGCGTCGCGACTCGAAAACGCTCGTCCAAACATTTTCTGTATTTCCGGCCTCGTCAGCCCGTTTCCGAAGCGGGCATCAATATAACAGGCCCGATGAAGCGGACCCCGCGCTAAGGAGCATAAATAATCATCGTCGCGAATCCAGCATTGAAGAGGGAAACGGTCGGGCGGATTAACGCGCCGCAGAGACCCTCGGCGGTTTCGACCAGCGTGTACACCGAAATAAGCCTCGTCCGCAACCTCCTTTGATCCCGGCCCATTATATGCAGCCAGCTTTCCGGCCGCCGTGTGTGTCCTGTGGAACTCGCGCGACCGTAAAGCCGCAGAAAGCAATTTCGGCTGATAAGTTCTTCGATTACGGGAAACGCGGGTCTCGGTCGAGCGGGCTTTTCGCGGCGCTGCCAAGAAAACGCTCGCCGCACAGATCGACTCCTGTTTGCGTACACACGGACGGCCCTTTGACGCGAAATTTTGGACGGGCACGCGAAGTTTCGCGGGGGGGTTGTTCGACGCGTCGAGACGGTCGATTTTGAGGCGGATTTTGGTGATCGATTGGGCGAGAGAAAATTAGCTTCGGCTTATTTATTGGCGATACTGTCGAGAGGGCAGTGAGAATTCTTTCGATCCTTCGTTCCATTGGTATCGTTGATTTTGACGAAGCTGGAAACGTGCCCGCGACGACGTCATTCGCAGTTTAGTTTCGAATTTCATTAGAGTGGGGCAAAGGGTCGGATATTTCACGGGCGTTTTATTTCCATTGCGAAGCAGCGAGGTCTTTAATCGATCGGCCGTGGCGATATCGCGTTAAACGCGAAGGCGACACACGACTTGCCGTGTAGCGATCGCGACCGCTCGATAGTCCCCGTTCGAATTCCGCCAGATGAAACACAGACACGGGAAGCTTTGACTAAGGCAGAGGGTGATTGAATTAGCGAGCAGCGGCAAACCGTGTGTTCAGCAGGAACGCAGGTTTGCCATTAACTTAATCAAACGTCCTGCCGCTGTCTACCCCGTGACACGGAAATCTAGAAACTCGGAAATCGTGTCGAATTGGAAGTCTCTCGATCGTGGTGCGAGGCAGGGAAAATCGCGCGATCGAACGCAACGATCCATCTGAAAATATTTCTTCGCTCGGGTTATTTGCGCAAAAATTGCCTCGGTTTAACTCCAGGTTCTCATACGCGCATCTCTATCCGTTTCCCGGCCTCGCTTCTCTGTCGGAAAGCAACTAGGCGCGACGATTTCACCCGGGGAACACGAAAGGGATGTCCCGTCGGTCGCAAGGAAGCTACTGCGCTCGTTTTCCCGATACGTGCACGGGAAGGTGCGCGTGTGCATCGATGCTGGCCGACGTTTCGTATCGAACTGGCGAACGAGTTCCTTGAAAGTTTCATGCCCCGCGGCCCCCGGGTGCCGCGTTATTCTTGCATCTCTAGGCGGCTGCGACAACGGCGCGCACCTTGGAAACAATTTCCTGAGAGAATTCTCGCAGGCACGAATTATTCCATCGTTCGCTTCTGCCACCGCGATCGTCGCGAAAAGAGAAACGTGACCAGAGACCGTTCTCTTTCCAGCCGGCCGAATGTTTCTCCTCTTCTCGTTCTTGGAAAGTCTCCTACGAATATGCTTCGACGCTACGAGCAACGTAGAGTTCCAGCGAACGATGATCAAAATTGCACGGCACGGCGGTCGACGTTCTTGCACGTTTTCAGCCAGCCGTTAGTGGATTTTTTTAGGGTTGACAGGTAACGGGGAATCGTAATATTTGGGTGAAATCCGGCGAAGGGTGTACCCAGAAAGGCTGCCCCGTTTTTTTCTAGTGGCTGTCTATGGTGGTAACGCGATTGTTGGAGCATTTTCCAGGCAACTGTTGGGAAACAGGACGTGGGTCATTGTGTCGTGGCTCGGTTCTATATGTCGCTTCCCTGTCAGCTTTCTTCCCCACCTTTTTCTATAACCCTGGTCGCGCGAGGATTCACGGTGTCGGGTCGCTTCTGCCCGTGACAGACGCTTACTTACGGCGCAGCATGCATATAAGTGTAAACGGTTTTTCGAAAAATATTTTCAGCGAATCATTTCTGTTCCATGCACCGTGACGTGTACATTCTTGGAACGAATTCGTCGCTGGAAATATTATTTATCGCTGCGATAAATATTATATATCGGTATCTCGAGTTGCCGTTCATGTCCGTCCTTTGAATTAAAATTCTTCGGGCGGCAGCCGGTTGTATCATCCTCGGTGTCAATAGAAATCGTCGGCGCTTGGCGTTTGAATGAAACTGAACGATGAAAACGCGAATGAATTAGCTTGTATCCGACGTTTCTGCGTTGGTGCGACGAGGTCCTCGACGCGACGGGTAAACGTTCGCTAAATATAGGAGGCCCGAGAACGAAAGCGACCGGTTATTATTGCAAAAAGGAGCAACGCGCACAGGTTGCCGTAATTTCTGGTACATTTGTCATCACCCCAGCGTACAGTTCTCAGCTTCGTTTAGCCGACGGCCGAGAATAACCGCGATCCGCTTTTATCGAAAGAGGAGAATACAACCGCAACTTCGAACGGAAATCGATCCCGCGGACAAAGGAATCTAGAAAATTTCCTACGAGCTTCATTTTTTTTTTTTTTCTTTTTAAATAATCCCAGCCAATTGGAATATTCGTCCATCGATCTTTCCGTTCAACGATGTCTGCAACGTTATTATCGTTCGCCAATTTCGTTCAATTCGAAGTTCCAGCGACTGATTTCTGGTTTTTAGTGTCCCTACGTGTTTTTGCTGTTATTATTATCGATTCGCGAGAATTTGATTCGTCGAAGTCCCTGGGATCGACAACGAAGTTCGAGAAACTCTGTCAGTAACAGTTGAAACGCGACGTGGCGCGCTTTGACGAATTTTGTTCGCGTGGATTCGAGCTTTTGTTCGAGCACAGCGAGAGAAGCGTGCCATCGAAGAGAAAAAGCGTTCCTTTGATGAAAAAAAAGAACCTCGCCACTTCCCTCCCGATATTTATCGTTCTAGTTACCTGGATTCTATGCCTGCTCCTTTCGTAAACACTGCGAACGTTGATCGTCCCTCTGATTACCGCGTTCAACTCGATCTTGCCCTGTTAACCCTCATTAGCAATCACGGTTTAGATAGCAGCTGCATCTGGAGCGTCAATATTTTCGATCTGGATGTTCGATCGTTCGCGTTTCGATAGAACACGGACGCATTCGAGGGGAAGAGTTCATAATAAAAAGAGGTCGGGAGTGATGTTCCATTCCCTGCAGGGACGACTAGCCATTTGCTAATACAATGATACTTTAGACGAAGACACTTTACATGTGGTCGATACGTTTCGCTAAATTTCCGAATAATCGAATGGGAATGATAAACCCTAAAATTTGATCCGCGAGTGTACCGGATCATTTCACCCACTTTTTAATCCTTCTTGGAAATATATTTGCAAGGACGGGGACGTTGCGAAATAAAATTTCTACGTGTCCTTTGTTCTAGCACCGAATGCATAATATAAAGAATGAACAGCGAAGAACGATATTCTACCAAATTCAAGATCCTCCTCGGAATACCTTCCTGCCCCACTTTCCTAAACTTCCTTCGTCTAGCTGCACTCTCCATCCCAAAGCTCGCTGCGCCTGAACTTGAGGAACCTTCGCAAACTATTTCGCGAAACGCTGCACGCCTTCCGCGCCGCATGCGCCACGCTTTTCTTCGTCCGCCCGTTAAACGCCAGTCGAAATCCAATGAAACGCTCGCCGACCATTGACACGGCGAAGATGGACGAGAACAAACGGAAGAATCGTTCGACGGGCAGCGATCTGAAACGATTCGTCGCGTCCAGTCGAGTCGCGAGCGACGAGCGCGAGGGCGACGAGCGTCGTCGAAGAAACGACGACAACCGCCGTCGTCGTCCGTTAATATTCGCGCGTGTAAACTCGCTAGCAACGACCGTCCGCATTGTCCCATTGACTAATTGGACGCGGAAGAACGAGCCACGGACGCGTTCGTAAAACTCGAGAGGTGTCCGCTGATAACGAACTACGTCGAGGAAAACCTGTCGTCGTAGGAGGGGTGAACGAACTACCCTGTTGTATGGGCGGAAACGAGCCTCGGGGACGCTCGTAATTCTGCTGGCCGACGTTCCGATCGGGAACAACAAGTTGCGGAAAAAGATGAGACAGAGTCGGTTGGTAAAGGGGACGGGCGTAATCGGGCCAGGTTTCGTCTGCTAGTCGGACAGTTGACCCCTGTTTCAGGTTTGCGTTTCAATCGAATCTCGAGCTCGCGAGCCCCGGGGAAATTCATTCGGAACGTTGTCCTGCAGGCTTCCGATTTCAATTGAAATTTCGTTATTTCCAATGAAAGAAAAGATACGATGCGCGTGTTAAGTCCCGAAGAGTCGGGGGTATTTTTATTCGCTCTTGATACACCCCTCGTATCGGCACATCGATCAAAGGGTTGCGATGAACGGACGCGTTTCAATCAAAACGAAGCCGCGCGGCGCTTGTCGCGCGTCCCCACAGGCCGCTCGGACGTCGGGCAGAATGTATTGAAATAAGTAGAACGATTTCACCTGAAAGGGTGGAACAATGGGCCGCCCGCAATGGAACGATACGGCGCACCATTGAACGCGACACACCCGAATTGAACCGCTCATCTGTTCGTCCGTTAAATGCACGTCGCTGAGAGCGCAGAGGGATGTTCATCGTTTCCTGTCGGGACGGCTTCGTTGAATCGTTGAATCGTTGAATCGTTGAATCGTTGACCTGCAGCGAAGCATCTCCTCGATCTCGTTTACGACCAGTCGCGGAAACGATTGACGAATCGCGACCGTCGTGTATCGTCGACGCGAAGCTTCTTTCGATTTTCGCTGGCCACGAATCTGCAGCGAACGATATCTCGCGATTGATCGGTCCCCGTGTTCATGGACGGTCCGTTTGGTGTCGTCCCGAGCCCCGATTCGAATATTCGTTTCTTCGGGATTCGAGAAGAACTGATCAGAGTATTAATTGAGGAGCAACAATAATTGGGGGCAACAGCCGTTGGAGCGAGATAGGGTCCGTGTCGGTGGGACGAGAAAATTCGGCTTCTCCGCGAGGAGGACGATTTTTCGTTTCGAGAAACGCGGAGAAAGAAAGGGACGGACGCAAATGGGGCGTCGACGCGGTTCCCCAGGTTGAAGCAGCGAGAACGAAACGCGAACTTTCGACTCGATAACGCGTCCCCCGGCGTCTTGGCAATTGCTTTCCAGAAACTAATGCGTCCGTTCTCTTCCCTTTCAACGATGCTATCAGACTGGCAGACGCTCGCCAAATAACTCGGCGAAAGTTCGTGAAGCGACGGCCGCCACTCGTTACGCTTAAAATACAAAGAAAATAAAACAGAAGAGGGGGAGAAAAGAAATATATTGAAGTTGCTGGTTGTGGAGAAAAATAGGCTGCCGGCATTGCTAAGATGGAGAGAACCGGGGTGGCTGCTTCTTCTTCCTTTTTTTCTTTTAACATTATACTTTTGTTTTCGTGAACAACGGTGAGCTTTTAATTGGGTCGACAGTTTTAATTAGGTAGAGAGTGCCAGCAACATTGCGTCGTCGAATGGGAAAATATTGTGGGAATTACGCGAGGCAGAATTTTTTAATTACTCGATCGCGTGTCCGAAGAAATCTGATATTCGAAAAAATATTCCATTGGTGATATTCCCCTGTTGGCAGTTCGACGTAAAAATATTCATTCCACGCGAAACTAACGAGCACCTTCGTTGCGCATCGAAAATGTTACGCACAGCCTTACGAATATTATATAATGCACAATTTGAATAACGAAACTTTTGTCACTGCCACCGGATTCAAACGGAATAGTATTAAATTCCTGTTATCGCGTGTAACGCGTGTAACGCTAATCACGCGTGGAGCTTATATCCACTTAAACCGATATGGCAAATTAATTCTCCGACTACCGGGCCCACCGGTTTAATAGCATCGTCGAAAAGGACTTATCTTCCTGCTCGTCTTCTTTGCCTTCGCTAATTTCCAGCGATCCGACGATTGCTGGTTATCGATAGCGGGCGACATGGCCTCACGTTCGACAAATATTGCACGGAAGTCTCGTCTCGCAGACTACCCTCGGCGTGGTCTCTCTCCTCGAAGAAAATAAATCCGACCTTGTTTCTCCCACTCAATATGTTCCCTCTGGCGCGCGGAAAAACGAGGATGAAAGGAGGAAGTGGGGAGAGAACGATCGCTCGGTTAAAACCGCCCTAAAATGGAGTAATCGTATTTCAAGTGGACGGATTCGCCGGGGTAAAAATTCGTTTCGTTGCCCGTGAAGTGGAAAATAAACGAACGTGGCCAGCCTCGACGCGGAAACTTCTCTGCGGCAAGTTAACGAAGAAAGTTTCGCCGTGACTACTTATCTTAACAAATTTCAACCGGCCGAGTATCCGATTTCTTAACCGGCCTCCCCCGGCGTATATTAATGTCGCGGGCGAAATAAATTATACGGAGAACAGTGGCGACATTGGACATTCCTTTCGGATAGCGAAACGAGACGGGGACGAAAGGATTCCGGACGGTGGAATTAAACGATGCTGGAATCGAAGCGGCAACCGGTTAATTTTTAACTTAGAGAAAAGAATGCTGCGGTGGATCGTAGCGTAACAAGCAAATCGTCGGACTTAAAAAGTCCCTTATCGCAGCGATGACTCGATGGGGACCGGGGCGAGAGTAAATTTAATAAACCCGCCGGGGGAGAGATTGAAATTTTCATGGAGTGCCAGGCAAAAAAACGACGGAATTTTCGCGGCTGGGAAAGTTCAAATGAAATCCCCTTTTAATCCTATTTCCCGATTGCGACAATCTTCTCTCTCCCCCCCCCCCCCCCCGGGCGATTAAGAAGACAGGGGGAAAAAGAAGGGCAGGACAGAAGAGGAATGAAAATGAGAAAAAGGACGAAAAAGGGACAGCGCTATTTACCTGCACCGTTTCAGGCAACGAGGCTGGCTCTAATACGTTTCGATAAACCTATCTAGAACAAGAATCCACCGTTTACTCGATCGTGCCTGGGGAAAGTAGCACGAGCGGTGCTCTTTCTGTTCTCGCCCTTTCCCCTTCTCTCTCCCCTTCTGTCCGTTTCTCGTTCCATCGAGCCGAGATCGACGCGAAAATATCCGGGAGGAAAACTGACGGGGCGAAACGATTAATCAGTCTCGCGATTTCCACGACTTGCGTCGGGTTCGCGGTGCACCGAGCACCAGCCTCGATGTTCGCGCGATTCTGTCAGCTTGGAATAATTACCTCGCTCGTCTTCGCACGTACGAGCGACGAGAAGTTAATAATGAATGTAGAGCAACGTAATTATTACGAGTTTCGTAATTCGCCTGTTTATTTTGTAGCGCCTGGCGAATATAGTGCGATGATATCCGGTAATTAGTAGCCACGTTTAAAACGAAGACTCCGGGTGAGAGCGAGCTTCGCAAAGAAATGATTAATTAATCTCTGGTACCCGCCGTGATTCGCGGATAATGCGAAGTTTAAAATTGCTATTGACATTCGTTTAACGTGAAATTTTCTGCGAGCAAACGTGTACAGAATAATGATTAATTAACGCTGTATCTCTCCGCGCACGATTCGCAGTCGGACCATCCGCGAGTCTACCACGAAATAGAACCGACCGGTTCTATTGACTTCGTAACTATCACTGTTCGTGTTCACGTTGCTCCTTGCAATACCTTCAGACCGACAGAATTACTCGAAACGATTGGCAGTCGTCTTGGATCGCTCAACTGTCTCGAATTTCGCGTAGCTTTATTATTGACGCCGATGGAAAGGCGATACAGTCTGAATAGGGTTGCGAATCGTCGCAGTCGTGGAACGAGGCCGGCTTTTAATTAATTGGGAGCTCGCGCGATCCTCTCGCGGAGTCCCCTGTAATTAGCGACGCATCCAGCGCGGGGCAAACAGAATTTTCGATTTCTCTGTTTAACTTTCCGGTAATCGCTTCGCGGGATACAAATGGCGCCGTGGATTTTTCAATTAGCGTCCATTAATAGGCCAGTTGTTTGAGCGGGCCAGCCCCTCGCCGTCCAGCCGGTGTAATTAACGAGAAATCGCGATTGCATCTCGAACGGGCGTTTACCCGTGCGCGGATCGAAGCGATTCGAGGCATTCGAGATCTGCGAAAGCGTATTTGAACGTTGGCGCAGCGGCGTAGGCGTCGACAATGCGTCAGATTGACGGAAAATAAAGAAGCGATCGAAGCTATTGAAAAATTTCCATTGGAAACTTGTTTCGCTTCTATTCGTTTATTTCAGTTCCATTATTCGTACGTTATTGAATGCAGCGTGCAACAGGAATCTGTATCGAATGCACTCAGAGTCGCCTTCTTTTTAATTGACAGATCTTAGAAGGGAATATTTAGTTGCACAAATTTTCCCCGGCATATATTGAATAAACTGTGCTATATCGATTGAAGCTAATGGGCTGTTCTAGGTGGATCGAATTTTTGAATACATCCAACGAAGCTTATTTATCCCGAAGGTCTGCAGCTTTGAGCATATTGTGTATACCCTTTGCAGCAGCCCTTCCTGGGGCTACAAGATAAAGATAAAGCAGCAAAGTTCCCGAGAGAGATTACTAGCCCGAGCTTGTGCAGACAATTCCTCGTAGATCCGACAACCAGGCAGATACGTTTCAAATATGCCCTCGATGCAGATATTGGTCCTTCGCGGAGGCAACTCGTGTCTGCTCTCCGTTTCAATCGCATTCCCGTTCCAAGTTTGAAAATCTTGAAAGCGGCAGCATGGGATAAAGGAAATTGTGCGCCACACAGAATATTTTCCTGCGACTCGAAACGTTTCGCGACAAATGCATTTTTTTCCCCCCTCCCCGTCAATATTCGTATCCTCAATTTGCATTCGAAGCTCCACGATTTCACGCGCATCGAAAAGTGATATTCCGAGCGTAAAACCTTCGAACCGAATGGCTGAATCTGCAACATTATCCGTCCATTATGCTTCCCAAAAAAAAAAAACAACTTTCGTCCGTGTCTATCGCCAGTGTGCAAAAGAATACTGCCCCTTCCGTACAAGAAACAAACGAAGAAAACACCGCACGGTTTGCATCATCGAACGGCAATACGATGATTTGTCGGCGACGAAAATGTATCCGCGACGAACAACGCGTAACGACGAGTCAACGACGACCGTCGTATTCGCGTCACCGCGTCCAAGATCAAAACGGAAAACGTTTCCACGCTATTGGCCCCGGCACTTACGGTTCTCGCTATACCGCCCGCTATCGACAGCAATCCGTTTATCGGCGTGCCGCTATTAATGGTCCATGCGTACACGGATTAACGTCCACGGGGTGGATCGGGAGTGGTGGCCGGGGCCACGTGCACGACGCACCGCCCCGCCATTGTGGAGTTTTTGGCCGTGGCCACGTAATATCCTCAGCCGGGCCAGTTGGTAAACTGGTTTTGGGGGTTGCGCGGCCACCGTGCCGTATTATCCTAGCCCGGACATTGCATTAAATCCGATGGCTCGTGCACCGCCCGCTCCCTTTGTTGCCTGTTACCGTTTCAGTTTTAGTTAACCGTTTAGCGACTGCTTGTCCGCCTCGGTCGAAATTGTAACTGGCAACGAGACGCGGTTGCGTTCGCGTTGGATCGGCGTTGGAATGATTGGGGAATGTATTAATTGTATTAGTGGGACGTTCGTGGTCGACCGGTCGTGCGTTCGTACGAATTCTTGCAGTGGTATCGCGGACAACGTCGCGACCGACGCGATGGTAGGAGTTCGATCGAAATACCGTCGAAACGATTCCAATGATTCTCGACCGGACGGCGGAGAATCGAGACCGGCCACGCGGCCTGTCGTTATCGAAGGAGTATTAATTTGAATGCCAAAGGGAACTTCCATTCGCCAATTTATGGCCGCGTCCAAAAACAATTTAACCGCCGTTCGCACCTATTTCCTGTCGATGACCCGCGAGGCGCCGAGGGGGAAGATAAATAAAACAGAAGGTTTCGAGGGTTGAATGGAAATTAGGAATGAGGAGAGGCGTAAAAAAGAAAGGGGGACAAGCTGCTGGGGAACGTAGATAAAACGTTCGCCAAAGAGAGAGAGAGAGAGAGGAGGACAACGGCCGAACGTAGAACAAAGAGAAAGATCGAGAACGAAACGGGGGTTGAAGGGGGAGGGCAGAGGAAGGGACGGAGGGAGGCAAAAGCTTTGTCCACAGGCGCACTGTTCATTCGCCTCTGACAGAACGGATTAAAGGGACCCGTTCGTTTCGCGAACTGAACGCGTCCATCCTGCTCTGCCCTTTACTTTTACCCATCAACCCCCGTTTTCCGGGGGTTGGATTGTTTGTGGCCATCGGGGGGGTGCCGACTGAACTCGCGCGAGTCGCGCGTGACGAAACGCGCGCAGAGGAGTATACTGGTAAATGGAACGAGCTTTTACCCCGCGATGCCAGAAAACCACCCCGCCCACTTTAACCCATAAACGACGATTATGCGAAACGTCGAACGAGAGAGTCAACCTAGTTGCGAAAAAATACTAGGACCGCCGATCCCCCGGAGATCTTCATCTCTCGTGGACAGTTGATTGCCGGAGAAAAGATTGAAGCAATAAAACCGACACCGCCCCTATTTTTACCACCGTCCCTGTCTGTCCTCGTTTCGAGACTTTTGCAAGCCAGAATTGCGAGTACCAAGATCCACCGTTTACGTAGAACGCACTCGTTTTTATCCGAACGATCGAGTCGTCCCGATGTATCCATCCCAGTGGGCCACCACGCAGAAGATTCACCCTGGTCAAGACAATTTCGTGTCGGGGAAGAAGAAGCTGGTTAACATTGGCCGGATATTATCGCGACCGGCTCCTGACACTTCCGTTCCCAGTTACCGTGTCCGTTCGTCGCTCGCCTAATCCCCATCCGCCGTGGAGAAAGGAGAAAGGGTGAAAAAGGTCGATCGTGTAGCCCGCGGAACAGTGGCACGGCGATAGGGGTGAGATTAGATCACGAGGATTTGGCCGACGAGCAGAAGAAATGGCATCCGACGAGCCTGTACCCGAAGATTATATACTGGATCCGCGAAAGACGACGTCTGCTTGGGGAATTCTAATTTTTCTTACAAAGAACGCTTTGGTTGCACGGTCGCCGAAGAGAGAAACAAAGGAGGAGGGCAGATTTATTTCAAACCACCGTTTCCATGTTCTTGTTCCACCTCGCGCGCGTGCGCGAAAAATACATTTCTCTTAAGACAGTGGTGAACCGGATTAGGTGGCAGAATTTTGCAAAAGAATGGAATAATATCATCCCTCTTTTTTAAACGTCTATTGGCGATGGATGCGTAATGTGGCAAGCAATTACCGTTTAATCGATGAAGTTTGACTTCAACAATACTGCGCGAGGGGTCCGCGAAGCGATATATTCTCCGCCGTTGCTGGGGTCGAAGTGTCTGGAGTTCCTTGCTCCCGTCGACTCAAACACGCGCGAGACATTTTTTCTATCGGGAGCCACGCTCAAGAACTCCGCGGGTGAAAAAGGACCCGACGGGACAAAGGGAAAGGCGAGGCTTCGGAGCGAGTCACGGCGCGGAAACAACCCCCTCCGTTCTCTTCACGACCACGGGAGACATCCACGGGAGACATCCACGGGACAATGAATCGAGCTCGCTACGCGTCCCCCCCTGCTTCCCACCTCGAAAATAAAACGTCTTGCGAGACGTTCCTCTTCCCTGAATTCCTGTGGCGCTTAATTAACGAGGCGTCTGCAATTAGCGGACGGGGAATTGTCGTGGAGGAGTCTCGGCGTTTGGTCAACGCTTATGCGCGGCCGCGTTCGATATGCAGCGAAAGAAAGCACTGCCTTCGTATTCCGTTCCACGGATTTTTATTATTCGCGTGACAGGGAGCTTCGTCGCGCAATGGGCGTCCAAGGGAATTAACGCGAGCCGACGTTATTAACTCAAATGAACGACAATCAACGCAACTGTTCCGTTGTCGCGTGGCGAAATGGAAAGTAATTCGGAAATGTCGTCGCGAAACGGAATATCGTTTTAACGTGGATCACCGTGAACGGTATTCCACGGTAACGCGGCACGGTCGAGCATCCATTATTCTATTGCGGGCACGTTAATTCGCATCAGCGCGAGCCGACGTAATTTATCCGAATAGATTAGGACAAGTCGGTTAAGTAGAATCAGACTGGCGGAGTCAGACACGCGGCTGAGCCCGCCGGGATTCGGCCGATGTTATTCGAACGCTCGATATCGTGCACGATAAATGGCTCGAGCAAGACCGCAGACACGACCGTGGCAACACGCATCGACAACCAATTACGACGATTACAGTACTGGCTATCGGACGAAGTGGCCTCGAGATCTAGCTGAAATATTCCGAACGTCTCTGGCGGCGAACATGTTTCGCCGCGTACAACGTGTAATAAGAAAAGCGTCGAGGGTTTGCGGTTTAATGAAAAGTCGATATTTTGCTGAATGCAAAAGGTTTCAGGGTCGCGCGACGGAGGATTTTCATGCAGCCGAGGTTCTACGTGTTGTGCAATTCTATCTCCAATCAAGATTAAAGCGTCGAGAATAGGCGAGATTTAGGTGTTACGGCGTTTCGACGTTGTTTTCTATGAAACGTATTCGATTGTTTCGTACGAAACGTTCCGGGAACAGACAAATGAAAATATTTATTCGGAATTATTCGTCGCCCTTTCCGTTCGGCGACATTTTAGCAGAGGCTCGCGAAACGCGTCGTACATTAAATAGGCGAAACAGCTAAAGCAATTGTTCTCGCGGGCGTACCGAGTATTATCGGTCGCTCTTTCTAACACGTTACCGACGCAACGAATAACGGGTGCCGTAAGAAAAATTGGATCCCCCGGTTGGCCAGCTGTGCCACACTCGCTTTTCGCAGGGAAATGACGTCGGTACATTTGCCGCGACTATGAACAATCAATAAACCAGCTGCATCGGAAACGGGTAAACAGATGTATCTTCGTTGACCCGGAGCGAAACAAAAGAGGGCAGAGTGCTGCAGAACGAAAAGGATACGGCGACAAGCGACAAAACACATGAACGGCCATTTCCAGATTAGATCACGCCGATTTATCTGGTCGTTCACGGATGCCCTGCGACAAAGAGACGTCTGTTTTATCGAATATTCGTTCAACGCCGTTACAAGCATGGTTTTGACAACGTGCACGTATAGGAGAATTTGTGGAACCCGAGCGAGCGTTCCTTTATGGATGACTTTTTCATATAATAGTTTCAAGCTGTTTTTTTGTTTTGTTAGAAATACATAGGAACATTGGCCAGCCAGTATTAACTACTGGAATACGTACAAAAGGGTGTTCTAAAAATGCCGATTACTGATATGGAAAATTGTCACGACGAAATGAACACCCGGAACGGGGAAAACTCGAACAAATATAAATGTGAATTACAATAGCTGGCAAGTTCGAAATTCGTTATAGGAATCAAGCAGAAACAGCAATTGGCCAGAAATTAGTGTCGTCGAGGGGGGAAAGTTTTATTTGCAAAGAAAATTTATTAAAATACAGTTACCCCAATACATTTAGTTCTGTGCCTAAAGTTTCGCAACGAAATGCCAGTAGTTTTTTCCGGACGCCGCTTTTTATTTCCGTGCTTCTGGCATCCATGTTCGGAGCTGCCCCGCTTTCGAACGGCTCGAAGCAATTACTCCAGCCGTTCCTCAGAAAGGAACGAAGTTACATCTCCTTTCCTGTGGATGTAGGTCAGGAAGTACTGCGAGGGGTGTTCGGCCATTACCGCCGTCGAACGTGAAACCATTTATCACTCGCACCCCCTTTGCATGCCTAACGACGCGAGCGTTCGATCCCCTTTCTTCTTCCTCCGGCTACGATATACCAAGAAATATCGTCCCTCCGCGAACGGGTTCTCCTTGTTTCACGACTCGCGGGTCCCCCAAATTCGTATTTCGATCCGACGGGGCCCGGGTATATTTTTGTCTACCCAGCGAGCGGACATAAATGGACACGATGTGTCCATTTAATATCGTCCAACACCTTTCTTTTTGTTTGTAAACTGTAAGCGAACCGTTTCACCGATGGTCGATCGACCCCGCTGAGAGGTGAAACGAAACGACCGGGGTATTAGGTTATCGGGCAACGAAAGCTCGAAGCCCCTAACCCAAATCATTTCTTTTGCGCCTCGATTCGCAGCTCAATGGGGCGCTTTAATCTGCTCGAAAACGGCACCGTTGCTCCCCGCGGAATTTCCGAGACAGCAAAATTCACGGGCCGTGAGAAAAGAAGGGGGTGGTAAAATTGGGGGTGCACGCGGTTTTCGCACGATTGCGCAGAACTCGAGAATAAAATCGGGCAATAAGCATTCCTCGGCGCGGCCACCTTGAAAAATAGACGGGTCGGCGTGGGTTTTAACAGGTGAATTCGAAATCCCGTTTCCAGATCGAAATTCTTGGTGCGTAGCTGTGTCTGTGGAGGCTCGTTTCGTTGCTCGCACGCACAGGCGTCCATCGATTTTCGCGCACGAAGCTACTCCGGAAAATTACCCCGTACGATAAATTGTACGGCAGGGGGCACGGGTATCGGCAGAAACTTTTTATACGCTTTCAGGAGTTTTACCGGTTTGCCTGTAAAAATGTTTTGTCGTCTACGCGCCCCGTACACTGTGCATTGCGGTACGAGCAACGTACTTTTCTTTATCGCGCCGTTGGGCTGGTTATTGCTTCGGCCTGAATTCTCTGTCTTTCTGATAATGATGCGGTGAACCTCGAAAATTTATTTAAACGCCTCTTTCTAATTTCGTATTAACTGTGCAATGTTTCGTTCCTACGCAATGATCGCGGTTTGTTATACGGACAACGCCCTTGCACGTCTCCGTATAATCAATACAGTCGAGAAACGATTATTATCATCATACTTTTCCCAACGTCGACGATTTTCCGCCCATTAGACAACCGGACGAAAAATGTCGCGTCGTTTCGACGCACTCTGTAGCTTCAGGTGGGCACTTGTCGCGACAGTCGAAGTCGTTAAGCCTCGCCCGTTCCCGTCGCTGCTCGTCACATCGGCGAAACAAGGGTGATCCTTTGACGAGCGTCGCGAAATATTTTATCCGACACCCGCGAACGTGCTCAATGGCCGGCTGAAGCAGCGTAATTCCGGCAAGTTGGTAAACGACGGCGGAGGTTTAGTTTTAATTCGCCCTCGTGACGGCGAATTAAACGCGGATTCAAAAGGCTGCGCTGGAAACGAATTATTCTTTCGCGCAAATGGGATCCAGCCCTTATCCTTGGGACGGATCGTTTCGCTAACTTCTCCCTTCGCGTGTAAACGTTGGCTTTTTTTTTCAAAGGGAAGAGCCCCGGTCTCTTTGTTCTGTTCCTCCCTTCCGTTTCGCTCTTTGCCTTCTTACTTCTGTCCTTTTTTCGCGGAGGGAACCCCTTTGTTGCCGGATAGCTCGAGGGGCGGTGCGCGAGAGGGAAATGGGATAAAATTGCGCTCACGAAATCATGAACAGGGCTACTTAGCGGAGCTGTGTCTAAACAGGAGGATTTGTTTGCAACCCCCTTTTAAAGAGGAGATTAAATAGAGGAGCCGTGTACGTCGAGGCGGTGGGTGCTTGTTTCGACGTTAGATTATTTTCATCCGGCCGTCGATTCTGCGTTTGTGAACGTCGCACGCGTCTTGCAAACGGCCGTGTTGGATTCGAATTCGTTTGGCGATCAGATCTAGCCGAAATGATTAACACCGGGAGGCGTGTTTGAGCCGGACGTTTCCGTAATTCCATCGAATTATTTTCACCCCGTTCGAACAACGAAACAGACGACCAACCCGCACGAAACGAGCGTCGACCCGCGACGTCAGCTGCGGAACAGATTCTCGACTAGCTGAACACGAGGTGCACGCCGGTTTTAATGGAATCGGAAGCCTCCATTTTCGTCGAGTGGTTCAGCGGTCGAGCGTGTATATCGGGTGTCGTGAAAACAACAAGAGGCCGCAGAAACTCGACGACCCTACGTCTGATTACTTTTAATTAACGAAGCCGCCTAATTGAGACAGCCTGCAATTGCCAGCGTTAATTACACAGAGCCGCGGCGCGATGCTTCGTCTGTTAGACGTTTCGAGAACTATCCGAGCCGCGTGCGAGCGTGTCACTCGCGATGCGATCGATAACCCCGCGAAACGATCTTCTTTCGTTAGCGCTGGTTGAAACGTAGACACAATGCGGACGGACGGTCGCTAGCGTGCGATGCATCGTCGCAATTTGATCGTTGAACGAACGGTTAAAAATATTGCGGTCGACGGTGGAAAGCGGTCGTTTCGAGAGTGGCGGTTCGAAAATTGGTAGGTGTCATGCAACTGCGGTTTATTTCGCTCGTTACGGACCCGGAGACTAAATTAGAGAGGGTTCAGCGGGGGCTGAGCGTGCTACTGTATTTGCGAAGCAGGGGTCTCCTTTTATTTTCACTTTTAGAAAGGTAGAATCGCGTTGGAAGCATAGGAGCTTTAAGGGGTACGCGAATTTTTATGCGCAACGATCGTGCCGTTGATTCTTTCACGAGTACACGAGTATGTACGCGATTACACGTGAATTCGTTTTCATTTATAATAAGAGAATTCATGCGACAGCCCTAACATCTTTTAACGTCCTTTTCTACAGTCTTACCGAAACACTTTTGCTTACCTGTTTCGTCATTCATATATTTCGCTTCGTACAATCCGTATCGTCGAAGACGTGTCCGTACACCTAATTAAACTCTATCCCCGCTTTCCAAAAAAACAGAAGCAAGAAGCTTCGCGTCTGCCAGTCTTCTGTCCCATTATTGTTCGAAGGGGGTTGCCACGAGGCTAAACTAGCCAGACAAGGGGCGGTGGGAAGAAGATGGCACGAGGCAATCGCGTCCGGCGTTCGTCGTTTTCTTCCCAGCTGCCTTTATTGCCCTCGATAAACGTGTTTCACCGAAACCACGTCGCCGTTACCCTTTGTCCAGCGCTTGCACAGGCTCCGGCCGCCCCGAACGGATCCGGAAATCGCGGTGGAATCGAAACCGGAGTCCACCAGAGACGAATATCGCTGGCTGCCGATAGACCGACGCGTCGGTCTCTTTTACGGCCCCCACGTTCGGCGGATATCGACGGAAGCTTTCTCGATTGTGTCGAGGTTCGGTGGGATTTAAGCAATCGGCGAAACGGCACGGGGGGAACGGTGGCCGACGATCGAGAAATGGATAACTTCTCGAGGGATGGTCCGCGATCTGGAATTCGATTTCGCTTCGGCTCGAAGCGACGTCGAAATACAACCGAGTGAAACGATATTTGCGTGGGCCCGATAAATGCATCGGATGCGTTGCGAGACGTCAAAGAAATCGAACGTAACGAGGTAAAACGGGATCGTTAAGGAGAACGAACGACACCCAAACGTACGCGTCAGCCTCGACTTCGCCAGAGTTTCGGACTGCTCTCGCAACCCGGGGCCTCCGCGAGGTCAAAGCAGCCACCGTTCCCCGTGCACACGAACTATTAAATTTCCGCAACGTATCGCGGAAACGAAGGCTGACGGGGACCGCGAACTGGGCGGATATCTCGACGCGACGTCGTCGTAAACGTCGAACGGATCGACGCAACGTCGCTATCTATCCGCGCTTTCAAGCCGATCTACTGTAATCGCGGATCTATTCGACGAGTTGAAAGGGTTCCGTGTCCGCGGGGTCGTCTCGATTATTTCGCCCGCTTTGCCACGGAATTGCGGAGGACCCCCGGACGCGACAAATATTTCATTAAACGGACCCCGGGGACGGGGCCGCCTTTGAAATTCAGATGGATATCCTGGGTCGGTGAACGGCTGACCCAGAAACAGCGAACACGCTTCCACCCCTCTTCTCACGTGTGCACTCTCACGGCGACCGGACTCGGCTCTTTCACGGAGAAATCGACGCGAGGTTACGTCGTCGAGCACCTGTGTGGCGGCTCATGCATTTATTCCGTCTAATCACGGCCGCCGACCGGCGAACAGAAATTCTTCGTTTCGTCGTTTCGCGCGAGAAGGAAGAGCGACGAAGTATTTCTTGTTCGTTTTTTGTTTCTTGTTTTTCCTAGACGCGGGTGAATTTCGGTTTGCAGTCGCGCGAACAGCGAGCGAGGACGCGAGTTTTGCCGATCGCGAACAGTTAGCGTCGCTTCGAGGAGCGTACGCGATCGCGATTTACGATTATTTTTAAATATCCTGGCGAAACCTGGCGTGGCATATTTCGCGAAACGAAATTGTTAACGCTTAAAAGGTTTTAAATGTTCACATTTGGGTAGCAATTTTTTCTACCAGGTTTTCCGATTCGGATCGAATCAGCTGCGATGTTACCCGGCTGCTTTTCTGCTCTTCGCTGTTTTCGTTTTGCTTCTTTTTTTCCAAGGAAGCTCGCAGTGGCTGTAACATTATGACACAATGCGCGACGACCACGTTTATCCCGTTGCAACGGCGGAAGACGGAGCAGCGCCTCGTTATTTTTGTCGTTCCTCTCTTTCGTAGCGAAAACGGCAAACAACGGATAACGTAAACGATGTTGCGGCTCTGTTAAAACGAGATAAACCGGCTCGTATCGACCGCGGGCTGCATTAAGTCGTGATTTAAAAGCAACGGAAAAATGGTGCGCGGCGCGGGCTTGAACTTACCATTTCATTAGCCCGGCGACTATTGCGGCGATGGAATACGGCAATGTTGAATCGTGCATCAACGTTTCTCGGCGGTAAAATGAAATTGCGAGAAACGAAGCCCGGATAAGATATGTATGCGTAGCATAAAGTAACTAGGACGAACATTTATGTTACGGAGAAAGTTCTACGGACTTTCGAGGAAGCACTCGAACGAAATAGTTGAAGATATTCTGTTAAGATCGTTCTGCGCTATTAATATGGCGTATCAACGAACGTTTCAGTTTAAACGAATGCTGTTGCAAAATAGTTGCGCTATAATTTGCACCGGTATCAATTTCTCCTGCACCTGCCTCTGCCAATCACCGAGACCCTGCAACACTAATTCGCGACACGCTCTCCCGATATGCGCGATTCCGTTAAAATGAATCGTCTCTCCACTCGGACGTGCACCGCTCGAGGCATCCACGCGAACGATCCGAAAACGAGCAACGAACGTCGAGGTTTAGACGCCGTTACGACGGATGCAACGTTTCCACGATCGCGAAAAAAAAAGAGAATAAAGGAAAGAAAAATGCACGAAACGTTCGCGATGCTCGTGCAGAAATCTCGATGAAAAGTTGCCCGCGAGTTTCCGGCTGGTAATTACCGAAGCGGAGAGCGGCCAATCGGAAAATTTTCCCCCGCGGAGGCAGGAAAATTCGATTCGTCGGCGGCCGTCGAACGAGTTCCGTGGAATTACCGATTCGACCGAGCCCCGCCGCGAAAGAAGAAACTTCGTAACGCGAAAACTCGCCGGAATATCGCTGATTGCGAGGCCGGCCAGCGAAAACCCTACTATTGTCGGTGGAACGGAGCGGGCTGATTCTTATTAAGTCATTAAACGGACTGGAATAACCCCGCCTCGATTTCGCCCCTCCTGAAATCACTTTCACGGCTAATCGAAATATCGTTCGAACTCGCGAACGGCCTGAACGATAACTCGCATCGTATCACGATTTCCATTCAAGTTTGATTCAGTTATTTGCGGACGTCGGGTGAATTCACTGTTTTTGATTTTTTTCTTATCAGCTAAGCTCGAAGAACACGAAATACCTGTCTTGTTCTTCCTCTTTACAAGAACCGGATCTTCGTTTACACATTTCCACGTAGACCCCTAGACATCCCAGCCAAATCGGATCTGTAAAAGACTGCACAAATATTTGGACACCTGTCTTACTGTCTAATATCACGGGGCGGAATTCACGTTCCTTTGCAGTTTCCGTGGTTTTCTGCTTCATTCGCGCATCGAGTATTCGAGGGAACCGCGAGGGCCGTGAGCCGATGGTTGATTATCGCTCCAACGAGCCAGATATCTCTTCGAGGTCAGGTAAAATTCCGTTCCCGTCGTTGATACGGAACGTACCGGCGCGAGACAATGGAGGATCCTTGGTTGCACCGCGCGAGGATTCCTAGGACACGCGTGTACCGTCGTAAATTCAACGGGCGACCTAAATTCGAGAATAACTGCGGGCCTGGGCAACCCAGTTAGACGACATATCCAGCTTCTATCGCGATCCCTCCGTCGTGGAACAACTTTCCAGGGGTTGATTGCGAGCACGGTTCACGTAGGCGAGATAACGCCGCCAGGTGACAGGAATATCGAGGCAGAAGCGAAACCTGTTGGTCCTAAGTATACAGCTATTCGGTAATGCGCCAGTGGATGCTGGATGAAAGGGAAATGTCGCGAAAGAAGCTACGAAATTTGCATACATATTTGCATCCTCTCAATTCTCTTGGAACGTATACAATGTTATCATTAACGTATCGTTGATACGTGCCGAGATTCGTGTAATCGTTTCACGAGTGGTTCCCCGTTTCGTCTTTAGTTTCCCCGTGAACCTAATAATAAGTGCTTACAATTTCCCTGCGTTCCCTATGCTCGATCACCCTTGAATCCCGATGGAATGATAATCGGCCGTCCGACGACGGATTCCATTCGCGCACGGGGAAGCTAAAGACGAAACGGGGAACCACTCGTGAAATGATTACACGAATCTCGGCACGTATCAACGACGCCCCCATTCCGACGTTTCGAGAAATATTACAGGACCCGCGGAACAGGTAGTTCCTAGTCGTAATTGCTACTTTCCGCCGCGGTGCAAGGTCGATCGTGGCATTCTCTAATGAGGGACAACGACGACGAGGAGATTCGAAAAACAGATGGGAGAGAATATAAAAGGCACGCGATCGTTCGTGCACGCGAGAAGATGGGAAATTGGCAACCGTTGGATACTAGAACGAAACGAAATCGCGATGGGGCGTGGAATTTGCATGCTCTTCCTGAGAAGAAAAGAAACGAGGGGCCGGGGGGGGGGAGGAGAAGGTGGAAGGTGGGAAATCTGATTGGTAGTCACGACGCTTCGCTGTGGTGATTTCGATTTTTACAAACTGGATGTAGGTCACCCCCTGCATGTTCCTTCGACCGACCATCGTCGTTCGAGGTTTTAACGATTCGCGGGGATATAAAAAAGCCGATCGTTCGATGCGAAGCTTTAACTTAACGCGGACTGAATGTCGCGAAGGATTGCGGGAGAAAGATGGGCGAAAACTTTGGTGGCACTTCGAGATAAGATAACAAAGTTTGGAAAGAGGAAGTGTCTCCTCGCGCGATCGCGGAACTGTTATGCTTTGCAGTGTAGAACGATTTTAAAGTAACGGCTCGTTCGTTGTGCGCAACGCGTGATGAATCGGTAATCCCGACGTTTCTATTTAATGATATTTTTTTACAAATGGGGCGCTCCTGGTTGAAGGGAATAAAAATACGAAGAAACGCTCTTACGCCGTACGGTGGATAATTTTGATCGAATTGCAACGATCTAATCGTGCACATGGCGACGCGTTCGAACGATCGAAACAGTGATAGAGATAGGAATTGTCGAACGATCAAACTGGGCCGTTGAATTATGCGGCGCAACCGTCTGCGTTATCTTTCCGTACCGTTAACGGGGCCCTGCATTATTTACCGTCTCGTCTTCGTCACGTTAAATTAGACGCGCCTAGGTGCATCGTTCCCTTTGGCGCGTACCGATCGGAGCCGAAATTTCGCACGACAGGAATTCCATTTGTAGATCCCGACGCGGAGACGCGCGGATAGCCGTCTCTGTGAATAACTGAATACCCCTCTGCTGCGCGTCGATATTCTCGAAATCTGATTAGTCGAATAATTGCGACGAGCTGGCTCGCGAAAATCTGGATCGCGTTGCGACACGGAAGGAGTCGAGGGATCGATAATTGTGACGCCGTTTATTCGCCGAACGTTTCGATTCTATCGAGGCTCGTTGTCGCCGTATAGAGAAGCGCGAATCGCGAGTTACGAATTCCGTAAGATATTCGAGGAAACGACGCTCGTGCAAATTCGTGGGCAACGGACTCGACGAGCGACAAGCTCTGTTAAAATAGCAACCAGGTGGTAATTTCTGCGATCAACCAAATCGATACGCAACCACTTTGCCACGCCGCGAGCGTCTAGTCACGGGGACAGAAAACACGACGATCGAAACACAAGAAGACTTACCGTCGTCGGTTTCCCTGTTCCGGTCAGCCTTCGAGAATTAAAACGAGGACCGCGCGACGTACGGGCAGCGTCGCGGAAAAGCATTTCTCCCCCGTTCTTGTCGTCGGCGCGTCCGTTTTATTTCAGGCTCGATCAGCGATCGCGGTGTTCCGATAGCGTGCGCGATCGGCCGGAAGTGATAACGCGGCGCAGCACCCTTGCTCCTGGTAATCGTTCGAAAGGTCTTCATTGTTATTGCCCCTGTCCCTCCGCCCTCGATTCTCGCTCGAGGATAACGCGATCAGCTTGCGGGGATATTCCTCGACGACCTGGAGAAAAAAGGGGTTGGAACGAAAATCGGCGACCGGCTCGAATTTCCTGCAAGCATATCTGGTTTAGGGCGAAATCATTGGACGGCGTGGATGCACGCATTATTCGCGACACGTCGGTCTCTCTGCGATCGTTCGATCGTCGTTCACCTTGTACCCGCTTCGTTGTCGATCGCCTATCGGCTTTCACGCCGTAACGAGGAATCGTTATCGCGAACCTGCAGTCGGATTGACGCGACCGCTTAATCTTCTAGCAGCTTCGAAACCCGCCGAATCCGATCGGACAGCGCGGAATGATCCTCCGGGCGCGACGGGGATCGTTAATATTATTATGGTATTATTTGGACAGAGAGATCGAAAGATTATGCGAGACGGACGAGTGGTTTTGTACTTGACACAGCGCAGACGCGGAGCGAATCGAATTGGTCGATATTTAATGAAACGATCGGACGATCGATAGAAATATTTCCTTCGAAACATTTTATTGGAAGTCGAGGAACTTGATGTTGAGCAGTAACGCTGAAGAGACATTGACACCGATATCAATCGTAAGTATTTGAAAAAATATATAGGTGTCCTCCATATCCCTATACTCTTGACAGCGGATTTTTCAAATACTCTACGATTGATGTCGGTGTCAATGTCTCTTCGGCGTTACTCGGAAACGTCGATTGATTTCACAAGCCACAGGTATCTCGGAGGAGAAATTGATTCCTCCTTTAACGAACTGGATCCTCCTCGGCGACGTTAAAGTGACCCGTTTATGGAAAGACTCCGGAAAGGGATGAAAGGTTTCTTCGATGGCCGATGTTAAAATAACTCCGCACCCCCGTTAAGAGAGACGCTTTCGTTGTCCTCGCGGAATACGAGGAAATCTCGTGCTTCTTCCTTTCGGCAGGGCCCCGGCGTGGTCCTTCGGTAACGGATTACCCGTTTCCCACGACTGTTCCGAGCTTAAGAAGAAAACTAACTTTCTTAATATTCCCCTCGCTGGAAATCGTTCCTGCGAAAGTGAGTTAACTTTAAAATCGTCTCGCCACCTTCGATGTTAGTTAGAAACAGCGAGGTAACTTTCTCGACGAATGTCGAATTCTTCGAAAGTATTCGAGGGACGAACGAAAACGAATGGAAATGCCTGATTATGGTTTCTTTTTCATTCCTTTGCTGCTCGTCTTAAAGAGAGGAACAACATGAAATTGATAAGAAGCGCGGAAGAAATATTCGGGGTGCACGGGGTGCAGGGGGTTGGAAAACATTGATATCTATACCTGGCCCGTTCGGCGCTTGGCTATCAGAAACAGAAATGGCGGTGTATATGGAAATTGCATTATCCTGTTCCTGCGGACTCCTGCGAACTCCTTTTCTCGTCGGAGCAGCGCGGTTGAGCGGCGATTGCACGAGGGTAATCCACGCTGCCATTAACCAGGACATTCGTGGCACGCGTATCCATTACCGCCTACACGGACACAACGGACTTGGGAGTCGTACCACCCGGTGCACACGGACAAACGGGATCGTTCGAATACCCGTTTACGTTCTCGAACGGGGCTGGACATGCTCTCTTTCATTTTTTCCAACGAAGCAAAGAATTTTCGCAGCGTTTAAATCGAGGGCGAATATTTGTCCCCGTGTGGAGAATCCGCGAAGAATCGATGGATCGTGGATAAGACGCGGAAGAAAATAATCGTAGATCAATATTTCTGTCGTCGTTGCGAAGGGGCGGCTTCATTCTTCGTATCCGTGTTAATTTCATTCGCGAGAATTATTCCTCCGAGTACGTGCATACGTTCGAATGCGTGCAAATCTCGATGCACAAATTGCAACGGTGTCAAACGAACGCCTCGCGTCCCGCTTAACCCTTTCTCGCTGAAATAACAAGAATTTTATACTTTAATTTAATAATTTTCAACTTTAATTCACCATCGTTGAACACGAGAGCGCCTCTCCTATTTAGAACATCATCACTGAAACACGCTACATCCGACCCCTTGAACAGAATGTACAAAACAGCAAATCTCTACTTCCGTAACCTCAACTTCTTCGATGTCAGTGCCTCTATCTTCAAAAGTGAACTATGCAAGCTACTAGACTCGAACTTAGATTTAGATTTAAACTTAGATTAGACGACCATTACATTTAGCTTAGACATTAAGACTGATTAACACAACATAAACCAAAGGTATTACATTGCACATAAAGGGTTGCTACCCGTTAAACAGAATAAATAAATAAAAAAACGTATTTCTATGCTCGAACCCGAAAACGTTTTCCGCGTCGGGGATGCATTTTCCGTCAAACCGACCGCACGCGTCGTCTGTTGTGCGCCGCGTGTCGTCGTTTCGTACGCGCGGCGTCATTATCCGCGACAACTGTAGTTCGTGTAACCATTACCCCGTGCACGACCATCCGAAACGGTTCAACGATGTAATTACAGACGTTCCAGGTAGCGCCGTGGAACGCTGCACGTGCTACCCGAAACTCGAGATCGACGGAGTTTCACGAAATCACCGTCGATACAGCTCGGTCGAAACGTCCCGGTTTCCGTCGAATTTTGCGACCGCGATTCCTTGATTTAAGTTACCACGGGTGAAACGAAAACCCGTTCGATGCTGTGCAACGTACTGGTGTTCGATGGAGCGGTCGCGACTCAGTTCGATTCAGCTTCTTCCCCGGACGACCGTGCTCGTTCCACGATATCCAAAACTGCCCCGTGCACGAACAGTTGCCGAGATCGCGCTCGTGTTCCTCGCGAAGTTGTTGCACGAGCGTCCCTCCCTGTCGCTCCGCGAAGTTTCGCCCAAATACCATTACCCGCAGACAAGCACGGCTCGCGGATCCATTACCACGCACGAGATTGCCTGAATATCTCCAGGAAACAGCTTCGATCTTACTCGCTAATTACTTAGAACCGCGTGCACGATGGACACGGCTCCCCCCTGTATCCCCGTTCGAAACGCGAAAACGAGATTAAAATTGCTTGGCGAATAGTCGAGGGGAATTACCATCAAGCGGGCACTTGATTCCTCGTAATCGAAGCGCGCAGATCACCGGTGTTGTCCGTCTGAAATACTCGCAATGTGTACGGCGACGTATAATAATAATAATAATAATCTCGTGTACATTACACGAGGCAAGATCTTCCTTGAATGATCGCGATACAAATATCAAATCGCCGGACAATAAATCATTCCGTCCAGAAAAATTAACTGCATCGTTCACCCCTCGACCTCGTCGAAAATGAATTCCCCAATTTCCCTTTGCGCACACCGACGCAACCCCGTTCACGCGCACGTCGCGCTCCCGTACACCGGCGAAACGTTGGACGGAACCCCCTAGACTCCAGGATATTAGTTCCGGATTTTATTATCAGCCCGGAAGTGGCCGTTTCGAGGTGCGCCGAGAATTCGATAAGACGAAAGGCCCCTCATAAACGATACAGAAATACGAGGTGAACGTGAGACGGGTTCGCGAATCGCCGGCAGGTGTGTGTGCGTGCGCGTTCGTGTGTTACGTGGAACGATACCGGTCACGTAGTGGCCGCTGGCTAAGCAATCGATTACGAAAGGGAGTAGAAGTAATTGCTTTATAGCTCTTGGTCTTAGTTGCACGACCGGCAATCGTGTTTGCGCCTTGGGTGGAATTGTTCCGAACGGAGGGATCCACCGCGAGCTACGTGGCTCCGCGTGTACTCGTTATCGATGAAAGGGCCGGCGAGTGTGCAGGACAGAGATCGATCGATATATTGGCCGGGCGATCGTGGACTCGAGCGGCGAATTAAGTTAATTCGACGCGACGATGTCTTTCTCGCGTGAAGACGAATGGTGATCATCAATGGGTGATGGGCAACTGATATTAAATCTATTGAAAACTTTCGTTCGGATTTTGTGACGATTATTTATGGAATTTTCCCGTGGCTGGCGTTCGATATTTGTCCCTTTTGTTAGAATATTCGAGGTACAGGAACGGCCGAGGCGAGCCACGCGCATTTCGCCGATGCACGCTGTCTTCGTGTAGCGTAACTTTCTTTCTGGGCGATCCCTAAAATGGTTAAACAAGGCATTCTTGTATAGACTTGTATATTGTTAATATATACACGCCTACGCAATTATTCTAATACCTAATCGAGACTTCGATTCGAGTATTAGAAATTTTCCCTTACGCTTTATTCGTTAATTTAGTTTCTATTCGCGAGAACTTGTGTAAGAAAACCCGAGGCTTTGGAGCGCCTCGCATATTCATCTGGAAAATGTCGCTACGAGGTCGATAGGCGAGCGGGGCCCGTAAACATTGGGGGGTCGTAAGCCAGACCCTTGAAGGTACTACGTCGTGGGACCGGGGGTGCGCCTTCTTGACGGCAAGAATGCAACGACGAGGCACTCTTTGGGAAACGATCGTCTAGAGCGGACTGATTATATCCATACCATTGTATTGGCTTAGAACTAGATATTCCTATAACCGTAGGCGAATTTAGCGTATTCCTTTAATATCTGTGTCTTACACTTGTTTATAGGTAAACTCCGGGCGTTTGACCAAAGATAGGCGAGATTCGAACGTCCGTTTCGCAATTAGATCCACCGACTCGGTCGATTCGTTCGGGCCGTGCTAGCGGTAACGCTCGTGGATTTTTTCGCGATTCTCCCAAAAGAGTAACGCGCCGCTCGTCTCGGTTCAGCTTCGAAACGGGCACGAACCGAGTGATTTATCGTACGATCGTCCCAGTATTCGATCGCCGACGTATCTCCCTTCGCCTTTGCCGCCGCGAAACGATCGGTTTCTCCTTCTTCCACGTCCGTTCCTCCTTTCCTCTTTTTACACCGTATCGAGTGTCGACTGTGTTTCACGGTGCACGCTCCGTCCGTCCGATTTAACCCGGCTCGAACTAGCTCATTGATCCTGATGGTACTGCATAATGGAATGAGGGTAATTTGTTCGAATACGAGAGAACCGATTGATGTCGGGATAGCTCGGCTCGCCCCCTCGTTCCGGTCGTTTGTTTTAGTTTTCACGGTGTTACCGTCGCGATCGCGAAATTGAATTTCACGCAAGCTCCTCGCGCGGACGGGCCTGGGAGCGTCGATTCATTTCCCTCGCGCGAGCTTTCTCCTGTTCGACTCGTTCACGGCGTTGGGGAAATCTGTCGAACATGTTTGTTTCTTTTTATTAATAAACAGCACGCACCCATCGTAACCGGGCTTTCGTTCGTTACGCGTCCGTCGACGAATGAAAATATCCGCGCCGGTTGCCCCCTTCGAAGTCAGCCCGTTAAAGAGTCGCGACGTGGAAAATCGAAACTGCGAAAGGTGCATGGAAGAGGAAGGAAGAAGAGGAAAAAAATGAGGGAAAGCAAACAGTGGCTAGACTCGATGAAACAAATTTCGCTTTCGTTTCGAGGAGCGTGTCCAACAAGTGTGCGCGTCTGACCGGTGACGGGGTTACTCTACTTGAACACCGTTATTTCTCGTCGATTTCATCGGCCGATATTATAAAATCAAACTAACCGGGTACGATATAAAAACGGTGTCAGGCAGGAGCCCGTCGTGTCTCCGCGACGAAAAACATTGGGGAATCAACGGTGAGAAACAGGATTCGACGCATCGATCGCGTACAATCAATCGGGCCCGCGGTCGTGACCGATAAACCTTTTTAAATATCGATCAGGGTCGAAACCGCGTTTCGTCCGTCGATTCTCCAAACTGCCGTCCGTATCTGGCCCGCGCTCGTAATTTTCGCCCGAGTGTCGTTTATTTTTCCACCCCCCGCGCCATCCGGCTAGCTCGATTTCCATTTTAAATCGAACCGCCCCTCCGGCGTGGCCGAAATTTCCGCGAACACCGCCGTCAAACAGGCGCACGGCGCAGCGAAACTCTCGTTTCGGGTTCGCGCGACTCGATTCGAAACGAACGAAAATACACCCGTGGGACAGAAATTCTTTCCGACGCTCGGTGCACTTCTCGATGTTCCATTTCTCCTCGTGGGCACATGGAAGGAATGGATAGGGAAACGCGGAAAGAAATGACAAGGAAAACGTTCATTTTCAATCTAGCCTTAGGAGCGAATAATTGTAATTCCACGGTGTTCGATTGAGCAATTCGATTTAGCTTGCGGCATCGAAATAGAATTCGAATATCGTGCTAAATTGAACGCGACCGGCCTGGTGGCACGTCGAACGCTGTTACGATTCCCGTTGGCAACGTTTTCGGAACTTTTCTAGCGGCGTTAATCGATCCTCGCTCGGTGTTCTTTAACGATGAGAAAAAATGCCTCTCTTTCTGTCGCAGGTCGATCTACCACGCCAGGACGCCACACCGCATACCCCACATTGTGAGTACTCTCCACGAGCGTAACGTTTAATTAATTCCACCGCGTCGTCGTCTTCGTGCAGGCTGGACGGGAATAGCTTCCACGGGGATTCGTGGACGATAGCGAAAGGACGAGATAGGTAATGGAAGTTTCCATCTTCCAGGAAATATCCTAACATCGCCCCTCGTAATTTTTAATCTCCATCCGTTTAATCCGTCGCGTCTACGGGAAACGAGCTCAAAAGATCCGGCCCCTATCCATCGTCGGGTTCAAACATCGAGCTACCGAGCGCCACGATATTAATCCAATCCCCTTTGACTAAGATGGAACAAAAGGATCTTCTTATTTAACACGACCGTCCGGTGGATGTTGCCCTGCGAAGGATGATATTTTAACGGGGTGTTGGCGAATTGTAATTACGATTTCGCGCAGCAAACGTTTTGCATGGGAATCGATGAACGAAGTTGCCCGTTGGAATTAATCGGGGGAAAACTTTTCTAATTCGATTTAAACGTTGCCCCTGTGGCGCGGTTCGTTGCAACGTTCCTTTAAACTGGAAAACGATTTCCAATACGCCTCCGCGATGTTTGTTCGATTGTTCGGTGCATTGCGGCAGAGGAACACGAATCAGTGCAGTATCGTTAATACGAAACAGAGCGGGGTCAATATATTTACTGAATTTTCGCGGTGAGAATGGCAGGTCCGAAGGGTGAGAAATGCGGCATTAATCGCGCCGAGTCTCGGTGTGCGACAGAGGGGTGAAAAGCGAATCGAATATGGCGGACAGCAGCATCTGTGCAACGTTCCAGATCCGCCGGGAAGAAAACTGGCTTAATCCTCTTACGGTCGTGGCTCTGCCATGGAAAAATGGCGCTTCACAGCTGACCTTAAACCCGGTTGAAACACGGGAAGGGGATTTCGCCTCTCGCGAGAGGAGGAAATCTCCAACGTCTACTTACTGGCGAATCATCGTTAAGAAGATTTTTCCGACGTTCGAGGAAAATTAAGCGAAATTGAACGCCGTCCCGGATGCCGTTCTTTTGGATTAAACGACAGCGGCTCGAAAAGCGGAAGGGTCCCCCGGTTATCTTCTCCGTTCGAGAGTTCGTCAAATCGAATTGAATGAAACTCGGGCCAGACGGCGTTAACGAAACACGTGACGGAGTAGACGTGGAAATATTTTATATATTTCAGCCAAGGACGGGGCCAGGACGTCTTACCCTGGAGGTTGAAGAACGTGCAGCGCGTTACAAACTGCTAACCCTCTCGGGGCTACGAAGCCTCCTCGCGGATTCCCACGATTTTTCTTTCCGTGGACGAAGCGCGCCGTTGCATAATTGAGACGGACACGAGACGTCTTATTAAACAACGTCCGGTTCGTCAGCGGCGACCTCGCAAGAAAGTAATCGTCGTCGAATCGTCGGGCGAGTGGACGTCTACTCGAGGAGGAACTTCGTCGTCGTCGTTATGTTCCCCGCGAGGAACGAACGTCACAAAGGCTGGCGATGACACGTCGGACGGTGTCTCGGTAAATTAGCACGGGACACCGGTGTGTCTTGAAAGAAGCGCCGGTGCCGCCGGGTGGACGGTGTAATTTCGACGCGACGCTCGTTAATTACGCCCTCGACGGGCACGTTGCACGGTCCTGCTGTTTTCTGCTGCGGATCCTTCAGATCCGCCTCGCCTCCGGATTTTCGCCACTTGCGCTTCATTACGTTGGTCCTCGGAACGTTCTGGAGTCGAAGGGTTCGGGGGAGGCGTTGCTTTCGTCGAGTGGCGTTGCTTTGGAACAGCAAGACCTCGGGGGCACCCTCGAACGAGAAACAAAAGTTCTGTACGAGGATGCAAAACGGGGAAGATACGCAAGATGTGTAGAATTGTGTGTCGATAATGTTGTCGCTCGCAACGCGATTGTCCTTCGTCCGGGAGGGCGATTGTTTTGCACGTTTGAATCACGGTTGAACGATTGTTGTAGAACGATGGTAGCAGCGTACGAGTAGAGTCGGCCGTGCAACCGTTCGTTGGCCAAACTGTAGCAATTGGAATCGTTAACAAAAAGTTCGCAGAAGAACTTTGGAGCACGTTGTTATGCAGATGCGCAGCTCGTTCAATTACCATGTTCTTCCCTCGAACTTTTTCTTCGGTCAGCGAAGTCAGAGTTCTCGAAGGAAACGCAAACAGAATCAATTCTGTGCGAGCTTCCGTCCGCGGAATAAATTTGTCCGAGCGTCGAAATACGTATTTGTAAACGAGACCTGTTTAGAAAGTGTTCAGCCACGATGGGGCGATGGCGTAACCGGAAACCGACGATTCTTTCGTATCCGCGGGGAGACGGATGTCCCCCAGGGATGCGGAAGGATTCACCCCGAAATCATTCTCATATAAAAAGGTGCCCCCAACCCCCCCACTTTCTCCAGCAGGAATAAAATTATTGCCGGGCTGAAAATTGATCCCACACTTTAGATTTTGTTCGCCCTCGCGGCGAAACCGTAAAATATACATATACACGCAGTATACCGCCCATTTCCTTTGCAAAGCAAGGGAAAGAAAAATGTCTCGCGCTTTCAATTTCATTCCATCCGTCCCCTTGTCAAGCTTCGCGCGGCTATCGCCCAATATTCCGTAAAATTTCTACTTTACAACCCATTCACGAGACGCAACCCACTTCCCCGTCCGCGATCTTACAGATTTTCCTCGCGGTGAACGCGCGAATAAATCCCCAGTGCGCGTTCACGATTTCACAAATCGCCCGCCTTCGCCGTAAATCTTATCAGCAATACCGCAGAAGTCCCCGAGTCAAAAATTGAAATAGGGTTCTCGCCGATTCCTCGCCCCGATGATCCCGTAGGGGACGAAGCTGTTTCGACGGTTGGGGAGGTTCCCGTGGAAATGTCACGCGATCGAATTATTCGAATCGAAGGCGCGTACGCGCCGCGAGCTATCGAAGAACGGGTCGAGCGAGAATGGGCGAGCCTCTGGGAAATGCGTGTAAAGTGCTCTCAGACGGTGTTGGGAGACGGGACGCATTAACGGCGAGGATGTTTTAATAATCTCGGCGGGCGGGTATCGAGGCGGAAGCCGCGGCGCGAAATCTAATCTGCGGATTGGATAAATTCCAGCGCACCTGCTCGTTCGTGTTTCGCTGAAAAATTCAATCAACCAAATGCCGGACGGATCGTTCGACGCGTTAGCCGTGTCGCGACCGAGAAACGTATATCATACAATTGAATGGAAACGAAAAAGGTAGCATCTCGTCGTCGGAAGGGAATTATTCCTCTTTGAAATCTTCGATGTTGTTTTATCTCTGAATAAATTATTTCTTTCTATACATATAATGTATAGTAGCGGTCCTGCCACTGATACATCATTCTCGTTACAATTTCGCCCCCGTTTGATAAGCGCACGCTCGCGTGCGATGGAACAGGTGTCAAGTGTGAAAGTGTACCGGCGAACTGTTGACAATCGAGGCACGATGCCCGCAAGCTTGAACGCAAGTGGAAAGACGCGGAAAAAATTTCAATCAATAACGTGCCTCATCCGCCGTGCCTCTTTCCGCGGGCAGACTAAAGGAACGGGCCTCTGAAAAGGCGAATCAAAAGGTGCCGTGTCCACGGCCGGCAGCAATTAATCCGTCTCGATTAAAAGGAGCCGCGGGTCCCCTTTACGCATCGACTAATTAAATCCGTGAAATTAGGGCTGTCTTGAATGGAGATGGGACGTCAGCGGCAGGAAACGCATAATAGCACGGCTGTTTCCATGACGTCGCAGAAGCTTTCCGGCAGACGTAGAGGGATTAAATAAAAAATGAAAGCGAGACACGAACCTCTCTTGACGCGAGTCTGGCCGAGGGGTCCCCTATTCTTTTTTTCTTTCAGTTTTTCTTTTTTTTTTTCTTTTGTCATTTTTCATCCGTCGTCCGCAGACACTGGTTTTCCACGATGAAAAATAAAACGGGGATCGTTTGAATACCAGTTTCACGGTCTTTAACGTCGAAGGGACTCGTTCTATCGTAATGGCGGCGGTTCCACGATCCTCGAAATCATTTTCGAGCGTTTTCGCGCGACCTTCCAGACGCGGCCGCGGCTGAAAGCGGAACGGGATCGCGAGTGTTTTGCCGGCGAGGTGGATTTCACAGAGCCACGGCGAGAGCCTTTTATTCCGCGAACGTCCATTATGCCGGTCTCGAAGGCATCGGGATTATGAATAATTCGTGAGTATTTGCTTTTTCCGCCTCCGCGTCTGAATTAATAAGAAATCCTCCGGAACTCGAGCGCGGCAGATGAGTGGACTTTATTACGAAGCTACGATCGCTGACGGCCGGCTTATTTCTGAGTGGCGCGGGCTGTCTCAAAGTTGCTGTATTAATTTTACACTTGGTGGTATTCGCGGTAGATATGTTTACCCGTCAGAAATTTGGAGGGTAAAATACCTTCACTTTGCCGTCCCCCCCGCATAGTGCAAGAAATTTCTTACAAGAAAATCAGCTCAGTTACGTTAACGTAGAGACCTCGCCCTTTAAAATGAGCCCAGGTGGATTGTCCTGCGATTTTTTTTCACCATTTTATCGCACTTCGAACGGCAAACTGTCCACAGGTATTTGGATAAACCCAAGGTTCACAACGAGCAGGTTGCACGGTTTCATTGAAAGTGCGACGAAATGATTTAGAAAAATCGTAGATCGATTTAACTGCGGTCGTTGCAAAGGGGGGTCTTCAATCATTAAATCCATGGTGATTACGAGTTGCGAAAATAAAATTCTCGAGCTCCGTACAGACGTTTGAATTCTCCTTAGAATATACATACGTGGAGATAATATATCAATGGATTTTTAAAGAATTATATTCGTATCTTCAGAAAAATGGATATGCACAAATCGTTATTACGAATTATCTTTATGATTTCCTTCGCTTCCACACAATTTTAAACGGTTTGAATTCGCCCGCGACGGAGCTCTGTTTTGCCGACCGATGAGGGAACAACTCCGCTGGTGTACACAAGGTGGCGATACACAACGACTTGAAAACGGCGCGCAAATAATTTTCGAACAGTTTTACGATATTGTTGTCCGCCATGCGTGCACCAAGAGGATTCGTTTCATCTCCCTTTCAAAGATCGGCGCAGGAAGTGTTCAGGAACATCCGTTTGCGAAACATTAGGATGACTATATCATTGAATCACGAGTGGGAGCAGCTGAACTGCGAGATCTGGGTATGTCGTTTGCATAATATCATTTTGTTCGGATCGAACCTTCGCGGTACCACTCGATAGAAGATTCAATATTGCTACCACAAGATGTCGAACAGATTCGAATATTGATTTGCATCGCATATGCTCCACGTTGGCCCCTCGTGTCTCATTCGATATTATGAGCGACACGTGAAACGTGAATTATTGAACAAATAATGCGTATCAAGTATTCTAGCCAAATTGGTAGTCGTTGCTCTTACGTTAAAGCATGCAGTTTCATTCATTACGGTACTAGTATAGTCGAGAAAGTTGTATCGCAATATATTTATCAAAGGGATTGTATGTGAGGGTTAATTCGGAACGAATAGCATATTGTTTGGCAAAGGAAAATATTGTAAAGGGTAAATCTTCCAACTGTAATTCTGGCTTACAACATTTGAAAAGTTGCAATCTAGAATCAACTGCGTATAAGTTGAAGTAGTAAGTAGATGGCGCAGGATAACGGAAGGTACGTGTCGCCATCGGCTGTGCTCGTGAAACAGCACATCCTGAAACGCATCTTCCGTGTAGAGAACGTTGTTGCTCTTCCTTAATTGATAAGGAAGTTTCCTAACATATCTTCAAGTAGTTCTAAATTATTCTGTATATATTACGAGCAACAAAAAACTGCTTAGGAACATTGAAGCATAATAATTGGTAAATAAATTCAGATATTCAAGCGTTCCGTTTTAATAATCTAGAGTACTTATAGAACGCTTCCTTATCGACATTGCATTAAGGTGCTCCTATATTATCTTCTTAATTA
Source organism: Nomada fucata (assembly GCA_948146005.1). Taxonomy (NCBI): domain Eukaryota; kingdom Metazoa; phylum Arthropoda; class Insecta; order Hymenoptera; family Apidae; genus Nomada; species Nomada fucata. Next base: position 31,801,352 of record OX411276.1, read on the forward strand.
ATTGACTTTTATTTCTAATTATACAACAGCATTGCGTTAATATTTTTATATCGTACAAGTTTTATAACGGAGTGCACAACTGCCTCAACAGAAATCTAAGCAAAATTAACATTTGTTTATGAAACACGAGCAAATTTTTCATTCGCGGTACATTTACTAGCATGATATCGATTACCCGAAGTAAACCGAGATATTTTCGATAAATTACGCTAGGCCACGAGATGTTTATCGAACAGTATCGGTTTCCCGGCGAGATTAATGCTTTTATGTAATGCTTTATGTAACAACTTATTCATCGCATGCCCCGATACTCCATAGCATTAAATGAGAGTATACCAGCTACGCGGAGATCCTCTGAAAATAACTGATTACCCTCCCGAGTGTTTTCAATGCACGATAACTCTCGTTCCATTAACCAGAAAATTTTGTTTCTAAACGCTGCACAATAAATCGTCCTTCCCCAAACAAAACTCTAGCACGAAAATGCGAGAAGTGTTTTCGATTCTCGAAACATCGAAATTCATCGCTCGACCATCCCATTTCTAACAGCCCCGGCAACCAAATGTTTCGAATCGAAATTCCACGTCGTTTTCGTAACACTTCCACCGGGGAACGCTATACAAGTCCGAAATAAGCAATTCGCCAATTATACATCGCTGGTATATTTAGCTGGAATATTGAATCGGTGCCAGGATACGTCCCCGTAATTCGATCCAGCTGTCCAAGGGGGATGTTTTCGGGTGCAACGGGGTCCCGCAGGATCACGGTCCCGAAATAATCGTCCGGCGTATCGAAAGAATTCCATCTGGTCGCCATTTGGAACGTGCATTCTAGTCTCCGTTGCAAAAGGGATACTAGTGACGGGTTTGCGTGTCGCGAATTGTTCCGGGGGAAACACGATGCACGATAAGGGAAAGGGGAGAAGATTATAGATTTCCTGCTCTAGTTTACCGAGTTTCCTTTTTCCTGCATTCGAAATCGATGGACGCCGTGTATTACCGTCTTCCACTTCGTTATTTAACCCAGATTGGGCGCCTCGAACGTGATAATTGCGAATAGTCTGCTCTGTACCAACGACGCACGAGCGTTAAGAAACCAGTCTGTCCTTCAATATTTCGTATCAATTCCGGATTCGAATTGACGACAAGTAATACGGTCGCCCAGCAATCATTCGTTTTGCACGTTTAGTGCTTACGGTTCGATTAGGTATTTCATTCAGTCACGCTGTACTATTGTCCAATAATAAAACAGTAACAACATATTAGTAGCTCGATCTAAAAATCCCCATTACAGTATTTTTACGATCGCCCTCCCGAAGTTGTCGCAAACTCTTTTCGAAATCTTTTTCACTCGTTCACATTTACGTACATGCGCACACGTATACGCTTCGCCAGAGGATGGCTTCGAAATACACACGTTTATCTTCTCTCAAGCACGCCCAAGGACACCAGTAGCTCCTTCATACTACCCCATACGTGCAATCATTCGACCCTCTTCATCGAACGTTTCCAGTACACATACACACGTGAACGTAACTCCAAAAACTTCAATCGCCTCGATCCTCCTCAACATCGAACCCATTCAGCCCATCGTCCCGGTAACGTTACGCGCCGTCGCCCCTTCAAACGCAACGCCGGAGCGCACATCGCACTTCCTACCGAGAGCCAGAATCACTCCGCGACCCTTGTTTTCTCGAACGTAGCGCGTCGCGGGCACAAAAGGGGGCAAACGCCGAACACGATGTTTGGAGTGCTCCTCGAAACCGGATTCCAAGATCCCTTTGACGATCGCGGCAGAGGAAGCACCCGATCCGGGGATCGTTTGAACGCGTTCCATGTGTTTACAAACCCATGAACGGACCGTTCGTGGCTACCGACCGTGTGTACCCGAGTCGAAAGGGAAACATACAGTCGAAGCTTGCCAGTGACGGGGAACAGAAACACGTGGCGTCACGTAGTATTTCTGCACGGAGTGCCGGTGTCGATGGAACGGGCGTCGTTAGAAAAGGAACGCTTTTCCACGATGAATCGCGTGCTCGCTGGCGAACTTACGTGATCCGCCAATCAACGGGGGGAATATGTATATTTCTAGAAGAACGAGCCGGCCGTGGAAATAGAACCGCCGTACTCCACGTAATGGATCGTAGGAAATATCTGTACGGTTCATGCATTTTCAATTTTTATCCCGGCTCGGGGTGCAATTCGAGCGATACGCTGTATCGGTTAGCGAAGGGTGGAAGGGGAAATTTCTTGGTAGAATGTTGAGGAATAATAAAATTGTTTACGCGAGAACGGGAGGTTCTTGAAAAATATAAGTGGACGAGAGATCGAAAAACGATTCACCGCAATTGCCTAAAGTCCAGGGTACCCTGCGTGACCGGTGTTTAAGCTAACTCCGATTGGCAGCATTGGCCGAGGCACGGCCCAAATTAGCGGGCAGTAATTTTAGTCGCGGTTTCTTATTTTACGTTCCGGTCCACGATGCGCGCCGACCGAAATTCGACATGGTCCTTTCCAATGCTTTCGCCGGATTTTTATTTCGAACATGGCCGAATTACAGTACCCGACCTTAGCTGATACCTCTCTGCGCCCGTTCGCTTTGCAAACGAGGACGATCCACGCGGTGCCCGTCGACGTTCCCAGAAACGACGAGCCTCTCGTTCTTCTGCGACCCTCCGCCTCTTCATTATTCAAAGCCGTCTCCGTGTTTCCCGACGTTTTCCTCGTTCCTCTCGCCTCGACGGGCTTGCAGACGTTCAGCGGTGCACGCGACGCGTCGTTACCTTTTTCTCGCGCTCGTTGGGCGACTCGCGGGTGCCGTTTTCAAGAAAACACGCATACAATGGCAAATTCGACACCCCTCGGAGAAGCGTGCTGGTCGAGACTGTTGGCTCGTGGAGCGTTCGCGCGATGTAGAGAACGAGCGAGCGCGGATGACTAGATTGGCGAAAATATCGTTCGCCAGTAATTCGTGAAATTTCTCGGACGTAAAGACGATTAATTATAGTTCAATTGCTGCGAAGGCGCGGAGGTCTTGCGAGTTGCACGAATCCCGTGGAGCGTTTACCAATTCCAACGTCGGCCGCGAAATTTACTTCAATATAGCAGCTCGAAAAGTGCAGCAGGATGTTTACCGGGGGCACTCATAAGAGCGTCCCAGGACCACGATGACCCGTCGTTCATAAGCAGAGCTTTATAAAAGGCTGCAAAATATTTGCTACGTTTATTGACAATTTCCCAGCTCGTGCAGCGACTCGAAAATTGACGCGATAAATTCCGCCGGCCACGCGAAACCCGCGACGATACGCAACGATCGTAACGTGCACCGAGACGGTGGTCGTTAAGGCATATTCGTCGTTGCATATTCGTCGAATTCGCTTGAAAGCGCAGTTCGAACGAGCGTCGAAAATTTCCCCGCGGCGACACGAAAGGATGCAATTATTTTTGGCTGTAAATCAGGAACGCCATCGGACGGGGACACTCGGTTCTTCGCGACTTCTGCAGACGCCTTGGAAGACGAATATTATGCATATCTGTGGGCGTTAACGTTTAGAATTTGAAACGGGGCCTCTAACGTATCCTTTGATTAACGGGCCCCTACGAAAACTATGATACGTATAATGGGGGAAGCCTCTTACATTTTCATCCGGCAGAGTACTTTATTCATTGCCCCGTATATTTTATGGGGTGGAACTTTGAAAACGGGAAACACCGGTCCAGAACTTCGAGAATTAATGGAGGAATAATTTCCACGACGTTCAATTCTTTATGACGCCTAAAGATATGGACCTGGAAATTTATTTCGAAGTCCGTCGTACCTCTGTCACTGTGAAACCATCTTTACCAATTTTCTTTTTTTTTTTCAATAGCCTTTAGCGATACAAAAATGGTAGTTTCACTTTAATCCAGTACGATATTGAAATAGTCTCTCTCTCTATCTTTCTTCTGCTGTATCATCGAAACGTTCCAACTCTAAAGGAGCTCGAGAAAAATCGAACGAAAACAAGGGGAACTAAATTTCTATGTCGTCCGTCGCGTAAATTATTCCGGCTTCTTGAATCGCTTTATGAACGTTGAATTTTCGCGAGCCTTTTTGGGAGGGTGTGCATGCGCCAGCAGCGAGTGTATCTATATTGTGTGCAATACGTGCGTGAACATTTCGAGGCGGTGGGGTACAATTCTCTCTCGTAGTCGTCATGGAAACCCCTCTTCAGGGTGCTCCCTAGTCGAGTGTAGGCAGTTTCCAGAGGTTCGGGGTGTAACCTCGAGCTTTTGGGGATGGGAGGGGTGAACGGCGTCGATCAAGGCTAACCTATTCCAACGATGATAAATCTAAACGTTCCATCTTGTCGCCTCCGTTATTACGGTATCTGAGGAACGAAGGGCCGAGCAGCGCGTCTAGATAATATCGAAGTTTCATTCAATATTTCCCTAGTCACGAGCGTGTGTTAGATAATCAGATTTGTATTAGCTCTAGTGCCCCTTAAGCCTTTTACGAGCGTCACTGTAAACGTAACATACGTTGGACGGGGTAAATTCATTTATTATTAGTAACCCTCTGCAGTGTTCGTTGGTAAAGAAGTTTTCGATTTATTTCTTTTGATAAACTGGAGAAAAAGGGAAACTCAAGTTTTGGAGATACGTAAGGGTGGAGAATGGAAACGAAATTTTCGTCGGCCTGCGGTTACTGGCGAAAGCTGCGACAAGATTGAACAAAGGGATGTAGCAAGGTTATTTTTCGTTCGCACCGATGCATTTCTCTTTCCGTTGCCGCGATGATCTTTGTGTTATTTGCTGGAGAGAAATTCGTGCTGCTCAATCTTATCTGTCGGGACCAGCTGGCGGCGTCGAATAAATTCGAAGGATCCAACCGATCTTGCGATAGTTCCCCGTTTCATCAAAATCCACCCCATCCCCCCTAGTTCGTCGTCCGCCTTCTCACGCCATGGATCAACTTGCAAATTCGCCTTGCTCGCGAGCCTCGTCAGGACGATCTATAAATCCAGGTGTCGTCGATGACCGGTACGTCAATCGGAAAACTGTTCTGAATTCTGCTTGCGAGAAAATGTTTCTCGTGAAATTCACCGGGCCCATGTATTTACGTCGAAGATTTACCCAAACAACGAGTACATTCATTTATGTGCACGCACACTCTACACAAGCGATATTAAATTCTTCACCGATAAATATAAATATATTTTCATCAACTTAAATTTATTAAACTTGAACGAAACATATTCTCCCCGCCATATGACCGTTGCAATACTCGTCGGGCATCCCAATTCGCTATCCACTATCTTTAGGAGTTCGATCAATTTTGCCACTGCACACTCGCGTACATATGTACATGGTTCACTTTACTTTTGCTATTCTCGGCGAGGTGAACCGTATAAAATATTTGCGGCACCGCGAGGATGTTGCACACAAGCAACAGACGAGGGAAAACGTCGGCTCACAGCGACGGCTATCGAAGAACCAGCGCATGTGCGCTCCAGCTGCAAACTTGCGTCCACACGGCCATCTAAAAATACGCAGCCACCCTGAGTGCACTTGAAACCGACCTGGAGAGAGCAGGCAGATAAGCAATTTCACCGTTGGCGAGTCGAGTGCACGCAGCATCCCTTGTCGCAGGAACACGTCGCTACCGTCCAGAGCGGAGAATATTTTACATTAACGCGTTGCTTCCAACGAAATTTCCTGCTTTCCAATAATTATCCCGGGTATCGCTGTATCAATTATATCGAACTTCCAGCCTATTCTGTCGACTTGTTATTAGCGACAGCGTCGTATACACGCGGTTCGAGAGGCTGTCTGGTTTCATTGGTCGGTCGTCGCGAGAATAAGGGTATGATTTCGCAGTTGTGTACGAACACGCGGACTTTTTACGGCGGACACTTGGACGATGTTTACGAGGCCGATCTTTGGGGCTCAGGCTCCGAAATGTAATGTCAGGGGTGTCGTTTCTTGGGCGAGGCGGTATTTTTTTGTTGCTGCCTCCATTTTTATTTCGTTGTCGAGCTTCGAGGATGAGATGGTACAGGAAGATGGACAGTTTCAGTTAAAGGAAAGCGTCGCCAGCGCTACTCGAGCTGCGTTATATAGCACTTTGAGCTTTTTCCTCTGGAAGGGAAAGGGGATACGGGCCGAGGGTAACTGGTCTGTGTCGGTATGCTGTAAACTGTAAAGGATAAGGCCCTTAAAGTGGCACGAGCGAAATAACAAAGAAATTGCGTCCGTCTCAATTTTTCCCGGATAACTTTGCCCCGCAAAGAATGGAACAAGCTTAGTCACGTGGCGAATTTGTCCCGATCGTTGCTACAATGGCCTGTAATATGATCGTTATATATACATTGTATCCTCGCTTGATACCACGTAACAGTATCATGAAGATTCATTTCCATCTAAAGAGCGTCAGACCGCGTTATTCTAAGCATCATGGCTTTCGCACCCTCTCTCGCGTCGTCCCTTCGTTTCTATGGTGATTCGAAGGGGGGGTAGTATCCCCTGTAGATCGAACAAGCGTCGCAGGCTGATTGTAGGTATCCGTACAGTCCTCCGGGCGAACGTAGGATCATCTGTCGGGTTGAAGGGCTCCTCCTCCTCCCTCTCTCCCTCTCTCTCTATCTCTTTATCGAAGAGACAATCATTTCACTGATTATGAGAGTAACGTTAGGGCGGATGTCTGCTGATGTTACATTTTCCTGACGATATTGCCATACGATGTAGACATACTCTTAATGGCGGCAGAGTAAACACAGAGGTATTACTTCTCACATTTTATGTCGGTCCTTTCACTCGGTAATGTGTTGGAAATTCGTGGGAACATCGACAATGCTTCTGTATTTGGTTGCAATAATTTATCTCGGGCGACTTATTTTTCCGTTCCCAGAAATTGAGAATTTTTTACCATAAAGCTTATCACGGTATTATTATTATTATTATTATTATTATTATTACTATTGTTGTACGTATTATTTCTGCTACAATGTCCAAGCAGCCGGCCTCGAAACATTAATGTTTACTGTACCATTGTTATCTTACTTCTGGTTCCTCAGATATTATGTTAACAAAGGATGACTCGTGGTCGCGTCGATTTGAATATTTCCCAAAGAATTGCAACGTGTTTCCCTCGCCCCGGTATTTTCAGGATAAATTTCTCGGATGATTCGGTTACACGCAGGGAGAGACAGGTGAATACAGAATTACAGCAAATTTACCTATGTTTCCTCGCCACTTCCTCTCGACCGTGTATTTACGTTGCCTCTGAAGCACTCTTCCTCTTGTTTAGTGAGATCACATTCGTGCTCTTCTGAAAATACAGCTGCCCCTTCGTTCTTCGGATAAAGTGACCAGGATTCTCGGACCTCTACCCTTCCTTTCTCTTCTTCTTTCACCCTTTACGCGACTTTAATCGTTCCGAAGCACGGTTGTTTATGCATCAGGACACACATTCCCACAGACCGTGCGAGGCTGTAAACCATAAGCATTATCATCTCCACGCGGTTTCCGTGAATTCCCGTTGCTGTCGCTGAACGACCCGGTTTCAAGGCGTAACTGTCGAAGAAACGATTTTCGAGGTTGAAAAAGTCTCGTGGATGGTGGTTTTTTCCCTGTCTATTTGCGAGCACAATCGCCCTTTGAACGTCGAACGCTTTAAATGCCGAGCTTAATCAAAGAGACCAGAAAAATCTTGCCACGTTCGCTCGTAAAGCTATTTTTGTGGAACCGTTTCGCCAGCACCCTTCGACTTTCTCGCTCATCCTTTGGCAGCAGTTTAAAACCTTTTCAACTTTTAATCTCGTGTTGTAACCGTACTTTAGGCAGGTTCAAATAAATAACAGTGGTTACCGCTCTCTCGCGCTCATTGAATCGCAATAACGTCTCAATTATTTGCGAAACGACGCGACACAATTGTTCGAGCCAACGATGTTCACCTTCGGTGCAGACACTCGCGGTCATTCTATGTGACAATTCTTCGGTGCTCCCGATGCGATAGACGGACGACCCTGGCGAAATTCGAGGAGTATAAATCGTCGGGATCCTGTCCTGTCTCCGATACTTTTCTCCAGAACTTCCCTTCCCTATCATCCTGTTCGCAGCCTTGCTTTCTCGTCGGGGTGGCAGATGAAACGAATATCGAAGTCGTCTTCGATCCGCCGCGTTTCGGCCGTCCCTCCACTATGGAGATATCCTATTCTTTCCAGCATCTATTGCGCAATTTAAGGAAAGGTATAGGTGCAATGGAAATCGTGAAAGTTTCACCGATGCACTATGGCGAGGTGAACCAGCCTTCACGGAGTATCAAAGGTTAGAGATGGCGAGTCGTGATTCACGTGACGATTCCTCGAATGTACGTACACTCGCGTGGACTGTGGACATGCGTTAAACGAATAATAGAAAGGGGAAATTTTAGAGGCGTTTACACGGGAGACTTTACACCGTAGTTTGGACAGTTCAATAGTATCTTTATTGCAGTATAATGTTCGTAAAACCCATGACAATTCGTGACTACTGCGTCCTCTGATAATATTCGACCCCGAAAAAGAAATGGGCAGCGTTATTTTTCTCTCAACATTTCGTTGCAATCGGCAACAGTTTCTGTTCTTTGCACTTCGATGCTGTTGCACGTAGGATGTTTCGAAAGGAATTCAGCGAAAATACTATGAAAAAACGTTTGCTCCCTAATGGGGATTGCCGTCGCAACGATAATGCCGCAAAGAGTATGCGGATAATCTCGTGCCGCCCGAGATTTCCTCGGAATCGGGATACATTCTGCACTCTTCTATAATGGTTTCATTTCCTTGTATCTCTATGCCGCGTGCTAATATATGCGTAATAACGGCGCACCGCGGGCGTAATAACGATCCTTCGATATTATACGTGCCGGCTGCGCGGACGCTCGATTGGATCACAGGCCACTGATCAATTTTCACGGCGCACTGTCGAGACTCCGCTGGATGGCAATGGTGATAAAAAAAAAAAGCAACAACAAACTGCAACGTTGTTATAAAAAGGATTGCATTAACGGAAAACGCGCTAATTAAAATCGTGCAGGTGCCCTGTACAAATTACAATATTTGGCGTGGGTGTATTTGTCGTTCGCCAAAGAAAAATAACGACATACGTACCTGCGAGGTGTATCGAGGCGCAGTATACCTGCTTGGGCTTTCATTTCTATTAAAAATCGGAGAACAATTGATTGGCTCGCACACGTTCATGTCAATGTAAATATACGTGGAAAGAAACGTGCGGACTTGCGCGCAGGTTTCTAGAATTTCGCAAGCAGCCGACAGATAGGGCGGTGAAACAATCGAGGTGCAAATACTTAGTCACAAGCGGTTGTAAGAACGAGAGGTGTTCACGATGATTATTAACTCATTGTAGGGGGACGACGGGTCTACCCAGTGCTATAAAAGGGCAGGTAAATTTTATTTTGCCGGTAAAACGACGGAGTGGGCTAATAGGACTGGTACCCAATAAATTGTCCATAAATTTAACTTAATTTTAATTCATCCACCCTATGTTTCGGGGTGCCGCCGTTCGAACGTGTATGGGGTGATCGTGCGCGAATAAAATGGGGTAAAGTAATTCGGTGATATAAATCTTGTATCATATTGGATGCGAGCGCCGGGCAACTGTGCTGTCGCATGGTAGAAAATGTAATGAACGTTCGCGGTAAACGAAACGTTTTATATTTCCATAAATTTCATGTTCGACGTATACATGCATGCAGGAGACCCTCTCGATCGGAGCGAAGGCATTTTGTGCGCCCCGATAGAGTTTGATTCCCGTAGTTCGAAAGTCGGCCGTTGCGCGGCGCTAAATGCGTAATGACGCTGCGCGCCGATGGCGCCGGCTAGGAGCGGGACCGTCAGTCGCAAAGGGACCACGCACGGTGTCGGTCGTGAGTTGTTGCTAAAGAGAGAAAACGTGCAATTGGACGAAAAGGAGCCAAAGAAAGATAGACAGGCAAAGTTAGAGAGCTTTAAGGGAGAGACGAACGAAGGGACGAAAAAGGAAGGTAAAGGAAGGAAGCAGCATCGTCGCAAACGTTTTCGTGGATCGCCGAGTTCTCGCTGGTCCCGCTCGGTCGTGTGCGCGTGAAAGAGTTTTAACCTCGTCGTTCGATTACCGTGCATCGTCTCGGTCGTTCTGGTGCGTGTTGGATCGGCGCGCGCGCGCCTGTGTCTGTGTGTGCGTGAAAAACACCACACTGTTCTTTCGTTACGCGTTTCTGTGTGTTACATACGGGTAGAAGATATTACCAATAAATATACGTGCGTCAGAAAGAGTAGCGCCGGGTCGCGTACAGTGTGTACGAAAGCAAGAGAGAGAGAGGGAGCGGGAGAGAGTGAGAAAGAGGGTAGGACAGTCGGAGCAGAAGAGGAGGAGCGGTGGGGGAGGAGGTACGGAGTGCTGGATTTGTTTTCTCGCACAACGGTGGAGCAAAACGGCCTCAAACTGTGGGGCTCTGGGGCGTTTTTTCTTCCTCCGCAAGGGATGTACTACCCCGTAAGTGACTGTTTCATTTTTTATGAGTACCGTGTGTTCACCGGGAGCGTAGACGGCCGAACGTTCTGAGGGAGGGAGGACAAGCGGGCATCTCTCTGTTTCCCTCACTCTACCCTCCCTTTGCTGGAAATGTTCGAAGGCGTCGGTTCGATATGAGGCGCCAGGCTGTTGGATTGTGCTCCGTATCTATTTTTGACCTCTGTAAACGTTTTTATATTGTACACGACGCGATATCGGGTCTCCTGTTCGGCTGTTTATCCTTGGTAAAAGTCGCGGGGGGTATAACAGAATACACGCGCACAGTGGCCGACTCCATTGTGCGTTGTTTTGTTTTTTGTTTTTGCTTCGGAGCTATCCGAGTTTCCTTGAATCGTTCATTACTTAGCACTGTATCGTTCGTCATGGTTTCGCTGTAAACAAGGTCGTAGAACTCTGGCCGTCCTTTCACGCCAGTACATACGTACGCGTTTCGTACGATGCGACCGAATTGGAGGTTATGTTAGCCACCGCCGGCCGAGAGGGAGAAAAATTCGACGCGAGACACGAGTCGATAGCTCGAGCGTTTTGATCATTCCTGCCAGAGAGCATTTCACCTTGACCATTTATGCCGCGGCAAAAATATATATTTCGTAGTATCTCGCTCGCTTCTTTGCTACGTTAAAAGAAGAAAGATTAAGCGAATGAGAGGTTAGGATGCTTGGCGAGTAAAACACGCACACGAAGTGAAAGTAAATACGTTGTACGCTTCCATCGTGTCATGTGCTGTCGGCTTCTCAAATAGTTCGTTTCGGTTAGACCGCTTCGGTAAATTTATTCGAAATATTTCACGAATATAAAATATTCTAGAACAGCCTCGGACCAGGTATATAACACTTCCTTTTACGATTGACCGGCCAGGTAGCCCGGAAACTGTTTTGGAGCAGGGCTTTCCCGACCGCGTCCCAAATTTTCTTTCTTCGCACAGGCAGGCAACAAATGCATTGGATTTCGCGCACAATAAACCCGACCTTTTTCTATTCGTCCCCATACAATTTACCTCGTGCTCCTTCGTACACAGCACTTTCACGCTGCGTTTCTCGGCATATGTGTACCTACCGTCGCGTGGTTTATTATACAGGGTCGCTGTTGTGAACGCATCAGCTGTGCAATTAATGCGCCCGGTTTCGATCGGAAACGTCGGATTACGTTTCACGAATTCGTTCGTGGTTTTTGTTGATTTTATAGTCGACGCACGTGCGTCCAACGTTCCAGACTTTTCTGGCTCGTCACGGCCGACGACGTAATATTTTTGCTTTCAAAGCGTCTATGATGTATGCCCGACGCTTAATTGACGTTGATACGCATATTACGTTAATTGCCATTTGCGCTGCGAAAGTGTATCTTGGTGTTCCTTGGAGGACGTCGCGATACTGAACATCCGTTTGATTTTTTTTGTAGATCGAGAAGTTGAATTTTATGCTTCGAAGACGTTAAAGTTTGCGATCGCGCGTTTTGAACTGATTAAACTTTTAATCGCAAGTCTTGGAGTTATTGAAAATTGCTGATGTTAGTTTTGGAGTTACGGTGGATTAAAAGTTACAAGTTTTATTATCATTGGTGTATTGAATTTGCTATTCGGTATAATGGTCCGTATCGGATGGTACATTTATGTCGCGGTAGGATGAACGGTATAAATTGGAGTAAATGAAGCTTGAATTAGTTTCAAGTATTCATTGAAATAGTGGAATGCTGGTCAGCCCGTTAGAACCGGTAATTAAAGAGTTAACACACCACACCTTTAACGGCTTGCGTTTTATTATTCTTAAACACTGGCTGGGCAGGCATTCGTATTCATCCTTTGCTATTCATGGAATAAAATAAGAAACGCAGCGGCGCGTAATTGAATACAGCGCGTATCGGTCGATTACTTGAATGTTTTAAAAACCATTGCCCGCCGTTCACGAATTGACCAGACGCGATCAAATTCTACACGCGAGAAGTCGGAAAGAAATTGCACGATTTAAATCGGCCGTGCATCAACAGTCAAATCAGTTCGAATTTGCATGTATCCTCGCGGCACGGGCCATCTATAAAAAATAAATGCGACCAGAAGAGTTGAGCGAGACACGGTGATTTATCGCGTAAAATCTCTTGGCCGAAACGTTGGTTAATTTCCCAGTGCACGCCGTGTACCAGCTTTTTATTCGTAGAAAAGAACGAAGCTTGTTCACTGCGAGCTGGACGAAAAATTTCAAAGCAGATTACAGCGTCACGGTATTATCCGTCGACATTAATCCGTTGGTATTACTGCTACCAATTCCATGGAAATAAATAAAAAAAAAAAATGAAGGACTGGAAAAATACAGGGAAATAGAGGGAGAGAAAGAACGAAAGGAAGGAGGGGGGGGGGAACCGCCGGGGGCGCGATCACGTTCCGTCGGCTTTTCAGGAAAAGAGTCGCTTTTTGGGTCAAGCGTTCGAGCCACCCCCCTGTACGCTGGACCACCCCCCCTTTTAATATTATTTCCCGAGAAACTGGCGGCCAATGAGGCTTGAACGGGCCGAAGTGGACGTGCCCGCGAACCAACGTCATCCTCGTAGTCGCTCGTGTCAACGTCGATTCCGCTATCAGCGGGTTCTTTTTTTCCCCCTTTCATTTATTTTCATTTCGCGTTTCGTCTTCCGCGAGCGACGTTTCTCCGTTTTTCGTCGACCTCGGGCTGAAGATTTCTCTCCGCGACGTGTTGTACTTTGAAATATAGGACGGGGTGGGCTATTTTCAACCCCGCCCCCCGCCAGGTGTATCGGCGTACTGTATACCGAGGCGAGAAGATCGATCGATTCTCCGATCCGGCCCAGTGCTGGTGCTAATTCGTTACGGCGTTTTGTTCGTGCATTTCTGTATGAAACAGAAATATGCACGCGTTACGTTCGTTAAGTTCGTTGATGCGGTTATTAAATAGCGGAGACGGGTTCCGAACAAATTATGCTAATGTCGACTGTTAATTAAATCTACGATTCGTTCGAATAAGTCGGTGATTATATTTGGGACGGCTTTCGAGGGATTAGACGGGCGCATTACTTCAGATTTGACATTCTGTATCTCGCCGTGTTTCACGGTATTACGCGCATACGTAGACTACATTATATGAGATCGCGAACGGGAGTGCTTCGGTACGTGTCGCGAACGAATGTCTCTATGCCTCGAAACGGATGCTTTAAATATTACTCCAGCCGGCTTCGGGGTACGATGGATATTTCAAACGGTGTAATTCATTGAGCACTTCCATAAATACTTGCCTTTATTGCGTGTAATTTATGAGGCCGCCCGGAACCGTGGAACGCTGTAGCAAAAGAGAGAAACGTGTATAAATAAAACGTAATATGGCTCGGGCGTCGTGGCGGGGGGGGGAGCGTAAAATAAAATCATCCTTCCGTTTCTTTCTGCGAATTCGAGGAATTCGCGTCGGCCGGCAAACAACGACGTTATCCGTTACCTTGCTTCGCCCGACGAATTATGCTTACCCCTCTTTCTCCGGGAAATTCAACGAGAATTTTCCGTCGGCCGAAACTGTTTGCTTCGACGTGTTGCATCCGCAGCTGCGATACTTGTGTCACCTCGCTATCGATATTCTCCCAGCGAGCTCTCATTAATCGATCCATCTTCGAACATCGTCGCTGAACGACAGATAGTTCCATTTCCATCCCCGTCTCTCATCCTTTTGCTTCTCGTCGAACGCGAACTTCGCCTCTGAGACGTTCATTATCCTCGTCGAAGATAAACGAAGTTTTATTAAACAGGAAACAAAGGCCCGGTTTATTCTGACGATTGACAACTTGCGGAGTGTCGAACGTTTCCCGGCGCCGGGCAATCTGCCGATCGGAGCTCGAAGTTCGTGTCGGACGGGGCCGTCCCGTTGTTCGGGGAGAGCTGATAAGCGAAGAGGTTGAAGTTCGATTCTCGCGCGTCTGCGTGCGATCGAAAGCGCCTTCCCCTTCGATTAAGCGAGCTTTGTTCCTCGCAGATTGTTTTCTACGGCCGGCCGCTCGGGCCTCGAATCGAAATTTCCGCCTTTGCCGCAAACCTTTTTCCCCCCGCGCACTCGGGGGACCTCGATGGAAACGTTTCGAGGCTCCGTACGATTGATCCGAAGAAATTGCACGCTCTTTAAATATATAATTGCGGCGTCTATTTTTATATTGCCACGCTCTGTATCGACAAACGCTGAAAGGTCCGCCTGCCAACTTTATTATTACCTACAACGCTCTGTTGTTATATAATGTTATTATTATCACTTGGTTTTTGCATTCGAACCTGTTTAAAAAAGTGAACGTTAGATTCGCTAAACCATCGTCGAGCAACGGGTTTGCCGATTCATTGCGATAAGCGCAAGCCGTATCTGTTCCCGATTCGAGCCTAAAATCGGAGGTCGTGCATCGCTAGCGCACGCGAAATATGACGTGCACGATCGCGTGTTTGCTCGGGCTTTAAGGATCACGCGTTTTCCGAGCAATCTTTGGGTAGTTTCGTGACGTTTCGGCTTCCAATGCCAATTAAATCCCACGCGAAGAGTACGCGGTCCCGTTCGCGGACGCGGAATGAAAATTATACTTCCGAAAGACGAATTCACGCGCGGCTTCCTTATTATTATTTTTTTGGCGTGGCCCGTCGAACGATCGAAACGAAGAACGGGAAAAGGTTTGTTGCATTCGGGGGTGCAACTCGATCGACCTACCGGGACTCAGACGGTTCTAGGAACGGAGAAACTGAAGAGCGAATAAATTGTTTAGATGCGGAGGTACACAAGCTCGTACATGAAGAATTCAAGGGATAGCTAGATGCATTTGAAACGGAGCCAGCGAATTTAAGTTGGACGGATATATTACGATATTCTCTTGCGACACTGTAATTCAGCCTCACTTTTAGTCATTCTTTAGTTATTCGTTTAAATCGTTGGTAAGAAAAAAGCAGTTACACGTTTAACGCGAGTCGGCTGTTTATGTTCAATTAAAATTGGAGAAAAGGTAGGCGCCGCGCGCGTGAAACGTGTTCAAGTTTTTATCATTTCCAAATTAAATGCGCCAACTGGCGTTGCACGCGGGGGCAACAGAATATTGCATACAGTACGGTGTAGTGCGAATAAATTGCATCCACTTTTGCAATCCTCGGGGAGGAAACATTCTTAGCGTTTCATTGGATGGAATAACCAGCTTCGTGAATTAATTAGGCGGTCGCGCTCCGGTATATGCACGTATTTAAGAAATATTTCACGCGTCGCACGCAATTGGAGCACAAAGTAGGAAGGAAGTATCACTTTAAGCTCGAACCGGCTCTCGGCGTGGTTAATCCGCTTCGTGAAAACGTGTCAAGGTTTTTTCTCTCTATCCGCTCATTGTTTTTCATCTGCTGAAAATGATCACTTACGAATACACTTTAGCGTAGGAGAATCGTGTTCCGTTCAGGATTTCTTCGTTTTCATCGTCCTTTTCGCGAAGAACCTCTTGCTGTTTAAATTTACGGAAGTTCTCGGCGGTTTTCGTTCAGTTTTACAACTGTCGCATCCGATTAAAAACTTCCGCCCCGGGGTGGCGATTATAAAATTGAATAATTCCTGCCGGGGATGTTTCAATGGTTTTGCAAAATGGGATCGGCGAGTTTGTGTTCGACTAGAGAAATATTTTCCCTTCGTTTTCACGAGGCCGGATGGTTGAATATCAGCAGTACGTGCAAATGTTTGAGGGGTCCGCTTTTCAAACACAGTCACAGACGAGGCTTGGTTTATTATTCCAGAGCCGAAATGGACCTCTTGATCTCCGCGACCGTCTGCCCGCTCGAAAGGCTTCAAAATTTAACACCGAATTCCCTGCGTTCGATACCATTCGATATTAATATCGCTCTCGAATTAAAAGGTGCCATCGTCCAAACGGAATCGCGGACTGCTCCAGGTGCCGATTAAAAATTCCACGAAATTGCTATCCCTCGGGCACAAAGAAAACTCTCGAATCGACAATTCCATTCCGACTTTCAATTTTTAATCGGCCGCGTTCCACGAATCAGCTCCGCGCCAACAATTTCACTCCCGCGATTCATTTATCGCACAGTGGCAACGCGTAAAATTTATTCGCCCGTCGATCGAACGTTGAACGACATCCCCTTCTTACCCGAATCTTAATGACGACTCTACTCGGCCCGTTTCGCAAGCAAATTCACCGTCACGGCTTCGCGACACAGAAGACACGCCCGGTGGGTCTCGTGGCCGCACACTGATACGGGAATTAACTTACTAACGCTTGCTCGCGGCCGACTGGATTAAGATTGATGATTAAATAGCGCAACGCCCGGCCATTGTCTCGTAGACGAAGAAGAGACGGAACCCGCCGTTCTCCATTATTCACGATGAACGCCAGGCGAAGACGTTGCCTTCCTCTTCGCCCCTATTGGCGTCATACTTCCTGACATTTGACATGTAACCGGTCGGTTAATTTCGGACGGGTCAATGCGTGGCTATTCACGGAGGAAATGGACGGAAGGAGGATTGGTTCGACCGGTCGACCACTTTATTTAGACCCGTCAAATTGGGACGCGTCGAGTCCACTTTATTAACGGCGTCCTATTTGTCGATCCGGGTACATCGACTGTCCGATCGCTAGATCACTTAGGTATGCGAAGTTTCGCCTTTCGATATCTCAGGGGGAGATGAATTTCAGTCCCACGCGCCCTGCGAACGACGGACGGTGATTATCGCGAATTCTAATAAATAGGAGTGGAATGTTCGGATTATTTTTAATTTGGACGATAGTGGCAGGACGCACCGAATATAATCTAGGCCCGAAAGAGTTTGAAACATCGTAGAGCATAACCCGACATGCATATACATTCAAGTCGTGCGGCACCGGTAACTCACTTTTATAGCCTCGCTGTTCCGAACAGTTTAATAAGGAAGATTAAAAACGTCCGCAGTAACGTCTTCGCGTGGATCACAATATTCGTGTCCGGGCAAACAAAGTTGCCATTAAAATAAGTAATTACACCCCTCGGTTATTATTACCACTGTGTATACGTGCCTTACGCCGCCAATTATTTCGGTAGGTATTTCATTCGATGGACCGCAAACGAACGTTCAACTAATTTTAACCGTGCTGCATTGAAAAATGTTCTGCACTTTCACGCCTTTTATTTATTACTGCGCCCAACCGTGTTCCCGTCTTCCGTCGAACTTCCGCTGTATCGTCGCCAAGAAAATTATTTACAATAATTAATCGCCCCCATTTTCTTCGTCGGAACGGAAAACGACAATAATCGGAAATGATTCCTCAGTTCACCCCGAAGTCCCAATTGCCACGACCATTCCCAAACCCAAGATTTCTTTTCACAAGCTCGACGCAAGTTCCATTTCCGCTTCTCTCAATGTAAGCAACGACGCGAGCGCAAAATCACGCAACTCGTTCGCTATGCCACAGCCGATCGTGCCTGCTCGGTGCTCATTTGATCCGCGGTGTTAACTATTTCCTCGAGGCGATCGCATTTTGAACGCGACCTCTCTCCCGGTTCGAATGTACCGAGCCGACCCGCAGCATCAACCCGGTCCAAGCTCTGCCCGAGGAAACGGAAACGGAGCACGCGGCTTTTTCAACCGCAGCCTCGCCCGGCGGAACGGCTCTAATTTCGTCCGTCGCGGGTCCAAATGATTGAGTTAACAAACTCCTAGTGCACTGGACGCGGTCCGTACCCAGTCTGTCGGCCCTTCGTTTATCCGCCGGACATTTCACCTTCGGTTCCCCGCGGAAAACGAATAAATCCTGCGCTCCCCGCGGGATCGTCCGTTGCGCCTCTCCTTCTCTGACCGGGGCGCCGGATACATTTGTCACGGCGTACGCGACGTTCCTCGAGCGGTTTCGAGCGGGTTCGCGTTTCTGATATACGTGCCAGGGGCGATTCTTCATTGTCGGTATTAATCCGCGCTGTTTTGCCCGTGGGCAGCTCGCGAATTGCGACCTGGACCGCGTCCCTCGAATGTATAACCCGCCCCTTGGCGACGATGTAACTAGAGCGTGGAAGAATTCGTCCGCCAGGGATCCTTTTTCTATGGTTCCTTTGTCGCGACGGGCCTACGCTTCCCTTGCCACTCGTCGTCGGTTTATTTAATTACTTCGGGACAATTACGTGTCGCGATAAATGCGCGTCGAACGTTCCTTCTCTTTCCGTGTTTTCTCTCTCGCCGATTGTACCTGCGCACGCGAGACGACCGAGCTGGTTTGCCAATTGCTAATCTTCGCTTGCTCGTTGCTTGCGCTAGTCCAATATTTCCCTTGCGATTAGATCGAACTTCCTTTCCGTCTTGTTCGACGTCTCGCGCGTCTCGCGCGACGGTCCGATAGCTGCGGGATGTCTCGCCTCGGAGGAGTTGGCATTGGTCGCATTGGTAATTCGCGTTTGGAGAACTGTTCGTCGTCGCGGTTTCGCGGCAGGGTCGAGGTTGCCCCGCAGAGGTTGCTGGCCGGCCGGTTTATATTCGTCGCGGTTAATATTACCCGCTGTCGATTGTCGCCGGTCGAAACATCGACGGGATCGATCCGTACCGACTGCCCCCAGCTCTTATCTTTCTCGCCGCGTCCATTTGTTACGTCCATCCACGGGCGGATTCGGAAGCGTTCGCCGCTTAAACGAAAGCAATTGCTCGCGGGCCTCGTGTTATCGTTTCGAGACGATGAACTCCGACCGTAGGAATGTATTTTTATTGCCGCGAGCAAAAAAACGCCGGGATAAAGGGGAGCGGGAGATAATTCGTTTGTTCCCGCGAGTGTTGCGCATCGTTTTCGTTGTTGAAATTCCGAGTGCTCGATATCGAACGTTCAAATTCAAATAATTCAAATTCAATTCGAATCGAGGGTTCGCGACGGACGATCCGTGTGCAGTAGAGTCGGGCGGGACCAAACAATCGACCCGCTTACAAATTTTTGTTCGACCCCGATTTCTCGGCGTCCCGACAGCGTCTTTCAGGAATCTTCGTCGGAGGTAATTGTATTCGCGGGTCGACGAATGTCCCCCTATCGATTTTCCCATCGGCGGACTCGAGTTTCTCGATCTCGGGCCTCGCCGTGGAACGTCGACTTCTCGTAGGAAACTGACGGGTACGCGACGAGGATGCGGGCCCGATTGATCTCTGTTCCCCGATTACTTTGGGAAAACTCGCTGCTGGTACCGGTATGGGACGAGAGAAGAAAGAGCGGACGCGAGAAGAAAATTACGGCGCGGGTTACGATTGCGCCGCGAGTCCCTTCGAAAAGAAACACGGGGTAGTCGAACGGGGCCGACGAAATTTCATCGAACGACCATCCGCGTTAAGGATTTCGACGCTCTTAAATTGTTGTAACAATTTTGTAATCTTGTTCGGATACCGAATATTCGTTCGCAATAAGCAAACTTTACCTTCAAGACTGCGCTCCATTGCTGCAAGGTGGGGCATTTTCGTGTCCTACATAAACGCGCTCCCCACTGAACATCGAGGAATATTAATTACTGTAGTTAGTTCGAAACAATCTCGCTCTTAGGCAGGAACAATGGCAAAGAGAATCTACGGAAATCGAACGATTAAATGCGATTCAGTATCCGCGCTCGTTTCAATTCGAGATCGGTCCTCGAGTTCACCAGCGACGAGACAGTTTCGAAACGACGTCACTTCGCCGACGATGTTCGCACGAAAATCTTGCAGCCACCGTCTCATAAATAAAATATATGTATAAACACGCTGCGCGCGCGCCTGGATTTTCCCCGACATGGGAAAAATACCGTCGATCCGCCGGATACTTAAACCGTCGGGATCCGCAGCGTTTGGCTGCGCTCCAACGAAATTTCGCATCGACCATGGAAGAAGCCGCGCCTTTTCCCGTCGTTTCGCCACGGAATTCTCTACAAAAATTTCGGCGTCGCGATGCTTCTCGGTCCGCGCTCGGTCCCGACCGTCTCGTCGTTGCGAATTTTAAAGGGGGGCCACGAATTCGAGCGTTACGACGATCTTTTCCGTGAAATTTTCGCCGGCCATTTCGCGAAAGCTAAGGCTCGTCGACGAACACGGCCCTGGCAGAAATTCGGAGAGCGTGCGATTTTTCGTCTCGTTCCAAGCGCTCGTTACGTATATATAACCCTTCGTCATCGGTTAAGGATGATTCACGTCTGAACAGCGGGGCTGTTTTTAGATCCAGAATCCGTGCTTGTGCCGCGGGAACATCTGCGAAATTGAGCTGAGCGAAAATTGACCGTGAAAGAAGAGCGGAGAGCAGAGAAATGGATGACGATCGTATATTTGGGAACATGCGGTGATATTGAGAGTGGAATATTGCGGAGAAAAGCGAAGGGGGAATGGGAGGAGGGCAAAGAGCATCGGACCATACTGATAATAACGACGGAAGCGAAGGGAGAATGGAGTACGAGCGCGATGCATGTGAAAATGATAGGGGTGAATTAGAAAATAATAATAGGAACGATAAAAATATTATCCGTACACTCTGCTTCTCTATTGTTGCACTGTTTTGTTTCGTTGCACTCTTCCGACAAAATACAAACCGGTTTAACAATAATATTAATTCACGGAACAGTGCTTTCCATTCAAATTCCACGTCGTTCCACTTTGTTCGGTAATAATTAAGCAATAAGATGCCGGGGGCTTGATAATTTCCCACGGAGATATCACGGCCGGTTGTTAGCGGTAATTAGAGCGCCGATTAAAATCCTCCGCTTTCTCCGGCGATTCTAAGAATTTACGACACCGAAAACCCGTTACTGTGGATTTCAACGAAATTTCTCCGCGGGAGTGCGGCGGCAATGATGCGCGCACGATATTGCAGGAACTGAATTTTTATTAACGTCAACACCGACGAACGCTCGTTTCCCCGCTAAGCCTTTCATTCTTTCGATTACCGCGATTAATGAATTTTAATTGCCTTCCGCGCGATACCGCGTCACCCGCGCGATGCACAATTAATCGCGGTTTTATCGGTGGAAGTTGCGCGCTAATCGAAACGACTCGCGGAGGGAAACGCGAGCAATATCCAATCCTGTCGGATTAATCAGCCTCGATATTTGATCTTCGCGAGCAACCGCTCGATTCCGCGTTCGCGTTCAATCCGTTTCGGTTCTATTTTCTACTTTCCGCGACCGGCGAGACGTTCGTATTAAGGATACGATCGATTCGACGGGATGAAAGGGGGGCCGGCGCGGTGATCCTGTAAAATATCCGGCGTTAAAACGAACGCCCCGTTTCTTTTTACCGAATCATTGAACCAGCGGGCCGAGAACTTTCTAACAGTCCGTCGCAGTCGTCCTTCTTGATAATTAACGGGCGTATAAAGATCGCTGGCCACGATAATGGTAACGGGTTCAACGGAACCGATGCAACGAAGGAGATCACAGGTGTACAGAACGGACAGTCCAGTGGGTTCGGACCTGTCGCGAAGACGCGACACGCGGACGTCTGTACCGAGAGTTCCCCGCCGCGTTCGGGTCAGTTTAACTTTAGTTCAGACCCTCCCACCCTGGCCACAGACTGCCATAACTTTGCCGATGTACCACGGGCCGGTAGTCGATGAACTCGCCGCGTCCGTCCGCGAAAAAGTTCGACCGCTACTTTGCGCGTCGGGGCGCCTCGAAATTCTCGACAGTCCGTCCCGTCCGCAAGATGGATTCGTAGACAACGATCTCCCTCAGAGATGCCAGCGGAACTTTCCTCGACTCGAAACTCGACACCCCTTTAACAATCCGCACGGTTTCCACGGCTGGGATTAATTAAAATCAATAGCCCGACGGGACGCGATAAGAAAAGAAAAACGCGAAACCGCACAAACTTCGAGCAAACGGTTCCCCCTCGAGCGTCCGTGTATACTCGCGAACTGCGAACTTTTCGTCGTCGATGTACATATATGCGATACTTGCCGAACTGAAGAAGAAAGAAAGAATCTGCTCGAGCACAAGGAATTCTCTGTTACCCCGTCGGGCCAACGCAATCCGCAGTATACAGGAGGTAGGGGGACGAAGTACGCGTACGTTAAAACGAAGTAAAACGAAGTGCGAGCATCGCGGTCCGCAACGAGGACGAGTCGTGCGTCGCGTACCCAGGGGACGACGCACAGTGGGGCCATTTCCCAAAAAGCTGGCCAAAACTCAATTTTTGAAGTATTCAGCAGCTTGTTTTCAGAATAGCAGATTTGTTGTATATATATCAATGCATCTAATGCCGCTTGAATTTTTTAAATATATTGATTGGTTACCGAGATATAGGCCGTCAAAGTTGAAGAAATTTCATGCTCCTTTGTATCTTGAAAATTGGAGCTTGTCAATTGCGTCAGGGAAAGTTTATCTTAATAAAATTCATATGTGAAACATTTTACCATTAAAGTAGGTGTTATAAACATAAATTTTCCACAGAAGTAAAGTAACATATCTTTTAATTTATTATTGTAATTCCGTTTTCAATATATCATAAATCTTAGCCATATCTTAATGAACAAGAAGGAAAACAAAGATGTTATTCACGGAGTTTCACGCTGGGACAAGTCTCCTGATATAAAGTGGCATGTCAGCTATGATATCCAGTTGAGAAAGTTTGCCCCTTTTTGCCCCTTTTTAAGATATTTAAATTTAAAGTATCAAAACGATGAATTTTCGGTCTGTGGCACTAGAGCGTAGGGCTGATATCTCGTGCAGAGGTTAATATATTTGTGAGAAATTTAATATGGTATAAAGAAATCTATCGAAGACACTAATACAATAATAATAAATAAATAATAATTATTAATAATAATGATGGGTCCGAGATTATAGTTTGATAACATGATTCCTTAACATGAGTCAATTGGATAACATCACGAAGTTTTGAGTTCAGACTTGGAAAGTATACAAAGTGTAATCGACATAGGAACCAGGACTTCCGGGTATTTGTTGCCGGAACTATTGTCTTCTACTTTCTGTTCGACGCCTTTGACTCTCTATTGTCACACATCTGGAAACTATAACCCTGTTAGTTACCTCGGACCTCCAGTCATGAAGTCATCTGGTCGCTATTACCCACTGAGACCCTTTGTACTTTTTTAGCAGTATTCAACTGTTCCGGAAAACGGAATGAACAAACTCAACATCCGGACCATAAATTACTCCCTTCCCAAAACACAAATTTTCTCTGCTGTACCCTTTTTAAGAACCAATGCCAAATCTTCTTTCCACTCCCTCGCAATAATTGAAAGATTTCATAATATCTTAATTATTATTTCATGTGGCAGAATTATTAATTATACAAAATTTGGAAATTATGATATTGATAGTGCGAAGTTGGTATTACATGGCACCCGCGGTAAATAAAGTTTTAATCCATGGGCTATCTGTAACGAAAAATTGCGTTCTACCAATTGGATGTTTTACGGAAGAAGTCCTAGAATCTTGTCATAAGCTGTGTAAATTGTATAGAAGAGCTTATAGTAAAAAATAACTAGGCAGAAAACGAATCGGGACATATTCCAAAGATACTCCTATAGATCTCTTCTTTATTCTCGACAATACATTTGAACTACGTGACCTACTAAACACAAATTTTGAAAAGTAAAATTTTCAAAATAATTAATTTCAACAAAGTTTTGAAATTAGCCTCATTATATTAAATTAGACATTTTAATTACATAATTTTAGTAAAAAATCGGAAGATTGTCAATTTTGACAAAAGCTAACGTAAAATCAATGTTTACACCACTGATATTAGATCGTCCGTTATGAATTTTGCATTTTGTATAAGATATTTGAATTCACCAACCTGAAAAACATAAGAATACCAATTTTTGTGAAAATTGTGTGAAATTTTGAATTATGGCCAGCTTTTCGAGAAATGGCCCCACTGTGCGACGTATCGTTCCACGCTCGTTCTCCTCTGTGGGGAGAAATTCCAGACGGAAAAGCACCGCGACGTGTCGTCGGGGTGGCAATGCCGGTGCAGATATCGATCGGTCCGGGCTAGTCGCAGCTTCCCTTTAAGTCATCCTGGGCCCAGGCCACCCACGCGTCCGCCCCTGTTCCATCCCTTCTCTCCTTGTCTCCCTGTTCCGCCCGCGCAGCCTGCAGTTTCCATCCACCGTGGACAACCCTCGTCTCTTCTGCCTCTGCGGATGTGCCTGTGTGCCCGCCCGCTTATCTCTCTTTCTCTTTCGCAGCTGCTCCGCGCAGAACCCTCCGCCGCGTTTTCTCGCTCCGTTTCTCGACGTCTTCACAATTTCGCCGTCGCTGGTGGCTCTCTTCAAGGTTTCGTCGTATCGACGCGACCGGACCAGCCGTCCCTTTTATGCGATGCTTTCGATCTTCGCACCCGGCAGCGGTGCACGATTCCCTGTCTCCTCCTCGCCTTTCTTTCTTGACACCTGGACGGTCGTCTTGACACCTTGGGCCCTTTTGTCACGGGTGCTGCGGGTGTCCGCGTTCGATGTATGATTTATCGTTGCACGTCCCCGTACCCTTTACCGTTATTGCACGCGCATACGGATTGTTCGCGTGGGCAGAAATTTGGGTGATCCGTCGATTCCATGGAATTTCGTTCCCCATTTCTGCATTGCTTCCGCGTATTATAATTAATTTCTGTGCCGCAGCGAACGTTGCGTTCTCCGCGGAACGCTCGACGAATCGGGATAACGTTCTCGCGTTTCCCGATCCGTCAACAAGTAAACACCTTATCTCTGGGTCCCTTTGTTAATCTCTCGAGTAACGAATGACGATCTCTGGTATTCCACATCGGCCCCCGCACGTTTCGCCCGCGTAGTCCGCGAGCTGGAATCGTTTCTACCGCTCGAATCGTCGTCCTAGCCGTTTCGAGGAGCTCCATCCGTTCTCCGGGAAGCTTGCTGGTATTGCACGTACAGCACAGGCCCGTTTGCTTTGTCCCTTTGGAGAGCTAGGTGCCACTTGCCGCGAGTATTTTCGATGTTCAGAACTTGACACCGTTCCTGGCCTCCTTGTGCGGCCTCGTAAATTTTCCTCGACCCTTTGTTCACCTGTGCGCGCCGTGGATGTGTCCCTTGTTTGGACGCTGGTACGGAAAGAGGTGCACTTATTAATCTTGTCTGCGATGGGAGGGGAAATGAGAGAAATTATTCGCAATATTTTTCGGGGGCAGTCTGAAGGAGAATTGTTGTTCGATTGATTGGGGAGTATGGATTTTATATACCTGTGCGCTACTTGCGCCTATTGATTTTGCTCGGCGTCAAATATATTTCGTCTGCGAAATTGCTGTCGTCGAAAGGAGAGATAAGTTGGAAGTTACTTGCGGAGTTGGGCAAATTTTTATTTAAGTAATACATAATGAATAAACGTGCGATTGAAGTTGCAAATAACGACTGAACTTTTTATTTAAATGAAAGTCATTTGAATAATGCCAAATGTGATCTATTTCTTGTATTTTGTACGTACAATAAAAACGTGGCGAGATTAACAACGTTATTATCCGTGTGTATAATATGTACATAAATATAACTATTTTTCGTACTAATTTTCTTTTCTACTAGATAGTTCGTAGTTCATATTTGCTTTTAAAACTACACCTTTTTCGAACGTACTGTTCGAAAGTTCGTTCCATCGTAATATCGTCGATAGTAATATCGTTGCTGAGGACACTTGGGAAGAAAATTTGTTTAACGACTATGAATAATGAATAATAATTGACAAGCAACAACTGAAATTGTATTTGCAACTAACAATGTCACTTTATTATTTTAAATAATTCATTTAGACTTGATCGAACGATGAACAATTATTCTTGCATTTTATATTGAATATCCAAATAACAAATAACTTATTACTTGAATATAAATTTATTTGAACGTTGCCCAATACTGGTTACGCGAACTTCGTACGTAATTACACGGTGAACGTTGCCTCGAAACTCTACACATTACGTCTGAAAAGCGTGACTTATCCAACATCGTCTGACCCGCGCGATCCAATTTGATCCCGATCGGAGTTAGAAATATAAAATTTCTTAACAAAGGGCCGCAGCACTCGTGAGCGACTGCGATTGTTCTTTGGTGATTGTCCCAAGGTTTCCGCCGAACTTCTTTTCTTCGCTCGATGTTCGCCCGTTCGAGCCCACCTAACCCAGATTCGCGTCCCTCGTTTCTATACACCGTACATTCCTATTCCCCTCCCCCAGAATCGTTCGAAAATATAAATATTCTACTCGCAACAATTCGAAATCGTTCAACGTTCCCCCAGCTACGCGACCGAAATCCCCAGATCCCCGAGGAGAATTAATCATTCCCGTGGTAATTAACACCTCGCGGTGTTTAACTGCCACGACGAAACGGTTAGTAATTTTGTGAGAACCGAAACGTCGAGATTCCTGCCCAGCTTCGACCAGAATTTTCCGCAATTTCCCAGAAGCTTTCCCCGCCGCGTTTCTCGCAGGAAGCCACGAGTATCGATCTCTGAGCCCCGCGTACGAAATCCCCCTCCCCGCCCCGACGTCGGTGTGCCTCGTTCATTATACTTATTCCAACGGCGGTGGCAACGGGAGTCTGGATGTCAGGAAGGTGGTAGGAAAGGGTAGAAGATTTCAGAACGGGAACGGAGGGGCCGCAATCGACCCTAAACGCCCTCCACGATAATGACAGAGGTCATCCGCGAGGCTATCTTCCTTTCCTCTGCTCGACAACGCATTTTCTAGACGCCTTGCCGCGCTCGAAGTTTATTATATGTATACCGTCAACAGCTTGAACCGCGATATTAAAGGGGAAGAAGCGAGAGGAGAAAGATATCCGAGTTGGCTAAGTGCAACAATGACCGACAGGGAAAACATTGGTTCGACGAGCGGCGAGTTTTCGAATTATCCGATTAATTCGATGACAAAATCGAAATGCAGATTTTTAGTCGATTCGAGGGGGGGGGGGGGGGGCGAAATTGGCGAAGGTTCGAAGCGATTGAGATGTCTTCCGGTAATGCGAACAGCGTTGAAAGGTTAACGCGTATTTCCCTCGTGGGAACGGTGCGAAAATTCGTCGCGTCCTTTAACTCGGTCGATGCACGTGGTACGCGGTGCTGCAGGAGGAGGAATGCAACCCTTTACCGAGGGACGAGCAACGGAGAAATGGCCGTGTGCCGTTAGGACGATTTACGACCGTGCCGATATTAAAACGCAAATGTAATTTACGAGCGTAGCTGCTGGTGCTGTATCAGTCGTTTCCGTGCGAAAAGAGAGAGAGGAAAAAATAAAGTAAATCGTCTTTCCCACGCGGAGGTCCAAATGAAAATCCCATCGACGAGTAACCAGGTTATCGCGCTTGTCCCCCCTGCAAAGAGCTTTTGTTAAAGAGAACGGAATCGTGGATTATTCAGCTCCTGTTTTTAATCGTAGGCGAAATTCGAAGCATTCCTTCCCTTCATTTTACAGCTTTATAAGAAGAAGTAGTTACCGAATTACTTTCTTGGACTCGTTTCGGGGGGTTGAAATGTGGTTTCATTTAAATGATGTTTAGAAAGAAAAGAACGTCGCGTTACGAGCTACAGGTTTGCGATTGCGTAGCTGCTTGCCGTAAAATGTGAACGACGAGTCGATCCCATGTTTGCTATTGTTGTTCGCGAAGTGCTGAAGGCGATAAAAATATACAGTTCCATTTGCTAGATTGAAATTGGCTTTGCAATCCGCATCAGTTAATTGCTCCTGAAAAACCTAGGAATGGGAACGTCATATTGTGTCAGCTGAGCGAAGAAAGTTTTCCGAATTTCCGATAGCTTGATAAATAATTGCCGACGTATTTCACAAAGAATGTCTTAAGGTAGTTTTCCGCCTCTACCAGGGAACCAAAATTCTTGTCAATCACCGTTTGCAAATCCGTCGAACCACTTTTTACCTATTCGGAGGGCAGAGGCGCGGTCGACATAAACGTCTCCAATGTTTTTTGTTTCGATTCCAACGCTCGCTCCTTTCCAAAATGGGAACCTCCATCGCGCACTAATCGACTTAACTCAACGGTATCTGGATCTAACGACGTATGGCGGTGATACTATCTGTCGATAGGCGCGTAACACGACAAAGAACGAAACATCCGGGCCGAGGTGCGACAAGGTTCCCCGCACTTTTGAAAATCGGCCGCGAACTTACGCAGCGATCTAATATTTGCAAATAGACGAGTCCACGAAACCAGAAGCAAACGAAGCTGTTGAACCCGTGCATCAATACCTTCGCGAAGCGTGGAACGCAAGGCGGGTCAGTCGAATTTTCATCACCACGCCAGATTCTGTCGCAGTTTCGCCGCTTTGTCTTTCAACGGTGCCGTACGGGGTTTATTAGCTCGGCGAGATAACTGAGAAACGTTGCTGCAATGTGTCGGGCCGGCCGAACTGTTTAACGAACAGAATTGCCGTGGTGCAATCGCGAAACGGTGAATTTTTTATTACGATCTTGCGATATTTAACGTACCGTTGGGTATTATGTATTACCTGCGGCCAGCGATTTCATCGAATGCGTGCACCACAGGGGCGTTCGACTGCGGACGAACTCGGTTCAACCCGGTGAAAGATCGATGCATCCATTATTCATTTTCATTACAGTACACAAACGTTAATATTTTATTATCGCGTTCAATGCCTCCGTCGAACACGAACGTCCGTGCAGCGGTCGGAATTTTTTCCGCCGCCACGCATGCAACGTTGTTAAGTAAACACGGGAACGCTAATTGTGCCATCGCAGAGTCGTATTCGGCGTACTTTCGTCCGGTCCGCGGCGGCGTACCTACGCGGGTCTCGAATATTCATTCCACGCGCAATGGTCCGCTGCGTTTGTTCCGCTGCACGAAAGCGCACGCGAGCAGCTTAAAATTGTTTACCCTCGATGTAATTGAACAGTCGAGGCAGCGCGATCTTTGCGCAATACAATAAAGGAATATGTAAACGAGGCCTTCGATTGCGGGCAACGAACGGGACAAATAGATTGTCTATGAGTCGCGCACGGATATTCCGCTCGCGAAACTTAGCCTCGTCCCCGGCATTCGGGAGATCCGTCGCCGTCGCGCTTAATTGCCACGAACGGACAACAATTCGATCACCAGTGGCACAGTTCCGCGAAATCGTTCCGACGGGGCGGAAAACGCGCCCTTACGCCGCTGCGTGGAAACGCCATCGTCGCGGCCCGATTGCACCTGCCGTCGTGTGATACCCATCGATCGTCGGATGAACCTCGTGCACCGGTCGACGCGATTTCTCGGGGCCCAAATCGCGCAATTTCGCGAGCGCATGAGCACCGCTGAAACGCAATCGAGCTACGGTTGCACGTACACGTGGGTGTAACAGACGGCGATAGGGTGGGACGAAGAGAGAAACGACGCGAGGTGCGCGCACCGCACGCACGTGTGTGCAATACGTGCACGGTACACCTGGGTCGATATCGATTTTCTGCGCGGGCCTGGAAAACCAGGCTCGCGTGCGCGAATGAATCTAATTTCCATGTGACGGGTCTGGACGCCGCTCGACCACCGTGCTTGTCCTTATTATGCTCGCGAATTATCTGTCGCGATAGCGTCGCACGATTTTCGGGGCCGTCGTGAAAGACGCCCGTCGTATCTCGGCTTCACGGGGTTATCTCTTTGTTTTAAGTGTGCGTCCCCTCCCCCAGGGTTCGAACCGCGCCGTTTTATCTCGGTACTCCGTCGTGTATACGGGGCCTCTTCTTTTTTCTTTCTTTTTGTTTTTCAATTTGCCAATTAAAGCGATCGCGAAACGACGATCGCACGCGCCCTCCCCCCGATGACTCTCGCCAATGCGCTAATGTTCGTTCGTTTTTCTCTGTTCCAGGTAAGTGTTCACCTCTAAGTGGTTGGGTGTACGAATCGAACGCGGCCGAACCGTGAGTCACGGCGTTCTTGTCAAACGCGCGCGTCGATTTCGTTTATTTGGCGTCGCGGCTAGATCGCGGCGATCGGACGCCCGAAAGTTTAAGGCTGCGTCTGATTGTCTGGAACGAAGGGTAAACCGGTAAATCCGTTTCGACGGCAGAGGTATTTTGATTCGCAGCACAGGGGAAACTTTGTTGCGCCCAGTTCTCCGCGAATCGGAACGGTCGAAAGTTGGAAGTGTGCTTTGTGCGTGCGTCTGACTCGTTTTTCGAAATTAATCGCGTGCCCGCGTTATATGTGGACCCATCGTTGTCGTCGAAATGTCCCCTTTTTTTCTTTAAACGGCGGTGCACCAGCGTCGAAAAAATTGCGCCGTAAAATACGGCGCGCCGATAAAGGGAACACGAAGCTGTTTGTCAGCCACGGCTAATCTCTTACGTGCGAGCGGGCGCGTTTATCGATACGCCGCATGTCCTCTTAACGCGAGAAGCCATCTTCCAGAGGCAAGCTCCGTTCGCGAAAGTTCATTACACAAGGGTGAACTCGATTCTTCTCCAACCCCCCCCCCCCCAACCCTTGCTCGCCCGTTAAGCAGTTCGAAAGTTGATTCGCGGTGCGAATTGGCGTTCGATCGATCGTGGAATCCGGCACGCGCATCCCCGATGTTTCGGTACGCGCCTGACCGATTTTAATAATTAATAATTCTTCTCACGCGTAATATATCTTGACCCCTGCAACCGGTCGCGCGTTTTCGCCTCGGTGCGATTTGAAATTGAAATTACCCGACGCGGTTCAAGGCGAGACAGCGTTAACACCGCCGTTCGGGAGAGCCTCGAACGGTCGTGATCGGAGTTCTCATCGAGAATTCGCACGAAAGTGAGCGATCACGAGTTGGCGAGGAGTCCGTAAGATTCGGGTATTCGGGTGGGCACGCGAATGAAACAATTCGTCGCGATGTCTTTCGCAGGACAGAGTGCTAAATAACGAAGCCGTCCCGTCAACAAACAACGCTCCAACTAAATATGCATCAGTCGCCGCGAGACGTCGATAATTAATTGAATCAATCAACGGAATCAACAGCGGAAAAATCAACCAGTCGTTTGCATTATCGACTAGAGACTCCCCATTCGATTCCGTTCGATTCGCCGGCCGGAAACGTTTCTCCGATTTCAATGCCGCCGCGGCACCCTCGAATCGCAAACAGCAACGACATCGTTCGACCCGCGTTCCCCGTGACATTCCTCGATCCTCGATAACACCTATTCCTTTAATCGGTCGCGATTAACAGCGATCGCGTGTGCAGGACACGCGAGGAGGACAGCGACGACGGCCGAACGAAAAGAAATTACGCGCCGCGTAATAACCGACATTACGTCGGATTACTTAATTGAGGAACGGTGCGGACGGTAATTACGCGAGGCGGTCTCGGGACCGCGGTTCTTGCTGCCTGCCCGCGACGTCTCGCCGATTAATAATCACGGGCCGCTCATTAATATTAGATTGCAGTTCCCGGTTGCAACCTCAAAGACGCGGGCGGCACTCGCGCGTCCGTACGCCTCTCGCACTTTCCGCGCGACGTCGTCGCGCAGAGACGCTTGACGTCGTGTCCAGGGACAAAGCTGTCCGTCCGCCGCGTCGCGTCGCGGTACTCTAGGAGGAATGTCAATTACGCTGCGTCTACGTGAACGGAATTTCTGCCCCGCGACGGATGCCCAGGCGAAATTGAGTAACACAGTTGTCCCAACGAATGATTCGCCGTTGCCTCATCGCGATTTCGATGCTCCTCGCTACGGTCGCTTGGCGGTTACCCCAGGGTTCTATCGATTTTATCCGCCTGGTTGAGAAAGGGTTGCCGGGGGAACTTCGTTGAATCTTGTAACGGTATTGCGAAGTAGTTTTTGAAAGAGTTGCTACGGTGCAAGGTGAGGAACGCCGGCTGATATTATTAATACGGTTCGATAGGAAATATCGACGGGAGATGGACGACGCGAACGAGAAACGATCGCCGGATCGATTTTAATTAACCCATCGTAATTATCGTGTACTCCGCTCCGGCACGTTTGCTGGACGTTCACGGGAGATCGGCACACACGGTGCCCGGATGTACCGGCCCTTTAACGAGCCGAAAGTGTACCGTCGACAACGACGCTCCCGAGGATCGATCGTCCGTTACACGAAATATTTATATCGCGCTGATAGATTCGTTTAACGGTAAGCGTGCCAAGCGGGGTCAACTGACCTCTTTCAAAATTTACTTCAAAATCGTGCATTACCTTTAATAAACGAAGAATTTCTTTCTAAAAATCAGCGTTCAATTCGTAAGAGGTCGAGTGACCCATCATGGTACGAATAGGTACGCGTACAGCATACCGGTACGTTTAGCGTTGAAAGGACGAACGACAAGTTGCGCGATAATATTCCACGTGTTCGAAATTCGTCGAATTTCCCGGAGAGTGTCCCCTATCCGCTCTCGATCCGCTTCGTTCGATACCATCGATTGTCCCTCGTCCGCGTGAAACTTCCGCGCGTACTTTCCACAGGTGTCGTACGGTGATCATTTCGGAATCGTGATCAAACACCGGCGATTAAGGCCGGTTCGAGCTCAAGTGGCAGCAATGGAACAATAACGCCTCCTCCCAGAGGCCAGCGTAGCTCGTTCGCCGGTCGTTATCATCCGTTGTCGTTACCGTGACGTTCGCAGCCGTGCCAGCTCGCGATCCCACGTGAGATTCATTATCCAATCTGTCGCGCTGCGACACACTTCGTGACGTTCCGCGAAACTTTTGTTCGCTGCATTTCGAATCGTTGTGCTTGTCCAGCTTGGCCGCGTGACGACGCTTCCGGTGCTCGTTCGTGTCGCGGTCGTTGGTCTTACACCGCGGAGAATAATTGCGAGACGTCGCCGAGCAGTCGGGGAAACTCGGGGCCGTATGAGCGTACGCGAGCACCACGGGATTCGATGTCCATGGAAAAGCTGTTGTTGTGAAATCTTGATTGCGTAAATCGATTGCAATAATTGTTGCGGGAAGAACGTCGCGATTCTTCGTTTGTTATTGCGCGTATATATCTCGTCGGACAAGTATAAGACTGTTTTGCTTGCTTGGAGAAATCGCATTGGAATTATTGATCGGAGAGAAAATTTCTAGTAATTTGGGATGGGATAATGTATTGGAGAATACCGAGAGTACCTGAACGATTTATGCCAATTAATGATCTCGCTTCTGTTCCATATCTCGTCGTACCTACCTGACTAAACTATAACGCGTACTTATCACCTGCCTTTCATTCATTTCAACATCTTCTGTCGACAAGATCGTTCACCAGCTTCTTCACTCGTTTACGCCCCCCCCCCCCCCCCACCCATACTAAATCCAAAACGACCGCACGTACATTGCACATGTATACCTGCGCCATCGGCGGTCCGGCGAACGTTGTTGCTCGCGAAATCTGACCTGCGCTCCTGCACAGGCTCCAGGTATCGGCGTGACCCTGGAATTAAGCGGTTCCATGCGAAGAAACCCGTTCATCAGGGCGTCCCTTCGGGCCGGGCTTCTCTGTGAGAAAACGCAGTGGACCGACGTTGGGTCGAGCCTTGAAATTCTTCGCCGTGAAACACACTACCGTCATATAAATCTCGAAGCGAACTTCCAAAATGTATACGGGCGATATTAGAATTAGAGAACGTCCGTTCGAACGGAATGGAGGCGCGTGCTAAAAGAGAAACGCACTGGTATTTCGTGGCACCGCGACAGGATGTCTTCGATTATTGCGTGGACAAAAATCATAAGAAGTTATCAACGATATTGGCCAAAGGATTGGCGGACGCGTCGACGTTTCACCGAGTGCACCGTTCTCTCCGACAGGGAAGCGCAAGTATCGAAATTATACCCAAGAATCGAGCGATCGAATACTCTGGGAAGTTCCTTGAACGTCGATCGGTAGGTGGTCGATTGGAGCGTCGATAGGAAAGAATCAAATGTTTCGTCGGCAAGTGCTCTCTTTGTGCGGGCACGGAGGAGAGCGATTCGACGAAACGAGGTCGAAAGGCAGGAAACGACGGTACACCGACCTGATTGGTGCGCCCCCCCCCCCCCCCTCTCGATCGAATCTAATAACGAGAAATAATTTATTTATTTCCGTGTTGGTCAACGTCCATCGCGACGATGCTCCTCGATGCAGGTTATTTCGCTGCTGTTTCAGTTGTACTGCCAGCTGCACCGATGTTCCCTTATCTCGCTTTTATTGTTCCCGTTCCGCTGATTCTCTCGATGTTTCACTGCCGATGCTCTTGCTTTTGCTCGACGACAGATTCACATTTAGCTCCGTTCGTTTCGCGTCCAGCCCCTTTTCTATCATCCGACAGTTTCTCTTTTCGCCGGCATCGAGGCGATATATCGGATGCAACAAATTATCCGCTCGCGCCGACAATTTATCGCGGTTATCGGAAGCAGAGTTTAACTGGACGAAATGGGCGGACGCGGTAACGCAAGCTGTACCGAATTATTCGTCGAACGATCAGTGCGAAATAGACCGGCGTAGACGGAGGAACGGGTATCGTTCGATTCGAGGCAATCTTCCTAGGAGGTGGCTCCGTTGCGAACACAGGCTCCAGCCGTACCTTGAACGTTCCCCCTGGTTCGACCTACTATTATCCAGACCCCGCGGTGGCGGGTTATAGTCCCGAAATAGCCTAGGCGGACCCGCTAATAAATGGCGTTCGCCGAGGCACTGTGAGCAGCAAATTTCGAGACGCTGCTTGACGTTCGCTTTGCTCTGAAAATAATACATCGCTACGGCGAACTCACCGTCTTGTGGAACTGGGAACCGTTAAGTGTTACGGTTTCGAGGGAAATTATTCGCCGGTTTCCTCTCTCTCTATAAACCCCCCCCCCCCCCCACCCTCCCGTCCCTCCTGTAATTCTGCGATAATTAATTGCGGCGCGACGTAACAGCAGCGTAGCAGGTAATAGTAACACAGCCGGCAAGTTCGTTACGGGAAGACCTCCGACGTTGATCCAATAATTTTCATTAATTGAAACCGAATAAACGGGGAGAGGTATTTCGAGTTTTCGTTCGCTCGAGCGTGGAAAAGTGTTGCAACGCGCGAATACCATTTTCCCGTTGTAAATATCGTTGAAAGGGGCAGCGATTTCTATACATCCCGACGGTATTCGAACGGCGAATGGCGCGGTGACTTGCGTAGAGTTCGTCACAGTCGGATCTCGATGAAAAACGACGAAGAGAAAAAGGGGGGTGTGGGGGCACGTTTCTCGCGAAGGAACGCAGAAGGTCCGCATTAGTCAAGCGGGGCGGATTTTCGCGATAATCGATACGATTTTTTCTCTCTCTCTCTGACCCCCCCCCCCATGGTCCCCAGGGGGAGAACCGGTCGATTGTAAGTTTCTTTGAGAGGGAAACATCTGCCACTGGGGACCAGTCGGTCGAGATATCACGACGGAGGACCCAGACGAATTCTGTGGACCGGAATAGGGGAAAGAAACCGGGCCTGTCTCTACGAAACTGTCCGTCCTTCGCGTTCCCTCAGTCTCGTACGCGACGATGAATCGGCGCTACGAATTTTCGTCGAATTCGACGACAGTACGTTCTTGTTCGCGTTTCCGAGACGTTCCTGGACGCTCTTAGCCGATTTTCGTTCTCGATAGTTTCGTGTCTCCGCGTTGTTACCTCGCCCGGATCGGACGCGCGCGGAGAAACAGTGCGCTTGCTCGTCTTCCGTCGTAAATTCCGGGCGAATTTATCTCGAGGAGGAGAGGATACGACGTGAGTTTCGTTCCGTGAGCGTGGTGGAATATCCAGA
The DNA here is from genome assembly GCA_948146005.1 of Nomada fucata. Taxonomy (NCBI): domain Eukaryota; kingdom Metazoa; phylum Arthropoda; class Insecta; order Hymenoptera; family Apidae; genus Nomada; species Nomada fucata. Next base: position 31,837,511 of record OX411276.1, read on the forward strand.
AACGCGTTACCCGCGTGTCCGTTGGTGCGAAGCAACGAATGAACGTCATACTTGGGAAAGGAAGAAAGAGACCTGGCGTCCGTTATCGCGATCGTTCGATAATTATCGCGCAACAGCTAATCACGGGTTAGCTGTTCCTCGATAAAAAACTACACGATATTCGACGCCGATAATTAGACAATTAAGCGGGCCATGTTCGGAATGCTCTGCGATGTTGCGCGATTCGATCGGAATCCTCGAGATACAGCGGCATGGTTCGATCGCCGTGTCCCTTAACTACATGCATTTTATTAGACGGTATTTCGCGAAACGAGGGAATCGTTTGATTAAGACAGATTCGCGGCTTCGCAATTTCCCATGATCCCTTCGCGATTCGTAATAATTACGAGAAATGCTCTCTCCCGACGGTCGCAAGAGGAACGGAAAGCGCCGAGATAGAACGCAATATCAAACGATTGAACGAAATTTGATTCGCGATATTCGGGACGAAGTGCCTCGGCAAAAATTCGGACGCTCGAATGCACGGGAAATATCGAAACGAAGATTCGTAGTCGCGCACGAATCTTTTCAAACACATCCGCCCCGCTGCGACACTAAAATCGAATTCGATTAAATCGAATCAGAACTTCGATAGGGATGCCGCTAATAAAATCGAGAGGAACTTAAGATAGGAAGTTGATTATCCTTGAATACCTGTCCAGGCGTATATCTCGTTAAAACGGTGCCGTACTTTACATTCGATCTCGTTCCCGTACGACGAGCGAGCGAAATTCATCGGCGACTCGTAACTCCGACCGTTCGTCTAATCCTGGTGATCCTAGCTGCCTCGTGCAATTAGCTCGAAGTACGTGCCCCAGGTGATCCGCCGAGTTAACCGCGTCGCCGGCCAGTGAATTCTCGTTAACCATCGGCGCAACTCTTTGCCGGTGTCGTTAACAATCGGCCCACGTGCGTTCGCAAAACTATACCCGCGCGGTTATGGGCGTTTTCTTTCGCGAACCGACGCGCTGTCCGGGGCACCGCGCCAACGCGAATCCACTGTGGAAACACCAGAGGCGAACAACGTGTTCGTCCGACGCGTGAACGTCGCAACGGCTCGCGATTCATACGAGCAATGGGGTCTAAATGGCGCAGATTTAAGTAGCGTAGGATGGTTTTCTTAATTGACAACGCGAGCACTGGCGAAGGAAGTCCGCGTGGTGAGGTTCGGGGTGCGAGAGATCGTTCAGAGTTTAGAGGGAATGGCTCTCCTCTTGTCGCATAGGTTCCCCCGATCTTTGCTTTAAAAGGAAAAAAAACTTCCTTTTCGCCATCTATGGATACGCGATAAGGCAGCCTCGCTCGTTCCAGAGAAAACGTTCGCGAACAATGACGGATAAAGAAAGAAATGAATGTTCTCAGAGGGAAATATAAAGCGATGAAAGAGAGATCGTTGGAGTGAATAACCCGTCGCAACCGATAACCTTAATTATCGTGATCTTAATGACCCACGCTCGTGACGGTGTGCGTGGACTTTGTACACGCAAACACACACGCTCGCGCGCCCGTGATCTCACGGAGAGTTCTCTCGTTCCTTCGACCGCTGGAAAACTCAATTTGGCCCGAGTCCAACGACTCGGATAGCAGAAGCCCGAGTCCTCCGTCGGCGCAGCTTCACCGGAAACGGGAATAGAAGCGCTATTTCTGCCGTTTCGCCGTTCGCGAAAGTCTTTCGAAACACCCCAAAAATGGGCGGAGGGAGGTGGGGGCCAGACGACATTTTTCATCGTGTTTACCGGCGTGCTCGCCAACGATCGCTCGATATATGTCGCGAGCGGAACACGGGCGTTATCTGGAAACGGCAAGAAGCGGCGACAGCCGGCGAAAACACGCTTCTGCCGTTTTGCTCGCGTACGAACAAGCACGGCCGGCTCGATAAATCGACGAACGAGTCGGCGAGATTGCCGCAGAAGGGACGAATAATTTTTCTTTCTCTTTCCTTTTGTTCACTGCGCGCACGTCGGACGTTTCGCGTTGCGCGAAACGAGATTACGCGTCACGGTTGAAGCGCAAAGGTGGCTGTAAAATTGTGCTTTCTCAGTGGTCGTGACAGGGCACGAATAGATATATCGTAGATAATGAACGCTCGGTTAATTCTTCTACAATGGATCGGAGCACGGGGTAGCTGAAACTGAAAGACGAGCGCGCGTGTGTCGAAAGAAAAATTGTGCGGTCCGTAACTGCGAATGAAATTTTCATTTTCGTTTCGTCGTTGTTACCAAGAAGTGCGTAACAAACAAATGAGCATCGCGTCGCGCATGGTGCGCGAAAGATAACTCCGTGCCAAACGGAGGCCTACGAAATTCGTTCTCCGCCGACAAAGGGAAATTAATCTTCACGGGTGGGCCCGGGTCTCCGGCGGTACGAAAACAATTGCCGGAACATGTGGCGGACAGTTGAAGTTTTCGGGCAGCTGTGCTCGTCCTTCTCACGGAGCTGTCCCACGAAGGGTACGCGTCAGCTTTTTATCTTCCTCTCGTTCGATCCGGCTACGTAACATCTGGCACGGACGTGTACCAATTTCGAAGTTTCCCGCCGGACCGGCGTCTCCTTTCAACGGGATATTGTTTTTCCAGCCGGGATACACTTCGGGATTTTTATTCAGACCCCGTTCCGGGCGCTTGAATCTCTGCCACAATTTTGCTCCCGATAAATCTGCCGCCTGTAACGAGTAGCAATTTTCTTCGGCGAATTCTGCCTGCCTACAGCGAGCCCGTGAATTTTTTTCTTTTCTTTTTGTTTACCCCGTCCAGGATTTGCGCTACATTGTGTCCGTTGGTCAACGATGGTCGCGTTATGGATTGCGAAGCGATTCGATGCTCGACGAGTAGTCCCTGAAACAGGCAACGGATACCTGTTCGGTTAAATCTCGCGGAGGAAAGCTTATCTATTTCCGTCCGAATGATCGCCCGTTCAGAGCGAAGAACGCCGCTCGACTCACCTCCACGCGTTCATTCAGGAAAACGCGCGTGCGTACGCGTAATTCGAAGTTGAGCTCCTCGCGACGATGACAATGTAAAAGAAGATGAAACTTCTTCTTTCTCCTTTTTTTTATGTCGCCACGCTAAACCAACAATTTGTACACTTGTCGCGCAAGTATTTCCACGCCGACTACCAACACGCTCTTTTTGTCCCCCCCCCTGTCCTGGCTCGTTCCGTCACGCCACGTGCACGCCATAAGCGTACCTTATTAGCTTGCCTGCCCGCACGCATGTGCGATGAGTTTCTCGAGACCAAACGCGACCAATCGAGAGACTTCGTGGCCGATGATGAATTATTCAAGCTCGTGGCTCCGTCTGGAATAAAACCGGCAGGAAAAACGAGACACCGTCGTGGGGCATGGAACTGAACGTCGGGGAATGAATGGTTGCTTCTTCGCGGGAGACCCCGCTTCCCCCCCCCCCCCAGACAAATCGTAGAAATGGCCCAAGGAGCTGACTGCGATTATCGTCGTCGTCATTACGATCAATACGATGAATCGAACGAGCAATTGGACGAAAAGTGGCGAAGTTGCGACGATATAAATTTCGCCACTGCGCGTCCAAAGGGGGGGGGATGGAGGGTTTCCTCCTCTAATTCCGGAAGCGCGAAGGAATCACGAATTTCCTCCCGTCGATTCCGCTCGCTTCTCGTCGAACGATTTTACCGCCGGTCCAATTAACCCAGTCGCGAATGGCGTCGAGGAAAACATCAACGTCGGTCCTTCGCTCCTCGTCGCGCGACGAACGAAAGCCTTTTAATTACCTGTTCGTGCGGCCTCGTGCCACCTTGACCAGTTCTAAGCGCGATCCTTGCAATTAAGCCTACGCGGCTATTATTCCAAGCCGCGGTCGATCGTATTCGCAAGCTGGGGAATGGGGGGCGGCAATTTCCCCCGCCCCCCTGCTTTCGCGGGGGCATAAATATTCAGTCGTCGACGTCGACGAGAGGATCAGCAAATTTTTCCTCCGATTCGAGCGAGCCTCCCTCGTGCTCCAGCTTCTCAAGGCCATTAATGAAGCTAATTGGGTGTAACGACATGCTGTCGCAAGCTTCGTCAGCCCGCACTATCCAGTCGCACGCTCATCCCACTGCGAAGCTTCGTTTTTCTCCTTTGTGCAAGTTCGGCTTGCTCGTTGTGCAACGGCTGCCAGACGAAAATCCTGCACAGCGCGTACCTCGCTCCTCCTCGCGAACGATTTAGCTTCGATACGAATCGCTTCTGCCCCTGATCCAACGGAGATCGGTATAACATTTCGTTATATTTTCTCGTTACCGCGCGCGACTTCGCTTAATTCGTCGCGCAACCGTTCGGCGTTATTCCGCTGGCCCCTCTTCGACTTTTCGTTTCATCCCGATCGTTCGATTTCGTGGCAAACAATTGCCGGATGGATTTTTATTACTGTTCGCCGGGAAATCGGTCCGTTTCACGATCGAACTCGGTTACCTGCTCGGCATCGATTACTCCGGGCGATTTTAATACGACGCCTGCGGAGGGAGATGCGCGCGATCTATCGACCGGAAGCCCACTCGTTATGCCCTGTTGCCCATTTCGGTAGTCTGGGAGCCATAACTTGCTCGTGTTTCGAGCTACCCTGGGGAAACCGGATATATATATATATATATGTATATACAGTGGCCATTGTTATATGTACGCAGCCTTCGTCTTGGCAACAGTGAAATCCTATGGATTTGCTCCAAACGAACGGCGTCGCACCGGCACTTCTTTTCATTTCGGGGGGCCGACGATCGATATTGCAGCGAAGTTTCAAGCATCAAACGTTACTGCGAAAGATAACTCGGGTGAAGGAGCCGGCCGCTTTTAATATCTCGTCGAATTTACGGCGCATAAAGTTGCGCGTAAACATCGCAGAATCCTTCCCTACGATATTAACTCTACCTTTAAGCTTTTTTACGGCACGAAAGCAGGTAGTACAATCAGGAGGCTACGTTCCAGAGTGTTCGCGCGATCTTCCGTAAACTTCGCGATGTTTAAACGCTTAACTTTTCCTCGGAGGTTTAAAACCCTCGAGGATAAATTCCCGTAAAGTGCGTGTCGCGAAAGGGTGGCAAGGAAACAATAGAAAAATCATCTCGCGATCCCATAATCATCGAACTTCCGCTGCCCTGTTGTGAACGGCACAATTGCGCATTCGGCGGACACTTTAAATTTCTTTAAGTTTTGCGATTTCTTCCTCGCGTTTACCGTAACACGGAATTGGACGTAATTAGGCTTGTCGAAGTACATCGGCGAATTTCAAGTGAAATCGAACGGCTAGATCTGGTCATATCGCGTCGGCCACGTCGGAAAGCGTGGCAACGAAAACACGTCGATGCACCGATCAATCTCGAGCCCCCCAGTCTTCGTCCCGCTAACTCCAGTCATTCAAATATAAAGCTCCGCGCTTAAGCGACCGAGGATAATTGAATCCATCCGACGTTTTACGAGCCACCGTTTCATCCCCATTCGGAATCCGCAACCAATCATCGCCCAGACGCGGGGAGCCGCGCACATCGTGTCGACACTGCGATGTCCTTAATCGATCCCTTAATTATCCGTCAAATCGCGGGTCCTTATCACCGTGGACGTAATCCACGGCCGGGCCAATAATCGGCGACGTCGTTTCTTGTCCAAGCGTCGCTTCAATTGGACGGAAATCCATGGGACGACCGCGGCATTACGTTGCAACACCGGTCGCCTCGTCGACGCGTGTGAACGTCGCTTTAACGTTCCCGAGCCTCGTCGCTGATCGTAGCGTTGATGGTTTTTGATTGACCGGAAGTGACGTCGGGACACGCATCGCGAACCCGTCGCATTAATCCGCACTGTATCTTCATTCGAGCATTGTCCACGGGTCGCGCGTACTTTTTTTTTTTCTTTTCCCGTCCGCCACCAGCGATTCTCGTCGCTGGAAGCGGCGTCACCGACGTTGCTCTTCGTCGCGAGCAATCGCGAGCAATCGCTTGGGCCGATGAGCCGCTCGACTGCGGTCGAAGGTGCGCGCAACTGGACGCAAGTTTCTTGATTGCGAGAATCGGCGAGAATTGATCGGTCGCCGCGGGGAATCGGAGGGACGCTGTTTGGAGACGCGGAATGGTCCCTGCTGGGAATATTCCAGGGGTTTTTCCTTAGCGGAAGTATCGATTGGAGGAATTGGTCGATTTTTGTTTCGTGGCGACCATTATTCTACGTCTGTTCGCGGGGAACGCGAAGCCGCCCGGACGGAATCCACGATTGCACGATGACACTGGTACCACCAGGACGGTGTCAAGTGATGCTAATGCCACAACAAGTGGCGACAGTTCGCAGCGGCGCGTACTATTCCTATTACTCATTGCTCGCACAGCCGACTATGGCGATTGCTGTCGCCGCGGTGGCCATTCTTAGCGCTGATACCATTATTAGAGAGCCGAGTTGCACGATACCGTGTATTCTCCGAGCCTATTGTATCCGCCAAAAGTGGATCGTTCAGGGCCGCTTTCCTGGAACCGAACGGAGCAACGGCTGTGGCCAGACCCGTCGCACGCTACGTCGATTGTTCGCGTCAACGTTCCGTTTCTGTTTCGATTCAATTCAATACTCTCGCTCCTCGTAACTTCGCACGATTCGCGGGCATACCGCGCCACAAAAATTAAATATTACGAAATATTAAATACGAACCGTTTCGGTCACCAACGACGCGGATCCTCCTCTCCTTCCAGAATCCGCGAACACAATCGCCCTCGACGCGAATCCACCCTCGCGATTCAATCTCCGTTTCGTAACCGAGGTCTCGTCCCGCAACCATCAAACGGCACACGCTCCGCGTCGAAACTCCACCCGGGGCGGGGCGCGTCCACCTGGGTTGGGTGTCGAATACGGCGACAAAGGCCGCGGATTACAGAGGTTCATAGACGTGTACTAGAGGTCGTAAAACTGCGACCGCGCACCGAGCCACGACCGCGGCACGCCCGGACGCGGAGATTTACGTCCCCCCGGGTTTCGACTCGCTGGATTTAATTACCTGGCTTGCTTATTTTTAGTCGAGAGCACCGGGGTTCGATCCGCCGACGGCGACGATCACGGACTCGTCGCACCGCTTTTATTCTACCTTCGGAGCCGCCAGTAAACGCGAAATCCACTGGCGGAAGCGGATAAGCCTCGTCGCGATAGGATTGCTCGTTTCACGTGTTGCTCCGTTTTCCGCCCCGGTCGACGGGAATTCCGATGACGCTGTCTACGGGGTGCCGAAGTCGTTAATGACGCGGGTGGATTTATTCTTTTAACGGGCTTGCGCGTAAACTTCGCAACCTGTCGCGTTGACACGGATGGTCCTCGTTGCAGAGATCGGTGGAATTTTTATTACGGCGATAGTAGTAATAATAATAATAATAATAATAATAATAATAATAGTGGTAAAGTAGAGAAAGGTGTGACGCAGCTTGTCCACGACGCGATACCTGGTAGCACTCGTGCGTCAGCGTATCGCGGTGTTTGCGACTTCAACGGCCGTTAATGGAGTAGGCGCACTCGACGGGTCTCGTAAATCTGTCGTCCTCCAGCGAAAGAGGACGGCTAATGATGCGGCCGAACGGACGGCCGTAAATTGGCCGGGCAATCGCACAATGCAATGCTAATTAAATTCCCCGGAACGCGAACGCCGTTTCCTACGGCGCCGCTCTGCGGAGAATTTGATCTTGATTCGACATTTCCAGCCCGTCCGACGAATGAAACGGCAATCCTGCCTAATCTATCGGCGAGCGTATAAATGCGACGATCGTTGAAGACGACGAAGCGACGAGTCCTGCAGTCTTTCTAAATACACAAGAGGACAATCTGCCATTGCGTTTCGGGCCTCCAACCAGGTCGCTCGTCGGCATAACGACGAACCTGGATACGCTGCAAACGGAAACGAAGCGTTCGGGGGATCGCACCGGGACCGAATCGCTTTCGATACTCCTTCGTCCTGACCCCCGCGATCCTCGACGAAGATTCGCATCCGCGTGTCGGAAGATCGCGACACGCACGCGCCAGCGTCCGCCAAAAGGTTCTTATGCAACGTCGAACCGCGGCGCGGATTCTGCGTTCGACCGCGTGTACCTGGGGGAGGGGGATACCCAGATTTGGAGGTTAGGGTCGCCCGGTGGATCGGCTGGAGGGTTGAGCGGGATGGTAGGGGTCGAAGCGGACCCGCAGCTCTTTGGAACCGCTCACCGGAACACACGGTGGTCCGGGAGACCAGGCCTTTGCAACCAGCCGTTGGCGCAGTGCCAAAAATCTTCCTCCCTTCGCCTCGACAACGATCTCCTCCACCAGATCCCTGTTCCACCCCCCGATGAAGCGGATCCCCGCTGGAGAACCTGCGAAAATCAGCCCCGAAAGCCAGGTCCCGTTTAGTGCCGCGCAGATATACATATATTTAGATGGAAGACGACGTGGAGCGTCCACGAAATAATGGACCCGCGCACGACGGTGAAAGGTCGCGGATGCTTCCACCTTGTTAGAGAGGAAAGCTGCTGTTCGTTGTATTTTTTGTTTCTCCTTTTTCCTTTGGAAATGTATCTCGATCGATTGGACCTCTTGGAAAGGACAGCAGGTTGTTTGATAACCGGGAGGGACGATAATATATTGTTGGCAAGCCGCTTCGCGGAAAGCTCAAACCTCGTGCACTTTTATACATTTCGCGTTTCGAAGGAGTAGAGTTTGTTCCGCGCGTTGCTCGCGGAACGTCGCTGATTTGATAATATTTTCGTCTCGCGGAGGTTCGTGCCAGATTCATTAGCAAAGACATTAAGCAATTAAGTTAATTCGACGCGCGAAGTGGGCCACCCGTTCCGCAGGGGCAACCTTCTCTCGCCGTCCTTGCTCCAACGATTTCGCTTCGCGGAGGGCGGTTTCGGGGAGCTTCTCGGACGTGCACCGCGGGGCGAATTAATGCACGGCACGAGAAGCGCCGCGGCGAACGGAACGAGTCTCTCGTCGTTGACTTTTCCGTGCGACGAATAATCGTAACGGAAACCGGGGAAAACTCTCCGATTATTTTCTTTTGAATTCGTGGTCGCCGGTCCTGGGAATATTAACGAGCGTTCGAATTTCCAGCGTTTCCGAGACGCCGGCTCACGCTTGTCGGAACGATAAACTCGCCTCGCCTTCCCGAATCGTGCGGGCGAATCTTAACTGCCGGCCATCATGTGAAGAATATTAAAATAAACTCGCCGCGATACCATTAGATCTTTCGTGTTCGCCGGCTACATTATACGAATAGGCGAAGTAACAAGCGACACTTATTGCTCGCACAAATTAATATACCGCCGTCGGTGCATTAATTTCGGAAATGGTTCGTTCGGTAAAACAGAACAATTAACAGCCCCGATAAGAAGAATTGGAGATACCTAATGAACAATTCCGGTTGCATCGGCCGCAACGAAATTACTTCTCTTTCCGAACTTCATTTCACCTCGATTATACGTATTCCTGGTAATAATTAGCATCCGTATTGAAACTTAATACAGCTTAATAATAATAATAATAATAATAATAATAATAATAAAAAGGTAATCTCTGCTCGCGATAAGATCCCCGCACGAATGAAGGGACATTATACATCCAGGCGAACGCTTGAAAGCATAGAGCGGCGGATTAAAATAAGAAACGGTGCATTTAAATGGCCGTAAAGGAAAAAATTGCAACGTCGAGGGTCACCGGGTCCGACGAGCAAAGCCGATGCAAACCTCGACGTCACTTTGTAAACGTCGTTATCGTCCGGGAACAGAGGGTGTATTTTCCTAGATGAGATACAGTATCGATATCGATGGAGTGCTTGAAATATTTAAGAGGGAATAGTGCAGGAAAGGTCATGGTTGGCCGGATGCGACAACGTGTGACGCAGATGCTCGGGATAATTTTTAAACGGATCGTTTCCAGTGTATAATGGGGCTCGTTGTTTCTTTCGCGTTCGCTGTCGCCCAACGTTAGAAGCGTGTAGCAAATAATTTCGCTTCTCGGCTGCACTTCTGGTGCAATTTTTTTCGACAGGCTCGTAATTGTTTTACTATTATTGTATGCTCGCTCTTCGGAACGTTCAGGAAATATTTTAATGAAATCGGTTAATTACCACGGGATTTTGGAATATTTGAATTTGCCAGGTATTAGTTTGCATTTCTGCGCTTTAATGATTTACGTAAATATTCCAAGCCCGTGATAATTCAGAGTGACGAAGTCAAATGAATTCGGTTGGAACGTTTATTAAAAAAATTAAACGCCACGGTGTATTTTACCGTCTACGAAATTTCTGTATTTCACCTCGCGTTTGCGATCTCTATATTCACTCGAATCTGGAATTAACGCTAACCGTTAGATTAATACCCGACGCGACGAATACATCGGTAACAGCTGATTAAGCGCAACCTGCGGATAACTCGCAACGCGGACTATAAATCTACTCGATTTCACGCGTCAACCGCTAAAGAAGTCCCACCTGCGAAGCCCTGAAACATCGCCAATTCCAACAATCTACTCTACAAATTACCTGGAACACCTCGTTTCCCGAAAGAACCTCGTACGTTTCCGGCGACGCCTCGCGAGCGACGCGACGTAATCCAATCAACCAAATCGAGCCTCGACCAATTGCGCGGATTAAAGAAGTTTCCTGCGGACGATTTCACGCTGCAAATTCTCCGATCTCGCATGGCCGACGCGTCGAACGACGCGTCGATCGTCCCGTTAAGCCGCTTGAACCTCGTGGCTTTTCGCACGGAAACGGAATTATGGATCGGGCCGGGCCTGAACTCCGACCATTTTGCATTTGCCGAACGTTTGCGAACGAACGGCACCCCATTGTTCCCTCTCCGTGAATGAAGATGGGATATCTCGGCGATGGAACGATATTTCTGTCCCGCTTTCGACTCGGATATCGTTGGCCTGGATCTGGGCGTACATTTGAATGGGGAAAAAAATATTCGTCTTGGACCTTGGTCCCTTCATTTGGAATGTAGATTTCGCTCGAGCTTCGTCGGAATAGATAGAGCGAATTAATACGCGCCGTGTTGTGCTCGCGCTGAATCATTAAGCTTGCATTGGTAATCGGTGGATATCGCTTATCGTTTAGATGTTTAAACTTGCGTGAAATTGGACTTGCGATCGGGGAGCAAAGTTAAGTGGCAGCGGGCGTACGTAGATACGTTGCTCGAATTTAATCGGGGCTACTCCATTGGCGATGGCAGATTTTCGCTTAATCGTTGTGTATATTTATTCGCGATGGCCGCGTTGCCGACGAAACGAAGTAATAAGTATGATCTGAATTTATTTCGTCGTCAAGCCGCCCTCTGCAATGACGCGGGCGTCCTATAATTTTACGTATTCCACCGCGACGATGTATAGCGTACATAGAACATTAGCGATCGCACGCGCAAAAGGCTAATACAAAACAGGGTTAACGACGAAGAAAATTCTCAAAAGAGGCCTGAAGAAAAATTAACCACCCCCCCTCAAGGAAGCCCAACTAGATTAGCCACAGAAATTTTCCTCGACTAGATTCGCCCGTCAAACCCCGCGTCTTATTTATATTTACCTTTCCCCGATTCTTTTCTTTTCCCCCCCGCCTCCTACCCTTTCTTTGCGCAAATCGAATTCCACGCGCGATCGCAAGGGAGAATGGCGCGCGCCTCATCGACGAAATTAGATCAGGATCGTCACCGGCAACGAAATTCTTTTCGCGAGCAATTTTCTCGCCTCGGTCGGGATCCTATTCGCCGGGAAAATTGCAGGTACAACCAATATCCCATCCGAACTATATCACGCCCGTCCTGGAATCCCCTTTCGTTCGAAATATTTTCATCCGCGCGACTCATGAATTTCAACGCGACGAGTATTTCCGTTTGGAAGTTCCTTCGCTTGTTTCGCGCTGCGCCCAATTTCTTCGCTCCTCGCGGACGAATCGTTCGATCGCGACATGCCCGTACGAAATTCTTATGCGGTCTCTCGCCCCGGTTTCTACCGGCTCCGCGGAAGCTTTCATTGATATTGGAATCTCGAAAGAAAACCGCGTTACTTCCGAGAGATCCCCCCGGCGAATAACATTTGCGTTATCGTTTTTTACAGGGAAGATTGGAGAACCGATAACTTGTCGCGCGGACGGGTGTAACGATGTATTATACATGTGCGTGGACCCCCTCGAGTGTCGTCGAGTGTTCTCGATTTTACGAGCGGGCCAGAATGTTTGCCGATGCAGTATTGCATTCGCGTAGTCCACGTTAGAATGTTGTTTGCTTTTCAATGAACGGATCATTTCGTTGCGAAAATTCGTCGAGCACGTGATTTTACTTTGAGTCGCTGGAATTCGTTGCTTATGCGTACAGTCGCGAAGTCCCTAGCGAGGAAATATTAATTTACTTTGGTACGGGAAATTTCGTTTGGAGAATCGAAGAAATTCATTCGAAGGCGGTCGAGAAACAAATATATATCACGATATTAGAAAGTTTGTATATATTTCCGGGGATGACATAGTTTCAAAGTGAAATCGCAATTAATCTTCCGTCGCCGTTGCAAGGACATATTTCAGCGTGAAAGGGATGTCGCACCCCTTGCTGGACACGTGATTTTTATTCACTCTCGATGCGAAACTTTCCGTGCGATCCATTGCGCTGCATCCATATGGTCCGCGCAACAATACCCCTTGGCGGATCCAAACGAGGGGAGGATTTGAAAAGGGTCCATTTTCTAGGGGATTGGCGCCCTTACACGCGAACGATAATGTATACAACCGCGTACAGTGATCCTCATCCATGTTCCGGACGGTTGTCTAACCTGGACGTTCCTACTCCTCTCTTAACGATAAATGATAAACGCGTATTTAATATCGAATCAAATATTTGATGTCCAACGAAGGTTTGAAAAGAAACTCGAAATACTTTCCCCCCAGTCCAGTTATCGTTCAAGTGGCTCCCAGCGTAACGCCAGATATACATTCTCCAATTTACCCACATATGCCTCCCCAATTCAACCGACGCGTCGCATGCTTTTCCAGAACGAAAGAATCGCACGGCTGCAGCGTTCAGCTTCGCGCGTGTAAACCTTCCTTTAATGGAATGCAACGACTCCCCTGTAGAATCGGCCGGGGTGCTCGTCAGAGAACCGAACCCTCCGCTCGTTAGCCCAACCTCTTGTTATGGTAAAAGGGGTCCTGCACGTTCACAGAACGTTATGGGGTTTGCGTTGCGCCCGCGGGCACACGCTCTTATTTTCCACGAGCTGTACCGTTCTCGCGTGGATCGACCAGTAACAAATATTTCTGTAATTTTTCGAAAGACTTTCTCTATAAATCACTGAGGCCGGTGAGAAATGAACGGAAATGAACGACTCTACGTTTGCACGGAGCGGAACCTTAAATCTTTATTTACTGAGAGAGAGAGAGGGAGAATTAAAGAGACAGTCGCTAACTTCTGAGGATTATTGTATAGCGAAAAAGATAGAACATCTTCTGGCAAGTGTGCTTCAACCTAGAGATGCGATCATTCATATTTATAAATGATCTTTACTGTTTCATCCAAAGTCACGAGATAATATTTCAGCGTTATGAAATTTAATAAACTCTATTAATACAATCACCACCTGAACACACGTGCAATACGTATCTATGCATGATACAACGATCGCACGGTTGCAAGAAATTCCTACAACGAATGGAGGGGTGGGCGGGTGGAAAAGTATCCGGCAAGAATGAGGAGAATCATTTGCTTCCTCGGTAAGAAGGAGCACGTTAAATGGCAATGCAACGAAACGCAGAACCGTCGTCTTTGAAAGGGAGAAAGTTTCCACGACGGCGGATTGCGTTCGCTGACGGAGACGGGCAGTTTCATTGAAAAACTTGGTAATTGCAGGCTCGCGAGTCTTGCTCCTTGGGGGTTTCGTTTGCCGTGACAGAAACGATTTCACGGGCCACTAACAGAGGCAATTAACGCACGGTGTGTTTAATTCGTCGCTCGTGAACGTAGCCTCCGATCGTTTCTATCAGTAGTTTCGTTTGACGCGTCTTGCCCATCTTATTGTCCCGACGGCTTCCAATTCGACTGGCCGATCCGGGTTCGTCGAAACGTTCAATTGCGCAACAGCGTGGAACAGTGTGTGGTCCACGTATCTTTTCGAGCCGATGTTTTCTCCTCTCGTCAATCGTGGAACGGATTATGCCCAGAATGTTTCGAGATAAAACCGTTTACCGCAGAGATTCAGCATGCCTCGAGAAGCACGTTTCTTCGTCTTCGGATCGCATGTTCGGCAGGGATTAATATGCGCACCCTGTACCAGAGCGTGCACCCTCGAGGGTTGCTTATATACCGGGTGTCGTGTGGCACGCGATGCGTCGTTTAACGATTGCAGCCGAATGAAACGTTTCTCGGGAGACGCGCACATATATTCTACGAATTATTGCGTTTCGATCTTCCAATATCGTGCAGTTCGAAACAGCAAACAATCTTCCGACACTACACAATCGGGATTCTCGAACGAAAATAGAGGTGGGTACGAAACGGAAATTTACTTCATACGCGCTTCGTTGAGAAATATTCATATTTCCACCGCAGAAGTGAGAAGATCGAATGTAAAGCGACGAAAGAGAAATTCGTGCGACCGAAAATCCTCTCAACGACGCATTAATTCCTACAAACTGATAACGGATCCGAGTGTGGGGTGGGGGTGGCTCGAAATAGGGTGCATTTCTCGCGAATAAGTTCCACGCCGGTGGCCCTCCAACCTAGGGCATGTTTCATTCATCGCGGTGATACGCGAATGTATACGGGTTCTAAAAATACGTGGTATGAAAATCAGCGACGCGTTTCGAGCCGGGAGATTCGTACACCTCAAAATGCCCGGCACACAGCGTTGCAGTTTCCGCATAATTTATTCGCGTCGAATTTCCTCCGGTGTGCTGGAAAATATTGTACGACAAATTGGGATAGCTAGATTGCAGCTATCGTTCGACTCCCAGGGTCTGCTCATTCGTGCGATTAATAACGGGGACTTAAAACCGGATTTACCTGAGCCTTGAATATATTACCGGCGGCTGGAAAAACTTATCGTACGGGGGCTTCAGTGCGAGTTTGCCCTCGTAATTCATCGCCGTCGTTAATTACACCTTCTCCCCCGAATCTCTGCATCGTTCGTTAATTTCGAGCGCTGGTCAACAAAATTCCCACGTCATCCTTCTCATCAAACCCCGGTCTGCTCGTCCCTCGAGCGATCCGTTCTCTCGTAATTAAATTCGATAACGCCCCCGTTCGTAAAGCGAACGTCGTACTCGAGATAAGTTACCGCGAGTGAATGTTTATTGTTCGTGCCTGGACAACGTTCGACGGTCGCTCCCGTCGAAGTCTTTTCGTTGAACGGTCGAGCGGGCCAAGCGGGCGCACACAAAAGGAACTCGAGGAGAATGGAAGATGTAAAGGGGCGTAGGGGGGTAGCAATGAAAATCACTCGACTTGGACGACGAGTCGAGGGGACGCGGACGGCGCAAGCAAGTAATTAAAACTTTCCCCGCGGACGTTCATTCGGCGGGTCGCCGATCGAATGCGTTTATCGATGGGAATCGAATGGAATCGAAAATAAAAGTTACGCGCCCCGTCCATATTTTTCTCTCCCTTTGCGGCTGCCCCGTTGCTAAATATTCATCTTCCTTTCGCTTCGAACGGTTTTCGACGGTCCGATTCGACGAAGCCCTTTCATTTCCGAACCTCCGTTCTTCTCTGCCTCTGCGGAGATTCTTCGTCAATTTATTAATGAACGCACTTTTCAACTGACTGCTGCATTGTTCGGTCGAAGTGAGAATGAAAGACCGAAAGGAAAGTAACGTCGAGCGGGACAAAGCTTCGTTGGTCAGACGAACTTGCAGGCCACCTAATCCGCTGGTGAATGTCCCCTCCGAAAATACTGCAACCCCCACCTCCCCCCTCCTTCCCCTCCCTCGGTGCATTAATCACTGGAAACGAGGAAACCGGTGTGCCTCCGGACTGCAAGATTAAACCTATCCAGGTCAACGAATGCTCGCGTAAAGCGCAAGGCGGTCGAAAGTTTTCTCTGATTCATCGGGGCTGACTCACCGAGAGACGCACAAGTCGAATCCACGGGCAAACAGAGAGAACACCTCGGAGACGTTTGACCGATAAAATACTCATCACCTTCCATTCGCAACCTCATTTTCCATTGTTGCGCGTACGGAAAGACTTATTACGGATTCAGTGGCACGAAACTACATTCGATATAGTTTATCATCATTACTATCGCCGTTGTAAAATAGTGGGCACAATGAAAGAGCATAATGGACGTTGTCAAAGTGGAGAAATCATTTGGACTCGGGCGTCGTTGATTCCTGTTTGAATCGAGACCGAAACTATGGTACCCGGTGATAAATAGAAGAATTTCCCCTCGTTCAAATTTTCGTCGGACATTCCTCCGAGGTCGCGAAGCGCGGATAAACGAGGATTTTTATTATCGTGGCGTAAACGCTTTTCCGTTGTGTCGCGGATAAAAACGAGCGAGCGATTTCAACGACGGAAGTGGCACCTTGGATCCGACAGGCTTCCCATGCAAATGCCTCGAACGTCCCTAAATCTGACCCTCGTCCATCACTCGCGCATAAGTTATTAGCCTCTCGGTACGTCCGGCGAGCTTGTTTAAGGCTTGCGCTCCAAAATGTTCGAACCACGACTCTGGCCCCGTACATTGTTCTCGTCCGAGAGGATGAAAAACTCGGCAAGAGAGTTTTCTGACGTTAAAATAAGACGAGCCGCCCCGGCTCGTTTCTTCCAGGAGGGCGAAGAAAGAACGGCGGAGCGCACGTCGCAGCCAGCAGGAAGAAACTCCTCGGCGAGGACGTAAGAATGATTAATGCCGGGTATTTCGAGCGCTGCCGCGAGGTAACGAACCCCACCTTGGCCACGGAGATGGATATGTGGCCTCATAAATATACGACACGCGTTTCATTGACGGATACGCGGCCTCGCTACCGAGAAACATTCTCTCCCCGTTTCACTGGAAATTTTCGCTCGTCCCGGACGCCACCGTGCACCCTGTTAACAAACGCAGAAAAATCACGGGAATATCGCTCGGGGAGCGCAAAACAGAGCCCCGGTTTACGCGTAGCGAACTTCCTCGAGCATTTAACTCCGTCCTTCATCGTCGAACGATCGCTGCCCCCGTTATCTTCTTATCAGGTGAAATAATTGTATCGCGAACCGGTCGTTCCGAGAACTCCGCGTCAAAGAGGGGAGAAAAATTCGTCGGCTCGAAGAAGTCTGTACGAAACCTCCTAGTGCAAAGAACGAAGAAAGAAAGAAAACGAAGGAACGCTCCCTCGTCGTGCACGCGTGCAACGCCTTCTTCCCTGGAAACGTAGAGAGAGCGGTCGTCGAATCGGAATGACGATCACGGCTCGGCATGGGCCGGGCCCGAGAGACCCGATGACTTCCCTCGACAGAAATAAAGTCACGTTCCAGCGAAGAAATACGAGCGACCCATGCTGAATTCACTTGTCGTGTCGCCGCTGGGATATTGCCCGCGCGTACAGTCGATGCCGATGGTTCGACCGGCGCGAACCATCGCCGTCCGGTCCAGGTCGCCGCTCGCAACGGCGACGGGAGCGTGCGACGGAAAGGGGGGCTAAATAGGCACCGTGCTTAACCCCACGACGATCGCATCCGTATTTCGTACGGACCCTGTGCTTTTCACGCGTCGTCCGTATCCGATACGGACCCGTGCGTCGTATCGCCCGTGTCCGCTGCCTCGAAACTCGAATCCACGCGACGTTCGCGATCGCGGTTCCCTTGCGAGCCTTCCTCGAAGGTATACGTGGATCGATCACGCGCGTGGCTCGTTTTCAGTCGCGTTAAATACGCTTTTCGAAAGTTACCGGTGGTTACGGCCAGGCCGGGGACGGAGATCCTATCCGATGCAGCGGTTGGCAGGGTCTCGTTAAATCGACGGTATCTTCCGGCCTCCCCTCCCCTGCATGGCGGTGCGAGAGACGATCCCACGTAGGCACAGCCGGCCGTCGATGGTTAAGGTCTGGTCAATTGGTGTGAACGTACTCTGCGAACGCGTGCATTCTGGCTCGTAGCTTGGGAAGGGCCCCTTTAGAAGCGTTCCACTGGCAGCGGGCCATCCATTAATACGAATTAGAGTATTTAACTTGGCGTGCGGGGGCGGAGAACGAGGAAGGGAGAAAAGGAGGAATGGTCCGGTGGGGGAAGTGAAACGAGAATGGAAGCGGCTAGGTATCGGTGCGTCCCGCGGAAACAAATTGGCCGAAACGTTTAACGGACGGGGCGGAAATGAAGCGGGTGGTTTCGATTTTTCACGAGGATCAATGGACATCAATAATATCCTGGGACGATTCGATCGTCGAGACGCGAGATTCTCGTCCGTCGAATTCGAATCGTAAATATTGTAAGCAGGATGATTCGTTCGCAATTCGATTTTCGAATAATTCCGATCTGCCTCGATGCGTCGGAGCCGGGCGACAGGGAGGGTATCGTAGCAGGGATCCTTGCGGCTTCGTCGGTGTGTATCTGCACCGAGGAACGAACGAAATATTAACGTCTATCGAAACGGTGAAATTCGATAAGCCCGTTCGAGCTTAACGAGTCGGTGGCGGTCGTTCCCGCAAACGAACGGGAGGCATCGAGATGAATTCGATGCCCCGGTGCACGACTCGCGTGTCTTATCGGGTAATATGACGGAATTGCGGCTGGTCGCAATGATTAAGTCGGCTCGAACGGCCAGCGTAATTTATTTCGCTGTCTAATAAAAGTCGCCGGAATCCCCGATTGCCTGGGGAAGGGGCGACGGCACCGCCGAGGGATCACGCTTATTTTCCGTGAACGAACGCGCACGGCACGGATCGGCCTTCGTTTCCTTTCGACGTCGTCACGCTGAAATCGTCGCGACCGTCCCGTTGAAACAACGCGCGACGCTTTAATGCCTTAATGTCGCCGCACGGGGCAATCGCCTTTCCGTTTGTTCCGTTCGACGACGCGCTTGGCGAAGTCGTGCGGATAAATTGGCGACCGATGTCGATCGGATGGAACGTTTTTACCGGATACCTCGCGGTTTCATCGCGCCGGAAGATGTATTTTTAATGTAGGAAAATTGACAGCGAATTAACGCGTTACGATTTGTCTCGTTTTCATTTCGTGCTTTGCCCTTCCTGTCGCATTATTCGCAGACGACGAACTTTTGGACGAAAGCTTTTCGATATTTCGACGGGTGGCTCGTTAGCGATCTGGCGAAATGTGCGCGCATGAAATTACGACACTCGTGACGTTTATATCGGCGCGTACACGCGCACGTGTAACGCGTTTGGGTAGATAGGGTACTCCCAGGTACGGTGGTCTAAATACGTATCTCGGCGGTTACGTATTCGATTGCCCGCGTATCTTGGAATCTATGCGTCTGGGAATATTGACACATACCTTGAGGTCTCCCAAGAATCTGTCGGTGCACCGAGAGAGGGGGCGCAGGCATCGTTGAACGACCTAGAAATGTAGAATTGGCGTGGAATTAGAATTCACAGGTGCCCAAATTGTCCCTTGTCCAGTATTCCAAAACGCGACCGATGAAAATCGGTGAGCAGGAAATTCTTAAAACCTCTCGACGTTCGCTTCGATAGCAACGTTCGCTTCTGTTCGCGTATCAGTCGTTTCTTCCTACCCGTCGTGCCCAATTGAGTCGATTGATCCAAGGCCCTGCCTTGCTTAATCTTTGCGCTATTCGCAGGCGTCCGTTTCAGTGCAACTTGCATCCGCGCTAGGACAAAGCCGAGCACGAAAAGATACTCGCTCGTCCCTCGGCGTAGCGTAGCCAAAGAAACGTCGAAAATCCGGCAGAAATTTACGGGAGCTCTCTCCACGGCTTCGCGACAAAGCGAGTCCAAACGTTTCGTCCCACGGATACGGCTCGTGGCCCCCTGCTTATCGTGCACTTTCCTCGGCCGTATTGCGCTTATAATTGCACGCTCATTTTCGTCCATGGATTAAGCGGCTCAGACAATAAGCGGTTTAGGTATCTTGCTATGATGCGCGTTCTCTGCACCCTCTCGCGTCTCCACCCTCCGACTCTGCCCCACCCCCCCCCCCCCGTTCCACCCCCTGTCCGTTGGGTACACTATTGATTGCAGGTTTATTCTTGGCGGCCCGACACTTGACTGGCGTCAAAACATCGAAAGCATCGGGTACAGCACCTGGATCTCGCGCGGGCAATAGAAAAATTATTTAAAGCCTGGCGGATCGGGCCCCGCTCGTTTTCGGGATGTCCAACGAACCCTGGCTCTACAATTCCGTAGTCGGACGCGATCCACGCGGATGGTTCTTCGATCGTTTATTGGTCGAAGTGCGAAGTTCCAATGTCCGAGTGGGAAATAATATTTTTCACAGCTCGACCATTGCGCTTAAATATCGACGCGATTTGCGATACTTTATTCCGATTTTAGTCCCGAGAGAACGACAGCCTTCTCGACAATTAAATCGAATAACAACTGGCGCGGCGTCGCGACGCTTTCCTCGGCCGTCCAGAATTTGTCTCGATCCGCGGGCTCGAGTCTCGAGATGCCAATCAAAGTGGACGTACGCGTGCAGCCTCGATCGGCGATCGCGTTCACCTGTCTTTTACCACCTGCCCGACCCTCCGTTATAAGTCAAGTTCGCGTCGCTGGAAGCGGGACCCCGTAAACTTACGACCTTCGCCCCGTGAACGCGGATTATCGGTCGGCGCGATATCGAACACCGCCCGAAGCGATTCACCCGTTCGCCGATTCCGTCGTCCATACCGTTGCGAAAGCGAATCGCCAACGGGGGCGATTTGCATGCGCCGTTAGACGGACGACGCTGACGAAGCTCCCAGCGAGTTGAATAAATTTCCCTTTCCGTGCAGGCCGGCGGCATTAATAAATTAGCATTACAAGCACGCGCTGAATTTCCATCTAACGAGCCGTTTAATAGGACCGGCGGCTTGTTGTAAGTTACACCCTGTTTCAGCAATTAAACCTGCCCGCGATGAAAGCACGATTCGCGAGGGGCACCATTGAATTTCGCGTGGCTAACGGTTTTTCCTTCTCCCTCCCTCCTTATTCTACTTCTTTCCCTTCTTCGTCCGTCCGTCCGTTCCTGTAACGGATCCTCCAATCGAACGATAGCGCGCAATTAATCCCCAGGTACAGGTGATTGCGAATTAAAATAAGGATCGCCTCGTCGTTCGACTCGCGTTGTCCGCGTGTTGGACAGGAGGGCGAGCCTCGTTGGCACGGCACAGGTGCGTTATCGGTCCTCGAGTCGAATAGAAGGGTTGCAATAATTTCACGATTGGAAGGGGCGCAATCGAAGGAGGGGACTGATAACGCGCGACCAGATTTCTCGGGTGGCAACGCGGGTTACGAACTTCTCGGGGGGCGAGTTCATTTCGCGACGAAAATTTCCAATTGGACCGTTTTCGATTCGTCGATAACGAACAGCCGTTCTCGCCGATTGCGTAAGCGCTTTGTGCCGCCTGTTCAATACACGCCGCGGCGGTGTCCCCGAACGTTGGGTCTCGACGAGATTGCGGCGCATGAATTGCGGCTGGCTGCGGATGCGAAACGGTTTCATTATGCCGGGAACAAGCTGTTGCGCGAAGGGAGAGTTAATGCAACGCTGATGCGAGGCTGCGCGTCGGTTCGTTCGCTCGTATGAAACGGGCCGGTACGCGGAGCAGTGTCTGGAACTTTTGGATCCGATAGGCAACCCCCGTGAATTTTGCACCAAGCGAGAGACCCGAGTATTTGGACGACTCGTTCGAAAAGGAAAATCGGATGCCTGCAACGGCAACGGGTAATCAATTTTACGGCGCACCGTTTCAGAGAAACCGAGAAGTTTCGTATCTAAAAAAACACTGTACTCCCCGAGCAGTCGAATGGACGAACCATTTGAGGTGCACGAATTACGTTCACGTTACAGTTTTATCGGGCGTAACACGTTTTCCGACTGTCAATATTATTTGCGAACGTTTCGTCGTAAATTGAGAGCGAATTCGTGGAGGCGTTTCGTCGTAAGTGGTATAGGGTCGATCACTGTCGGACAATCTGCCGGCGATGCGACGCGAATTGAAATTCGTGTCGGTGTCCGAACGGCGTCGCCGTGGCTTCCACGTTTTCGTCCGATTTCGGGCGACGGAGCTTATTGGTCGGTTTTTGTTTCGGTATCGCGGTATTGCAGTCGCAGTCGCGTCAGGGAAACAGGGATCTGGGGATTAATGGAAACGTCACTTATGGTAACCCTCGACGTCGTTACGTCACTGCGATTTGATATCCCACAGCAATTGCGTCACTATGGTATCAGGCAGTACGTCAATACCACGGCCACGCGTCCTCTGTTCGATCTCCATGGAGGTACACGGCGCGAATTGTGGACTGCCTTAACGTTTGCCAGTCCCATCGACGTTCATCTCTCGTACTGCTAAACCCGGCTGGTCTGAATCGGTCAGACCACTCTCCTTCTTTATCCACGCCCCGGTCGATAATGTATCACCGAATAGGCTCGGTGTAATCGAGTAAATCGGTTACCCTTCGTCCGAACGAGAAGAATGTCAAGAATGGTCAAAATACCGGACAGAGCCAACAATTTAAATATTCGTAACATTAAACAACTTCCAATTTGTTGTCTCGATTGGACACGCGTTCGCGTGCAATCGAAGGTCCAACAGAATTAACGACTACGCATCCCGATTTCTAGAAATCGATCGTTCGCGGTTCGATGGATATTCCAAGATTACAAATACGTCCGTGTTTCGACCACCCCGAAATATGAAAATCTTCGCCCGCAAGAATTTCGCAACCGCGACTGTTTCAACTTTGTAACCTAGTCGTAGAATTCTTGCGAATCAAAGTCGACGTTCGAGACCCTTCGAACAACCCTGCCCTTTTCTTCTATCCCCGTCGTTTCACGCGCAATAACCATAAGACCAGGCCGACTGCGACGTCACGGTCTGCTGCCACGAAGGGTAGGCGGGTTCTGAATGGCGCCTTGTACATTATCCCCCCGCAAAAAGCTGGACAACGGGGAGAACAGTCGCGAGGCTTGTTAGTAGCGTCGCTGGTTCTCGCCGAGCGGCGAGAATTATTCTCGATAACGTTCAAAGAACCCTCCTTCGACTGGCGACAAAATCGTCGTTGTTCTAAGACGTTGCTTCGCGGCGCGGATAACGGTAACGAAAAAAGGCGTTCGTTACCAATTAACGAAAAAGGGGGATACTTTGGATCGGGCAACGAGGACGGCAAGGGATGTCAACCCTTTCGTAGAAATTCGCGATCGACAGACGTAGCACGGATGCAGCGCGTCTCGAAACTTTTCGATACGCGAAACTCGATGCGGAATTTTTCTTTCCCGTTTATCGCATCGGGTTCGCGGCAACGGTTCATATCAATACAGACGTGCAATTCGATTTACGAACGGTGCTCGACTCGCGAAAGTCGAGACGAGGGATCTTCCTTTGCCCTCCGAATCCGTTGGACTCAGAATGGAGTTCCAGTTCGGACGGATGGTCGGGTCGAATTATGAATTGGAACTCCATCCCGTTTGTGGCCCCCTTTGTTCCCTTTACCTGAGAGATAAGGAACGTCGGCGGAATTAGGATGATTCCTCGCGGTTACCCGATCCTCGTGAGTCTTTTCAAACGGTTCGGATTCTTCTCGGGTTTTTCATTCATCGCGTGTCTCTCTGCCCTGTCGGGCGAGCCTCCCTTTCGATCATTGTCTCCTCGCCCCTTTCCCCGGCCGTTTCTCGCGTGCTTTTATTTTCTTGAATGGTCGCGTCGGACCCCTCCCCGTCGATTCCACGATACGGAATTGGCGAAAGAGTTTTCAACGGTGCGCGACGATCGTCGTGGGAACGTAATCTTTCAATTTACCCGGAGGAAATTAATGGACGAACGGTATTGTACGCTCGCGTTGGTGTGTGCCGACGTCGCGGTTATACGTCGACGTTGTGTCGCGCGCGTAGAAGGGAGAGGAAGCAGATTGGCAGGCGAAGTTCGAGAAGTCCGTGAAGTCCGAGGAGAATCGTTCGCGCGAAGTTCGCGCTCGGGGCCGCTTCGAGTCGCGTCGCCGGCTTTGTATCGAGTCCATGGGACCCGTTCGGTTTATCGAGTTTGCGGAGCTTCTTTGATATTAATAAGACCCGGGGCGGACTGACGAACTGAAAGCTGAAAGTTCTCAAGAGATATTTTCCTTCTATTTCTCGAGCCGCGGACGGTTTCGCGAGACACCGAGCTCTAGTACGTTACTACGAATTTCGATTCGTTATTTTCCGTCACCGTCCGCGGCCGCTTTTTCTATCGAAAAATCTATCGATCAATTTCTACCCGAAGTTGATCGGGTGTTAACCCTGCTGGAATATCCACCGATTCGTCTCTACCGCTGTGCCCAATTTATTCCCCGGCGACGACGATCAAATTCGACCATACCGAAATCGCGCCGCGTCCTTTGACTAATGCGAGCAACGCGGAACTTTCGTCGAGAGCATTCTCCATTTCTGTCCGGTGGTTAAATGGCGAACAGTAATTTCCGCCTTGGAATAACCTTCCGCGGAAGAATAGCCCGGCGCGGATCGACAAACAGCCGACTCGTTCCGCCGCGTGTTTCGCAGTAATCCAGAAATACGTACGAGGAATCTGTGAAACGTCCCGCGGGACTTGCCCGCTCCTATTGTGTCCGGTGGAGAAAAATCCGGGTCCATTTTGTAGCAAAGGGCTCGCAGCCGGCCGGTCGTTCTCTGGAGCGTTCCTTCCGCGATGACATTAGTCTTCTTGGGGGACAAGGAATCGTCTCCCCGTGACACGATGATCGCGTGCTAATGCCGGATTATGTAATTGCCGGCGAGCAGAACGGGAGGGACAGCGAGGGAAGTGGATTTGCGAGGGATTGAACGAGAGTGCGGAAATGGAACGCGATCGTTCTCGTTTTACGCGATCGTCGATTGTTCCTGTACTCGCCTGACTTCGATACAAAATTCTCTCTCTCGAAAGATAAAAAAGAACAGCAATCCGAAAGTAGTCCTCGATCGCGCATCGTTTCACGAGAACGGAAAAAAAAGTTCGTCCCGTCGACCGCAATCGGTTCGACCGCGAACTCGATTTCGATCGAGTTCGAGCTCGTTCGAGAAAGGGAGGCGGTTGTAACGAAAAACTCGAACAGGACGCCGCTTTTCCCTCGAGGTTTTCGTCGAACCGAAACAGAGAAACCGAGACAGAGGGGGGGGGGGGGAAGAAAACAGGAGGTTCGGTTCTAGCATGCCGGCAAATCGAGCCGCGTGCGACACGCGAAATGATTTGCGGCTTGTTCGCGGCGCCTGCTTTTAATAGCGGCCATCGAGCGTGTTTATTGTCGCCGGGACGGGAAAAACGCATGCGAGCACAAATCATCGTCTCGTTCGCGCGTTCCCATTTAAAATGCAAAAGCGAGGTTCCCCGTTCTCGTTTGTACGCTTTACCGATTCACCGTGGACTGTGTTCGTCGCAATTTATCGAGTTCGCGTCGACGCGACGTTACGTCGAAGTCCGACACGGAATGGAAGACGCGTAGAACGTTGAAACTCTGAAAGGAATCTCGTCGCGGGGTTATCTGCGCTCCGCGAGTGAAAAGATTATCATTCTTCGATGGGGGGTGGGGGGGTGGGGGGGGGGCGATTTATCCGCGGAGAAATATTATCTAAGCGATCGCGGCGAACCGCTGTACCCCGGTGGAATTGTGCCAAAGTATTCTGGTATTTATAGCCGCCGTGGAATACGCAGTATGCTAGGAATCTTCATTAGCAGGAACTTTCGGGCCCGAGTGATTCGCTTCTTTGGCGACGCGACGTTACCATGCGTGCACACTGACGCGCATCCGCTCGTTTCCGCGATGTGGAAAAATTTCATTGCTTCGACAGGCGATCGCTGCGTCGCGAATATCGCGACGCCAAATTGTATTTCGAATTGAGCATGTTTGCGTATCCATGTTTGCACGATCTTGATTGCATACTTTCGACGATATATAAGCAGCCCGGTGATAACTAACGATAACGTGGAATAGTTCTGTTCTATTGGCGCATGCTTTGTTATCGCGAGAGGAAAAAAATTGTACGCGCGTACTAACTTCTTAATTTGTTGAATTTACAGCACATGGTGCAGACAGGCATGGCTGCGCCCTACGGTGGGGGTGTCTTCCCCCCGCCGGTGAACGGCGTAGCGGGCGTCGTTGGTGCAGCAGGCGCAGCCGGTGACGTGAAACCACCGCCACCGGTACCTGTGAAAGAAGAGAACAGCGGTGCACCCCAGCAGCCACCACCGAGTGGCCCTCAGGTACCGCCACCGTCTGGCGCTCCACATCCGACAGCCCCCGGTGCCCCGACCGCGGCTAGTTTCAGCCCACCCCCGCCTCCAAACGGTGTAGATCAACAGGCTATCGTAAGTTCTATTTAAAATATATTCTATTTGATTGACGCCCTTCGTCCACAGTTGTCACTGTTGCGAGCGGTTCCTCGTAAAACATCAGTTTCGTTTGGGCAACTTAAAAATCTGTTTCGATGCGGGTTCGTCGATTCAGTGAAATCGATAGATCCGCGCGGTAGTATCCGATACTGGCAAATTATTGTGGAACAAAATTACAGCGGCGAAAAATATCTTGGACGGAAGTATCATTTCTCGTTACGTGAACTAAGCAGCTCGTTGAAACAAAAGCTGACGAAAATTGGTAAGACAGAATGTATCAAGTCTTGTGCGTCGTCGTCTCCTCTTTCGTGCCACCCCAGGAGAGGTGCTCGTATTAAAAAGCAGCAGAGTATTCCTCGCGATAAGTGTCCTCCGACCCATCGAACTGTGTCATGCACCGCTCGTTGAAATTCTCGTCGCGGCGTCACGAGTAAGGGGACACGGTCCCTTCCGGCGGACGCAGCGGCGGGACACGACCCCGTGAAACCACCTTGGTCACGTCATGTCGATTGACGAACCCGAACCACCGAGGGTCGAACGCATTCAATATCGAGACCTTCACGTACGGCGCGACTGATTTATCGCGAGACTGTTTGTTCCGGTTCCAACGCCTCCGCGGTCCGCGACGAAGGATCAAAATCTTCGACGAATTTTCTCCCACGGAGTCGCGTCACGCGCGAGCGTTCCGCGATTCGACGCACGTATTGTATGAAAAATAGGGGTTGGCCTGGCTAGAGGGGTAGGCGGCAAGGGGCGAACCCTCCTTATCACCGCGATAAACGAAGAAAGTTTGACGATAGAAGGGAAAGTATAATATTTCTGTCTTTGGTCAAGTTTCCTAGACAACGTATAGATTCATATGTTGGTATTATTTTATTTGCATTTTATACTGCGACGCCTGATTTACACGCGATACGATCCTCGGGATAATAAACGTTCGAGATAAATTAATTCAAAATCTCGAATTTATCCATGCGTCTTCCCCCGTTCAACTCGCCGTGGATCACTTTACCTCGACTCGATCGTTTAAATAAAGATGACTCCCCCGTGCCAGACGTATCAGACGCTTTTTACTTTCTTTTCTCATTTGCGAGACGAAAGACACCCCCCCCCCGGGGGGGGGGGTAGAGGGCCGCATCGCAATTGGTCGAAATTTATTTAAGCGCGCGATAAGTCGGATGGAGCCGCGCGTAGTTCGCGGTAATTAGCGTGACTCATAAAGCGGCCTAATTAGCCCTGCTAATTAAAGTAATTCCGTTCGTTAATTCGATTTACTAGACTGGATTCCGGAAGGGCCAAGAGAGAGCGAGAGAGGGAGGGTGGGAAAGGCCCTTGTCGTCACGCTGAATAACAAGCTTTTAATTAATTAAAGGTCCTCTCGCCAAAAAGGTGCTCCTCGGATCGCCAACGCGTCCTCCTTAAAAAGATTCGAATGCGACGTTAGTTCCTCCGGAGAACAGACACTACAGAGAGGAATACCATTAAATGTCATTGATTTTCGGAGAAATTCCTGCGAGGGGCTCGAGGATTTTTACCAAATTTATCGTCCGCGTACCGAAACGTCGTGTCGCTTGCAAACTCGGTCGTTTCTTTCGTCCAGAAATGTTGCGGAAACACGTTTCGTAAATATGGTCGCCGCGTCGCCGGAATCAAATTAATTTCCCGAATAATTCCGTATTTCACGCACGTACACCGGGTGTCCGTCAAAGAGTACCGACGTTCGCGAGGCAACATGCCCGCGCGGATCCCCGTGCATTATCACGATTTGGTCGGGCAACTGAGGGGGGGGGGGCAGGGGGATTCGATGGACAGTTTGTCGGGCGATCGTGCCTAATTAACCCAAGTCAGAGGAGAGAGCGCGTTTCGGACACGGTCGAGCCGAGCGTGAAGAGTTTCGAACAATGTCGCGGTTCTGGACGACGCGGTCGCTTTGTCTGTCGCCCGTCTGGTCAATTATCCGGTCCCGGTTAGTCGGCGGCTCGTGAAGCTGCGGCTGGTTTTTTACCCCTTTACGCACGCGGATTATCCCATCGTTGCCGCGCGGTTCGTTCTTTTTTTCCTTTTATTTTCTTTCTTAAGCACCGTTGCGGAAAAAAGGGCGTTTCGTACTTGGGAAATTCGTCTCCCGTTGCTTTGCCGACGGGGTGGAACAAATCATTCGAGAATTGTCCCGACGTGACACCAATTCTTTGGATCGCCGTACCGCGTCCGTCGAATGTTTCGTTCGGATAAATTGCACGCGTGCAAATTTTCGTGACAAAAATTGCACTGCTGCACTATTTCGGAAGTGCTACGAATCTTGTTCGCGTTGCTTCGAAGCGAAGTCGGCAATGCCTGTTTTCCTCAGGAGAATTCGTCTACGCGGACGACGTTCCAGCGAGTATAATTTCGTGCACGCGAAGCGCCGCGAGTTATCTTCCGAGCACAGCCGGATCCGGAAGCCATTATCGCGCTCCACGCAGGCCAGGTGTGCCCACGCGGTTCACCTTCACAATGCCGGTCGAAAGTCGAACGGTGCTGGAGCCGGCTCTATTGAATCGCTTCGAGGAGCGGCCGCAAATTAAAAGTTCTCATTCGGCGAGCACGGTGAAACGCCGATTCCCCGGGGCCGCGTCGCGCCCCGTTCCTTCGCGACGGAAAAAGCCTCAGAAACAATCGAGTTTCATCGACGACCGAGGCAAAGCCAGCCGCCGGGCAAAGTTCGCCGGCTGCGGCATCGAGAATTCTCGGTTCGCGGCCCTCCACGTCTCTCATTAACCGATACGAACTCGCGTCTCGAGAACTCTTCGAGTGTTTTGTGGATTTTTCGCTGGATCCCCGCGATACCGACCGTCAGGGCGAGGTTGCACGCGGGGTTGCCGGCGAAGTTTCGCGCACCTTTGAGGTAGAAGGGCTGGAAACTGTTCCCGATATTCGAGTCCCGTTGGGGAGACTCTGGCTTCTTGTTTTGTTTCGAGAGCGTTCGATTTAACGAATGCGTTACCGTCGGAGATCAGACGGGAAACAGCGAGAAAATCCACCCGGCAGGTACTAACGACTGGCCGGGGTGAATTTATCACGGGGCTCGCTGCGAAAAGCGAAACAGAGAAGACGAACGATGTTTGCTCTTGAAGCAGCCGCGTTTTCGCAAGACCCTCTCGCAGACCGATGCCTTTTTGCGGCCGGTCCTTTAAAGGAATTGCGGAGGAAACGAATGACCGAGAGTGAGGTGGGGGGGGACGATAAATTTCTGCCAGCTAAGAGTGAAATCCCCGTTACTCATGTCGGCCGAGAGAGCCTCGCCGGTCTGCCAAGAGTCCAGAGACGTTCCTTCGGGGTTAATGGTCGTCGATCTTGAAATTTTCCTTCGGGAAATGCGTCACAGTTAAATCGAATAGACGTCGCCGCGATTTCTCGTTGAATCTGTTGGATCGAAACGGGGGGCCGACGTATTAAATCCCGTCGCAAGCGCAAAATAAATTGTTTCGGACGCGAGACGAGTTATCTTCTCGTTCAGAGGTAACGAAGAAAATGTCCGTCGCTGGCCGGATTCGTTCCCGAGGAAACGACAAGCTTCGAGCGGAGAGAACGTCTCGAATGCACAGTCGTCGTTTCGGAATAATTTCGGCTAATCGGAACGGGTGCTCGATGGTCGTGAAATTGTTTCACGCGGTCGCGAACCGAAAGCCGGTGAAAAAAAGCTGCTACGACGCAGCCTCGTTCGATTAAACGCGAAGCGATCGGCCTCGTTTTCACGAGCTGCTTCGACAGCACGCGCGGAGTCAGAATGTGCGCTGGAATTGCGAAAAATTTCGGGCACGGCTTTCACTCACTCGCGTCTCCCTTTTGTGTTTCTGTCGCGGGGAACCTTTTTCACCCCATTACTCGTCGAGATCGTGCCTCGAAACCGGTGTCGAGTGTCGTATCGTTTGCTTTACCCTCGCGGGGGGAAGAGATTGAGGATCGGGTACAGAAGATTGCAACGAGTTGCGCTTTCGGTATGGTACGATGATTCGTTCTAGTCGAAATGGAAAAACCGTCCTCGAAATAATTTTAATAAATATTATCGACAGATCGTAAATGAGAAAACGAACAAATACAAATTGTCCCGATGCATTCTTGTTCGAGCAAACCATTTCTAAGCACAAGCCTGGTCGAAAACTATAAAGAAAACGTACGAAAAATTGTTGGACGCCATCGCGTCCCAGGTAAAATCGTCGAAGAAAAGAATTCTCGTTACGTCCTGGCCATCAGACTCTCGTTGTTCGATCCCCCTTTGTTTTAAACGCTCGAGGTGAAATTTTGAATCGGTCGCGAAACAAGCTCCCCGCCGACGCAGACCATGCCCGCAAGCGTTTTTCGAGACTCCGCTTCAACCCCCGATCTCGAATGGTTTCGGCTGACGATGGCCAGCGCCGATGCTCGATGAATAATTCGTGAGTCTCCCAGGACGAAAAGAGGATCCGGCTTTCTAGGTTAGCCCCATCTAAATTTCATCGCGTCTGCCACGTTCTTGAACGAAGGGATTAATTCTGTCCTCGATAACGCTCTCGTCCCTTGATGGAGAATTTACCGTCCGCGAAGAAAAAACGAAGAGAAACGGATAATAATAGAAATTTCCCCACCGAGAAAATAATGAGAGTGATAACAGTTAGCGACAGGAAAATCTTATCCTTCTGAAACGTTTCTATCGCAGAGTTCCATCGTTTTACGTATACGAGTGAAACGATTACAATTTACTCCAAACCTAGAATCGGTATTCTCCGCGAATATATGGGAGGAGCAATTAGCATCGAAAGGGTTAACGCACGATCCATAGAGTCGATTATCCTCCGACGTTTCGTTGTCCGTGGAAAACTATCGACGGAAGTCAATTCAAGCGTGTCGTCCGGCTAAGTGTTTATTAATAGCAGGCCCGCGGTTGAAATTGCTTTAGTTCCAGCGGTAGCTTAAGCGCCGACAGTCGTGATAAAGTTCAGGGCAGAACGATGTTCAGTAGCGCGGCCAGAAATTCCACGCAGGGCCAGCTGCGTCCGACTATGCGCGACCTATGTTCACTTAGCCTCGTTAGCGGTGCAGGCGAGATAAAGTCAGCCGCGCGGCTGACCACTCACGGCCGTATCTACTTGCGGCTTCGCCGACGCTTCGCCGGGACTGGAATGCTAACGTTCACATCTTCCTTCGCTCCGGCTAAGCGTTCCCCATTATTTTTAATCCGCGCCAAGACGAAAGCGTCCCGATTAAGATAAACGTCCGACAAGCTTGGACGTTGATATAAATTTTATTTATTATAAAACAATTAGGCGCCGCAGCTTTCGAATTTGAAAATTAATGTTAGTTTACAGAGGCCCGATGCGCGTTCCAAATGTTGCAAACGAACAGAATAAATTACAAAATGTGTTATTCGAGTTTGCGAAGTATACAAGTGTTTAAAAATATAAGTTCATGACAAAGTAAGCACCGTCGTTACGTCGTTGCTTGTAGTTATATGTATAGATACGTTGAAACGATTAAGTGTTGATCGGTCAGTCTCGAATATATATTGCACGTTCATATTCTATATCGAATGTAACCTCGATCTTCGACGACAGTCGGAGGTGTTTCAGGCAGCAGTGGCGGCCGCGGCAGCTGCAGCTGCAGGCGGCGGAGGACAGCAACCCGCCCCAACGCCCGCCGGAAACGAAAGCAACCCGGAGGTCTCCGTCGAGGGCAGTACTTTGGTACCTGTCACTTCCGGCGCGACCACACCTGCAACCGCGACACAGGGTACCGACCTGAAGGGTCAGCCAAAACGTCTTCACGTCAGCAATATACCTTTCCGCTTCCGAGACCCTGATCTCAGGGCAATGTTCGGGGTAAGTTGCGCTATCCATTTTATTTATTCTTCCTCTTCCGTTTGGATCGATCAGACTCGAGCGTGTCCTCGCGCGTAGCGGAGGATACTTTTAATAATTGCAACCACTTTTGCTAGAAGCATTGGTTAATTTATTTTGCGTCACAGTCGCAAAGGTTGTCGTGCGCAAGTTTCAATTTTCATAGTAACTTAACAACGGGAGCAACAATTTAAATATTGGAAACGAGAATGAATAACAATATCAGGCGCGCAAGTCTCTTCTCGCACGATCTCTGCAACGCGCTTTGTTTTATTTTCCAGCAATTCGGACCTATCCTCGACGTGGAAATCATATTTAACGAAAGGGGAAGCAAGGTAAGCTCACGTCGCCCTTAGGCTGCGAGCCACCCCTGTCAACCCACCCCTAAGAATACAGTTAGATTTAAGCTACACACAGCCCCGGACGAAATCCTCGTTGCCCGGATGGATTCGCACTCGAATTCCTGCCAACCCTCGTTCGTTCCCCTCGTTCTACGTTAATCCAACCCTTCCGTCATCCTTTCAATACTCCACCGTTAGTTCCTCCCTCAAACTTCCAGCGAGTTTCTTCCAGCGAAAGACACGGAACAGAAACCTCGTGTTCCACGAGAGTTTCCCATTGATCGAACTTCTTTTTTTCCCCTCCTAACTTTTGCAATCTTCCTTACCTTGGGAACCTTCGTTTCCTTCTTTTTTTTCCTCATCTTCGTCATACCCTGACACCGTGCAATCATCTCGAGGACGTGCCTCGATTCTTTTCCAACGAGACAAAAAAAAGAAAAGAGAACTCTGTTCGAGAAACTGGGAAGCGACGAAGTCATCCTGGCCACGAGGACGTCAACGGTGCCATAATCGTTCGTTTCAGGGGGACACAGTGCCACGTCGACTCCTCTAAGAAAACTTTTATCGCATCACCCCCTCGGTAGCAAGGAATCTCTATCGTTAGTCCCGGTGTTCCGGAAACGGGGAAAAGTGAAAACTGGGTCGTGGCACCGCGTCCCCTTGTCACGTTCACTCTTTTTGCAGCGCGATGGCAACGGGAACGTCGCAGTCACGCGACACGACTCCCAAGCGTGTGAAAAATCCCAAAAAAATCGTGGTGCCATTGTCGAGCAACCTTTCGTGCCGTGCAACGCGATCGGTGAGATCTCTGTGATCCGACCGAAAGTGAACCGTCGCCGACTCCATCGTTCTCATTTCGCGTTTCGCCGGATTCAGCTGCTGCTTTATGGTTTCGTCGCGCGACCCGGATGGGGTGTTTAGGGCGTTTCGAAAATCACGACACTCGACGGTAGTGAAAATATTCAGGGGATTCGAGGGGATGGGTGTTGCCGAGATTGCTTTTCTCGGGGAAAGCGAAGCTCCTGGCGTTGTTGGTCAAATCATCGGATAAAAGTTTTTCCCGTGGAAAATAGGCGGATCAAGTTCGACTTGGGATCAAGTCCGACTGCAATCGATAGTCGATGCTGCAAGATTTTCCATTAATTATGACGAATCGTGTTTTACATTACCGAGGGCACAATACGTGGCACCCTTTCTTATCATTCACGATTCTGTCAGTACTTCCGTCGCCGGTCGAAGCGTTTCTCGTCGATTAAGTTTCAGTCCGGTTCGGATCTGCACTAAATCGCACCGTGAACACTTGTAACGAGTTACACGAAAGCGCGGCTCTCCGTTTGTCGCTCGCGTACGCGGTGAAATCGAACGCCACCCCTGAGAGGGGCGTTGGGAAAAACGTGTACCAGGAATGTTAGAAGGGGGCGAGACGGGGGCGAGGATAGGGTTAAGAGAATTCTAAGTGCACAGGAGAGTTTTGAAATGCAAATAGGTTTCAATATGGATGACAGCGGTCTGGATAAGATCCGCAGTAATACATCGTGCCGACAGCCGGCATCCGGTGAGCTTGCATATTCAGCGTCTTTGCGTCAAGTACACTCAAGTGCACTTCATCAAGTTCCCGCGGTACCGGTAGTAACCCAATAGAATCGGCTGCTGACGACATCGCGCAACGCCAGTCCATTGTCCGGCCGATAATCAGGCCACGATCATCTTCGTCGATTAATTCCGCGCGATTCCCGATGATTATCTTTCAAGCTCGCGCGAGATGTTAACGTCCCCTCGTCAGATTTCCCTGTACCTCGTTGCTCGTCGATAATACACCCGACGTTTCGTAACGGGTACAGGTGGGACAGGGAAATACACCGGCGGCATTCTCGTTGGATTTCTTACGTTCATTTACGCGAACCGTTCTACGTTGATTGTTTCGTCCGAAATCATTCTCTGAAACGTCTCGAACCGTCCGACGTCCGATGGTCGTAG
The DNA here is from genome assembly GCA_948146005.1 of Nomada fucata. Classification (NCBI taxonomy): domain Eukaryota; kingdom Metazoa; phylum Arthropoda; class Insecta; order Hymenoptera; family Apidae; genus Nomada; species Nomada fucata. The sequence continues at coordinate 31,872,157 of OX411276.1, forward strand.
AACTTGGCGATGTCTGAAGCTGAATAGTTTGTGTATTCAAAGGGTTTTCTCGGCTCCGTCGCGACGGCACGGCCTCGTCGTTGCAGGCAGGGGCGAGCAATCCGAAACAATCTCGAACTTTTCGCGTTCGGTGTGCAGCCTCCGGGCGATATATTTATCCGCGGATTCGAACGCGGTATCGAATACCGTTTGTGACGTGAACAGGATTAAACGCGACTCTACAGCGGGGCGTAGGAAATTCGGAGGAGTCGGCCTCTGCCAACGTTTCCTTGTCCGCGGAATCGACTTCGCTTAGAAAATTCTGCCCGCATCTCGTACCATTTCCATCCAGAAGATCGCACGCAGTTTTCTTTAACAATTTCATACGACGCCTCTGGCGAATTCTTCTTTGTTGTTACAAAAGTTCCAAGCCGCGATTGCGGCAACCAAGATCTATCTCTCAGGCGATCTGACAATCGCTCCAGTGGAACAGATATTAATCGTTGATCGTTCAAATCTCGCCAGTCGAACGAAAGGCGACGGCCAGTCGCGTTCATTGCTGTGTTAGGCGACGACACAGAGAGGTCTATTTCGATCGCACTTTACAATCGTGGCAGGCAGCGTGGCACAAGTCACACGCGTCGTCGCGACGGTCAAACCCAGCCGGAATATAGCCGTTCCAGTTACTGCGGGATGAAAGGGGGATTAATTTCGACTCGTCGACGACGGTTGTCCAACCGACGACGACGATCGTTCTGCGCCAGTGGGAAACGCGCTTCTCCGGGGAAGAGCCGCCGTCATAAGGGATCGCGCCCCAATTCTTTCGCCTGCTTGTAGTCCTGAAGACTCCGCGGAATCCTGTCGGCAATCCTGCTCGAGCGTTCTCATCGCGCGGCGTTCAGAAAACAGCCTGGTGGCCGTCTTGCGGTTAGGATTTCTCGATTAACATCTTCTTTCTTAACGAATCACGCGACGGGTGCGCGGGATTTATTACGGATTCGTCAGACGGGTTCGGGTCGTTGGGTTTCGCTCGATCGGAAATGGGTGAACGCCCCGCCCGAATCGTAATTAATATCCTGGGAAATTTCGTTACTCATTTACCGCCGGGATACGTCGAACGAGATTACGTGCCGGCGAATGGTTACGATTTCGAGGGTCTAATTAAATTACGTGATCGGCGCCTGTCCGAATCAATTGCAACGGGCTCGCGAGATATTGCAACGGTAACTAAATGCCGACGCGGATCGTCTGATAAATATATTGCTGGTAATGATTATCGCATCGCCGATGCCGGAACATCCGCGTCGGATCGCACGGGTTCACCGTTCGCAGCGACACCGTTGAACAACGTTCGACCGGAAGTTTTCATCCCTCTAAACGTTCCTCGAACGCTTTTCGATGCTCCCGACTGTTCCGGTCACCGCGACGAATTCACGGCTGCGAGATATTCTTCGACGCGAAGCGTCTCGGTGGATCTCGACGTCCCCCGATCAATTTGTAAACAATCGCCGAAATAATCGTAGAACGGAACGACGATTTGACCCGTCGAATGTTCGATTAGTTATATGCATTGGAGGCGGGTTGTCGCCGACGATGCGTGGCGCGACAGAAGCCTCGCGGCAAAGCGAAGGAACGGAAAACCGTTCGATAGGAAACGGCGATAAATCTCGGGAAAGCTGGCACAGTCGTTGCGTATAATTCGAAATAGAGGCATTCGTCACGCGTCGGAGATCCAGTCTCGACAATGGCACCGGCGACGCACCTTTTGCATTGCAAATACTTCTCGCCGCGACAATACCACCCCCCGTGGAAATATTCCCGCGAACGGAACACGGTTGCCATCGCTTTTTAGCATTTAAGTGATCGCGATCGGACGTGACGGGATCCCGGCCGTGGAATGGTCACGGCATTACCATTAATGGAGAGAAATAAATAGTGTGAGGAAAGAAAAAGAAAAAAAATGGAGTAACAACGCGACACGGAGGGAACGATGATATTTCGACGAAGAGTTGAAACGATTCCGTCGGATAACCATGGATCCCGTCACGTACGAGGATAATACGAGTTTTGTCCACGCCGCTACCAACGAGATCGTGATGCCAACTTGTATTTTTAAATATTTTCGAACGTCCATCGATTGCACGCGATCCCTGGTCGTTTTCCACGAAAGTACGAGTGTGAAACGTTCTCGTTGGAGCATCGTGGATGTTAGATTTAAGGCGAACGGGAGAGTGTGTGATGATCGTTCGAGTCTGTGAGAGAGACCTTTTCTCGAAAGCTTCGTCAATGTAAATGGAATGTGGCATCCCTAATGAAGTGCAGCATTTTGGAGAAAAGATACTTTGAGACCGGCGCGGACGAGTGCGCTGACCGCGTCACCGTTTTAGAGCGTGTCAAGAATGTTCCTTTGCATCCTTCGGCTCTATTCATTTCGCAATGCGTTCGATTCGTTGATCGGTTGATTCTTCTTTTTTTTTTTTTTCTTTTTTTGTTCGTTTCACGTCGTTTCTTTTCTTCGAGGTATACTGCGCGACGAAAAGAATAATAACAGCGTCGAAGGAATTCGGTGAGCGCACTTGTCGCGCGCTGAGTATGTGCCATTGACACGTACATACATACCATAATATAACCAATGGTGTTAGTTCTCGTAGTTGTTAGACGAGCTATTGCATTTTTACTAGCTAGCATTCCGCATTTTTTCATTATTTAGCTCCCATTGGTTATAAGGCAGCTCGGTGCACCTTGCGTAACTGTGTTCGCAGCTGCTTTTGACGAACTGTGGTACCAAGTAACTAAAATACCAAACCACGATCCCTATTGGCCCCTCCTTAGAAACACGCGACACCTTTTATATATTCGATATACAATTTTGATGATCGCCTTCACGATTCTCTGACAATCCTCTCGACAATCTATTTCCGTCGTGTAAATGCTAGAATCATTCAAATTAACGGCAGCCAAAGCTTTCAAATAACCAACGCTATCTTCTTTTACGTTTTGCCGAGAATTTCCGATCCTCTATAAGCCCGGGGATAGTTCAATTTGGGGACAATTTGTAAGCCAGCGTAGGGCATAATAATGTGATAGAGAATTTGATATAGACGGGATTAATGTAAATATTTGTATCAGCGAAAACGGGGTATACATTGTTTTGAAGTGAACTCGAACGAAAAGAAAGAGTAGATCGTTTTAAAATGGACGCAGCAGCGGACACACGGTGCACCCGGTGAGCCGGCTGCCGCCACTTCCGGTCGCGGAGGAGACCCTCGGGAGATGCTGCCCATTTGATTTGATGAAACTTTGTCACATCTCGTTATTTTTTTTTTTTTTTTTTTTTTCCGAAGCTACATCTAACCCAACCACCACTTCTTGTCCTCCTTCTCTTTCTATCTTTCTCTGACGAATTTCCCAAGGCGTTTCAAGGCCGGCACACGCACACTTTTATATGATACACGCCTACGTACGAACACACTGGGACACGTACCCACAGAAAGACAGGTATATTGCACAGGTACGATTAGAGGCGAGGTGGAACAAAATTGGAGTAGTCGAAAGTAATCGAATCGAGTTTGGTATTATTTCAAACGCAGACCTGTGTACGAATTTTTTTTTTTTTTCCTTTTTTCTTTCTGAGGAGGAGAGCAACACTTCTTTCCAATCAGCCTGGCCACACACTTTACTGCGATTCATATACGCTGCCGCGAATCTCTACTAATCCACCTGCAACGCGTTGGCTTGTGACAAACTGAATGCCTTGAATTTTCTTTTCCTTAATGATTCGCTACACGCATAAGCCCATTACTGGAATTATATTGTTGCAAATGGTTCTGATTTTGTTTGTTTGTTTTATTACTGTGCGAGTTAGATCCCACGGTGATTCGATACAGTTGAAGCATATATAAATAATTGTCTGTGTAGATCGTATTTCTGCTAACATTAAAATCTATATGTTCGTTACGTGCGAATTTATTCTGTACACTGTTAGTATAAGCAATATAACTTTAATATCGAGGCAAATGATTTTCCAGCGTCCTCGCATAATCAACAATATTTGATTACAAGAATAACGACTTGCGAATCGCGTGCAGGACATTTTGCATGTCACAATCCAAGGCAAACCGCATGATATCGTACATATTTATATTACCATTGCATCTTCCGGTTTCTTGAGTATTCTATATATATATATATATATATATACATAAAATGAATATATAAGTATATGTATATTGACACACGAGCACAGAGATACAGACGCACATACACAAACACGTCTGTACATGTACGTACGTACCTCTATCTGATTGTTATATGATTATTATATATGTAAATAGTAGTCGCACGCTTTTGTCTAGGCGAAGTCGAAGGTATTAATGAAACGGCCCATGCTTCTACCTCTTTTTATGATTCACGTATGTGTATTAGGATAGAGAAATGCTGCTTTCGATCTCACCAACCGTTTTGTACGACGTTGTTCCGGTCTCACGTGCCGTTCGGCTCTTCTCGTTGCAATTTGTTCCATCTGTCCCCGTTTCGCTCTCTCTTTCTCAAACGTCCCGTTCCCGTATGATTCTTCGAGTTACGAAGATTCACCGTCGGTTGTCCCAATTTTAACGCGCACGCCGCGCGATTTTTCAAACTTGCGAACTTGCAAATGAGAATCATTCGAGGCCCCCTCCCTACCTATATTCATTTATCTTTCGTTACCAAAGTTTGTCGGTCTAACGTGGCGCGAGAACGTTGAGAACACCTGGAAAAGTATGAAATTGCGAGAACTGAAAAAGTTCAGCGCGATGGAGAGCGGTTTAGAATTTTTCTCGATCGCCGTTGCGTCGAATTTTCCAACGATTTCCATCAGTCGAAGTGGAGAGTAAATTTTTAACCAGCCTTGAAACTACTTGGACCTTCGCCTGGAACAACAAACCCCCCCCACCCCCCACCCCTCACCCAAAATCATTGATTAATATTGAAAACCAAAGGAAGAGAAGGAGAAAGCGAATGAATGAGTGGGAGAGATAGAACGAGAGAGAGAAAACGTAGGAAGCAAAACTAGACACACGCGTAGTGGAAGCAAGAAAAAGATCTCTCGTGCCACTTTCGTCACTAAAATACACACACACACACACACAAAATTCACGTACCATACAGTTCACATAAACGCACCGACTCCTTGTCTCTTAACTCTCTCTCTTTTCTCTCTCTTTCTCTCTCCCCCTCTCTCCCTCTCTCCCTCTACCTATACGTATCTATATATATATATATATATATATATATATATATACATATAATACATATAATATCTTGAATCTCATATTGTTTTGTGCGCTTTTATATCGCTGTTTGCCAGCTTCGGTCACGACTTCAAGTATTTCTTCAAGTTCCCGTCCGTACGTTTCCCCGATTCTCATTCCATGCCAAACGCCAATTGCAATCCCCTGACACACCGTACACGCGTACTTAGCCACACGATCACACCGTGCACCATGATTATCTGCTTAATTTGTCGCGTTATCGGTTCGCGCCGAATTCGGCCGTGCTGCGGTGAATTGCGTATTTCACCCTTTCAACCCGGTTCACTTATCACCACCGCCGCGGCGTCAGGGTACATCGAAATTACCATCTTCCGGACCGGCATTCTTTTTCATACCTCTGCCAGACACCGAACACAAGTCGCAAGGCACGACGAACGTATTATTGTCGCTTTAATACGAAACCGTCCTGCAATCAGTGCTGCGTGGATTTATCTGAATTATGTCGAGAGATTTATGTTCTCGGCTCTTCGACACTGAAACGCTCGCGTCTCTTTTATTTTAGTCAACACTAATCATTCCGTGGCTGAACACTTGCGCGTCGCCAGTGTCAACTAATCGATCGATTTTGGCCAGCGTATAGTGGGGCATACAGTTCGACGGTGTTCCGATTCGACTTCGAGCTCGATTCTCGACGCTGGATCGTGGGAGAAATCGCGGACACACCGATCACAGTTTTCCGTGGTTAGCTCGCGCGACAGGTGCGGCAATTAATCACAGTCCACCGAACCAATTAGTCATCGCTAGATCGCATCTATCACCGAGCACTTACGTCTCGTTTACGGTGTGTCGTATCGCTTCTGACTTTATCTTGGCCACTTGGTTTCAGTTAATTCATCGTCGAAGAAATACAATGCGCGCTACTGCATACAATTGTCGAATATCATTGACAGGGGAAGTCGGTCGGGGTTCGCGTCGCGCGTAATTAAAATACGAAACCTGGAGAACCAGATGCCGCAAAACAAATTGAATAGTGCGCCCAGTTGATGTCGAGCGGATCTCGAAGGAAAATATTTCCACCCCCCTCGGTTTCCCTATCCTCGAGAAGAATATGATTTTATCATCCAGAGTAACTGTCGAGACAATTGCAAATGAATTATCCTCAGTTCGACGGAAGAACTGAAAGCTCCGCGACCTATTTCGCGCGATTCCCGTGCAGTTCCTCGAATTTTCGTTTCGTCGATCATTCTAAGCGGGGCTCCAGCCCCCGGCGACACTGTCGCGTTCAACGATTCGAACGATCGCGATCGTCGGGAAACACGGTCGCCCCTCTGTTCCACGATTAATCCTCGCCAGAGTCAATTTCAAGCGCGAGTATACAGCGTCGGGCTTAGCTCCATTAAGCCGCGCGAAACGCGTCGCGAATGCTAATTAACTGCTGGCAGCCCCGGGGCCCCGGGAATATCATTATTCTCGCATCTACGATCCGGGGTTGGCAGCCTTGGAGGCCGCGATCCCATTCGGATACAAGAAAAAGGGCCGCGATAGCCGTTTCCAACACGAAAACACTTTCAGCGTCGTTTCACGATCCTCCCGGCTCTCACGAAACCGATACTCACAACACCGCCTCGCCTCTGTCGCGTCTACTTTTGCCCCGTCGTTTAAAAAGAAACTTCGAAATCGACGTTACTCAGCGTGACCCGACTGGAACGGGGCGCATCCTTGCCGTTCCGCAGAGCATCGAAGCTCGACTTTCCATCGCGGACGAGACAAATTGCTCGATTTCGTTCGCGACGGAGTTCTTCGCCCGTGGCTCGTCGCTGGATTTTCCGCTGGCCTTTCCAACGCTTCACACCTGTCCGCGGGACCCTTGGTTCTCTAGCTCCACGCGAATTCATCTCCACGATGGAGACGGGCTGGGTTCGTTTCTAGAGTTTCGAATTTTCACCCGTCGGTTCGATCGGGACAGCCTTAAACACCTCCACGAAATTCTCCGAAGTATCTTCACCCGGGATCTCGAACGATCGTTAAGGATGTGTACCTGTACACCTTTCTTCCAGCCGCGATACTCGCCGCGGAGAAAGCTCCGGGGACAATATACGATGCAACGAAAAGCCTTTTATCTCTTCGATCGGGGGTTCCGCTCGCCCGAGATCTCCAAGCAGATTGAGCTATCGCAACGGATCGCGGGATCCAAGAAATTTCACGGTTATCCGAACCCGATCCCGGGCAGATACGCGTACGAATGTGTATAGTTAGTTATTGAAGGGGGCGGGGGGCGAGAAACGAAACAGGCGTGACCAGAGATCTCGTTTTAACAGAATTAACAGAAAGCTCGTGTCGAGTTTGGTGTACGAAAGATTTGTACGAGTCCGGCGTGGATTAATTTCCTGAAGGAAAAGAAAAAGGGGGGTTGGCACTGTGGCTACTCGCGGGCTGCACGCGAACCTCAATTTCCCGAAGGCTGATAAGGCTTTAAGCAGGTTTTCGCCTAGATCGCGATCTCTCGTCACGTGAACCGTCGAGCTTCGCCTTGGAACGGAGGAACGACGAACATCCTCTCGAGGAAAACTCGCGGGGGAAATGTGCCGTTGTATTCGGTGAAATCGTTGTTTCGCGGTGGAATTTCCCTCTTCGATTATTATTTTCGAGTTACTCGACTTTCGGTAATCGTTTCGACGGTGCAACAGTATTGAATTTGGAAAGTGGTCGAAGATCAGGTGGGATTTTGTTTCGTCGCGGCATCGGTGTGAAATATATTCAGAGATCGAATCGTTTAGAATTTAGATCGCATATAACTCGTGCTGGCTTCTTAATTGTTACACCGATCGAGCCACGTTGATAAATTGAGACACGTATCTTCTCTCGCAAATTTATATTTTTTTATTCGAGGAAACGTCGAGGTGGGGAGTATCGCGGTTCCGTAATAAATATTTAACTTCCGCGCGAATACTCCTTGCCGCGAATGCATTCGAAATTGTACAGGCTGGCTTGTATTCACGGATGCAAATCGATTCACCGATTATTCGATGCCCCTTGCGTTGCCGGGGCGCCGTATTGTCGGTAGCCTTGCGGCTTATCTACATTATGCTGATTTCCCAGGTGAATCTCGACGCGTGTGTTTCGTCGCGAAAGCTCGATGAAGCGCGAGAGACGACGCTTCGCTGGCCGTCCGAAATCTTTCACGAACGGATGGTTTCCTGCCGTTTCAATGCATTCACGGTTCCACGTCTTTTGTTATTTTCCTCGCGGAGCTGCGGTGTCGCATTCTGCTTATTTCTCTTTCGTTTTTCCCTCGGCGAGGTTATATATTTTTTCAAACTGGAGCATGGAATTTGAATAGCCACGCGCGAACAATCAATTGCACCAGGGACGAATTTTTTCCGTTCGATATTTTTAGTGTCGTTTGGCATTTCGAGTAAATTTCGAGTGGCGCGGTCGTATTAAAAACGGAGCACCGATGAAAATCGCTCTGCGACGTTCGTCCGTGAAAGTTTCCTTTGATTAATTATCTCCGTTCGAAACAACGTTTGGATATTGTTTTCAAGTTGTTTTCGATAATGTAGACGCGTGTGATTCAGCGTTTCCTGAATTATCCGTCGCGTCGAATATTTTTCAACGATCTCGCAAAACGCGGTTAAACAATTTTGACATCGCTCGGGGGGAAAATAGTTGAACTTTTAATGGTATCGGCGACGAGAAGCGCGAGCCAGAGACGGAGGGGTAAAAAATTCAGCGCGTCAGAGTGCGCGGGTCAGGAAGCTCGAGAGGGGCGTAAAATATTCAGTACTTGAAAACGGAAGTTGAGAAGTTCCGAGGGCAACGGGGAAGCACCTACAGCTTAAAATATACATCTTCCATTGTGGCGAATTTCTTGAACGACCTCGAAATTGCGATAAAATCATTAATCTACGAACCAGTTTCTCTATAAAACATTCGTTAATAATTAATTAAACACGCCCCCTTCGAGGTATAGTTACAGTGATCTGATTTCTGTCAATCGGAACGCGAAGATAGGCTTACGAAGCAAACGAAAAAATCGGACCACCGCCGTCGCAATAATGTTCAACAGAAATCTGCGGAATCGCGCGGCGTGCTTGAAGCAAAAATTCATTCGCGTAATCATACGAAGTTAGCCGTTCCAGTGTATTATCTAAAAGTGCCAAAATGAATCTCGCGCGAGAGCCCTGAAATTCGAAGTTCCCTCCCCAGGAATATCCACCGCCGCTACGAAGTTTCCCCAATTAACCAAGCAGCTTCCTCTCCCGCCTCTCGTCGATTAATTAACGAAACGCGGAGAAATCGTGGTCCTCGATTATTCCAGGAGAAGTCTCCGCGGGGCAATTCAATTTCTCCCCCATCGATTCGATTATAGCCCTCCGGCGGAACGAGTTACGATGCTCGCCTCACCCTCTTCTCGCCCCTCGATAAAGACGGGGAGGAAAAGAGACGGAGAACGAGAAACGGAAACAACGCGGAGGGGGAATATTCTTCGACCGCGTATTACCTCTGGAGCGCGATAACTTTGCACTCTCCGCTCTCGTTCTTCGAGAATGGAGGCCGTATTTGATTTGGCTTTAATACGATTTCTCCGCCGTGGCGACAGTCCCCGGGATATACGTAACCCGGCAGTAACCAAGGCAGCGAGACGAGGGAACTCGATTATCCGTGCGCGCAACCCTTTACCCTCGGCTCTTGTCAAATTAATTTCACCCGAAAAGAAACCATTTCCGAAGTTAGAACGTACCGTACGATGAAGCGGAAGATGTTTTATCGTTGCAGTTTACAGAGAATTCGGTTGATTCGGGAATGATAAATGGCAGTAATAAGTATTAGGAACGACAAATTGGTATCGTTGTCAGGACTAACGGAAACTGATGTAAAAATGAAATAGTTCAGAGATTCAAGCTCGGCCCTTTCGATATACTCTTTCGTTTTTGTATGTTCTGTACGACAGTCGAGATGAGACGCGAGCGTGTCCAGGTGATCGTACCTCCGAGTAAGCGAAGCAGAAATTCGTGTTACTTCTCGAACACCCTGTCGTCTCTCTGTACGTAACTTATCACAAAGGTTGCACACATTAATGGCACCACACGGCAGCACACAGGCACACGGGATTCACACACACGCGCGCCAACCCGTACGCGTACCTAATTAAATCCGCAAGCCTCCCCCATTCGTTCCCACCTCCTCGTCCTCTCAACATCCCCGTTCATCATTCGAATTTTCTTTTCTTCCTTCTCGTACACGCACCTCTCGGTACAAGCAAGAGTCTTTAATGATATGACGATGACCATGATGACATGACACGATATGATATGATATGATAATGAGATGATTAATGTGACCATGACAATGATTTCTTACCATGATTTTATATTTACTTATTTGTTGCACGTTGTTTGGTGCGTCTCCGTAAGCAGTATGACGCGCTCGCAGACCCTCTGGCAATCCGACATTTCGACAGAAGTATCGTGCCTTTTCGTTCCTCCTTTCGAGACACGCCACCGCCCGCGTGCGCCCAATCGAATTCTACCGACGAGAATCGCTCTCAGACCCGTTCGCGTCCTCGAACGCGTCTCCTCGCCTCAACGAAATCGCGACGCGTCGAAATTCGGCCCGATTTTTTTACCAAGCGACAGAAATCGCGGCGCAAATATGTTCGCGCATTTCGCTATTTCGCGATTGTCCCCGCGAACGGGATACTTGACGTTCGTTCCTCGTCGCTATCAAAGGAGAGCTCGGCACGCGCCTTAAATATTCTACCTGCCGCGAAAGGCGTCGCGACGCTTCGCAACGAAGTTCCGCGCAACGTCGTCCGCCCCCCCGTCGGTCGCGTCTCGAGGGGGTCTCGAGAATTAATTGGCGCGGCCATTGTGCGCCCGTGAAATGAACGGGAAGGAAATACGGTTCGAGGGTGGAAGAAGTGCGGAGGAAACGGGATGGAACGTGACGGAGAGACGAGAGGGTGGCGTGGACGAGAGCGAAGAAACAATTCTCCGGGGGAAACTCGAGAACGAGTCGCGGCTCGTTCGCGATTTCCTCGACGCAAATCGGTTCGATCCCGGGTCGAGATCGGGTTCCACGCGGACAGGTGTGCCGCGACGATTGCCCCCTGGTGCACCCGCGCGAAAGATGCGTCCCCCCCACAGAGAGAAGCGTGTCTCCGCGAGAAACCGCGACGCCTCGTCCCCGCTCCTACATCCCGAAACACCTGTTCATTTTCTTCTTCTCTCTCTCGATGTAATCCACGTAATACCTTGCGCTCGCCTCTATCTCTATCCTTTATCATTTGTTCTCTCTTCACTCTTTCTCATACGAACAAGAACACGATTTGAAATTTTTTGTATGTACAAGGCAAAGCACGAAATGTCGGGCCTGCCAGTCGGCGGTTTGCCGAGCGCTGGCAGTCTGTAAGTTGAGTTTAATGCATGTTGTTTTGTCTGTCCTTGCATGCAGGGATTCGGTTTTGTAACATTCGCAAATAGTGCTGACGCGGACCGGGCACGTGAGAGGCTACACGGCACCGTGGTTGAGGGCAGAAAGATTGAGGTGTGCATGAACATTCTTATACTTATATATATATATACATACATATATATATGTATACATCGCCATTAATTCATTTATATACACGTGTTGTACTTTATTTGCAGGTGCACGCGAGAAACGCGAGCGAGAAGAGTATCTAATCTCGCTCGCGTTTCTCGTTCGATCATAGGGCGACCAGCAATTTGCTTTTATCGATCCTACATTTCTCTCTCTCTCTCTCTCTCTCTCTCTCTCTCTCTGTCTCTCTTTTTTTTCTCTTCTATATTTTTCATTATGTCTTTTCCTCTACTTTTTTTTGTTTCATTGCTAACAACAGTACTACGATGTTACAAGCACTGCTTCTAATTGATTCTCTGAAACGTTGGTCGCCCAATTGAGTCTGATTCTAGATGTTAAGCTGTGCGCCGATAAATCGTGCCGGTAGATAGGTTCGGTATGTTACTACTATTGTTCTTCGAGGTGTCATCGTTGCGCATTAATTTCGTATAGCTTTTTCGAACGATCCGATGTATCGTCGATGCGCCCGTTTACCGGCACGAGCGGAGGCGGCTAGTTGTAAGACAGAAATCGGTTCCAAACGGAGAGGCTCGCGTCTGACAATCGAATCATGTGCAACCAAACACGATTCGAGGCATCGAGGCGTTGAAATTCGGAATTTTCGCGGAGCCACGGTTTTCGGGGGAGGTTTTTTTTTTTCGTTCGCTGTCCGTTATCCGATTTTTCCGACGCGATTTCCGACGGGACAAAAGGGATCGCGCGCAGGGGTCGATTCGAGAGGTGTGCTCGAATTCGCGAGTGTCGTCGATCGATCGACCGGCACTTGATCCCAGAAACGCGTTACGAATCGCGATCATCCTGGCTTTCGCAGCGATTGGGGCATTCCGCGTTCTGGCCGCAGTTAAAGATTTATATCGACCGGATGGTTCGTCAGCTCTCTTCTCTTCTTTACACGCGACTTTACACGCTACACGTTCGGCCGTCAGCGTTCGTCCGTCCCGGAATCTCTGGAATATTCCGTGCGCCAATGGCTCCGCGAAAATTAATCGCGACAGCGGCGGATCGTGGCAACGGCATTACCGAGGGTTCACCCGTACGAATGAACCGCAGGAAAAGATCGAGCCGGGCCGGTCGGTTCAGCCGTCGATCGTTGGCTTTAACGTTGCACGAACGCGACTTCTCGCACAGTGTCGATATCCAGTAACGGCAACTTAATCTGATTGAACCGTCGCGAATTAATCGTACGGCTCTGCAACGCTGCTACGTAGCTTTCGATCCCGTTGGCACAGTAGTGGCAGCTAAATACTGTTGCGTCGCACGCTTGTTCGGCCGCGTAAATATACTAATATTTAGAACGGGTCACGAATTCACGATTAATTCTTTTAACTCCACTGTCGAGCGTAGATATGTGTTTTCTGTAAGCTTCTGTTAATAACACGATTAACGCTGAAAACGTAGAGAGTACTCGTACGCTATCCTGGAGCATCGCTGGACTCTGTGCAACGGAAAAACCGTTTCTCGGCTAATGAATGATGAATCGTCGCGTTCGAGTTTGTCGATCCTGGGGTGCCGACCCATCGCCGCCGCGCCGTTATCTCGCTGCGTCGCGACGCCTCTCCGTGGCGCAAGCAAACGAACCGAAGCCGCGAATCACGCCAACAACGCGGTCGCGTTGGATCGGTCCACTCGCGTACCCATAATTTCGCATTGCGCATCGGTGCGATCGAACAGGAGGCTCCGAGGAAAGATTAATAACAATGGTCGTACGCGTCCGCGTGTTTGGCGTGAGTTGCGCTCAAGCGACGAAGTTGAAGGGGTGGACGCGCTCGAGACAGCTCCGAAACAATGATCCCATCGAGCCAAAAAGAAAGAAAAACAAAAAAAAAGAAAGTACCGACACACGAAAGAGACGAAGCGTACGAAACGTGCGCACGGGCACGTACGAGTGCAAATATACGCAGAGAGAAAAGCTAAAGAAAAGAACGAAAATTTTATGAGTTGCTCAGCGAACTCGAGGAAGCTGGCGCAGCCGTCGTCGTCGTCGTCGTCGTCGTCGTCGTCGTCGCCGTTGTCGTCGTCGTCGTCGCCGTCGTCGTCGTCGTCGTCGTCGTCCACGAAAGAAACATAAAAAAAAAAAAAACAAGAAATATATATATATCAAAATAATGTCTGACGCGAGTCTCTTTGTTGTCCCCATTTTTAGAGTCGTTCTACGCGCGACACAGGGGACAGACGATGTGATTCGAGACGCGCGCGGCATACGATAGTAGAGAGGGAAAATAAATGAAACGTACGATTAAACGAGGGAGAATGATATGACCGGAGAATTGAGAGAGCGAGCAATTCTTACGAGAAAGAGAATGAACGAATTATAAGAGAAATTAACGGGCCGAGCGAGAACCGGGGACACTGAGGAGGCCAGTCGAAAAAAACGATTCCCCCCCCCTGAAGTGTCCGAAAAGGTAAGGAAACCAAGAGCGCGCGCACGTATGATAAAAAGTTAAAAAAAAAAAAATAAATAAATAAAATAAAATAAAATAAAGCAAAATAAAAAAAAAATCGAGAAAAAACGATCAACTCTGAACGAGTGACGAGAGATATCGCCTCGCACTGCCCGCTCTCTCACCCCCACCACACCCCCACACCCCCCGTGACACACGCGGGAGTCGCACGATTGTTTTTTTATTTTTCGGTGAACGCTGCTGCGATTCGATTGTTCACGCGATGCTCGTTAATGTCGCCGAGTAAATCGATGATTGGCGTGGTAAGGGGGACGATTTCTGCTCGAGCTTCGAATGATTTTTGCGAACGACGAGGGGTTGCTGCGGGTTCGGAGGAAAGACGGGAGAAAGGGAACCGTCTAGAAACGGGAGGAAACGTTTGCTCGCGGGGATGCGACAGAGTCGACGGTTTCGTCGCATCAACCCCTTCGATCTTAAGTGTCGATCGATTATATTCACCAGAGATCCGTAACTGTCACACAATTATCGCGTTGATTTAAAGTCGTCGATCGATCGATTCGATAAGACGCGCGGACGCGTTTAAAACGATTTCTCGACGTCGCGGGACGATTTCCGTCACTATCGTTGTTACGACGCTTCAACGATTAAGGCGATTAATATTTACGCGGGGAGGTCAATTTGGGCGTCGAGAGGGTCGATCGTTCGCGGCGTTCCGCTGGAGCAATCAATAGGAGCGTCTTCGAGCGAAGATGAACGGAAATAGCCGGGGTCGCGGCACGGTTCGGCAACAGGGGAATGGTAGCCGGCTTGAAGTGGAACGGGTCGGAACGACGGTGATCCCGAATCGGAGATCGGGAGATTAAATTTTCAACCGTGACCATTTTTCCGTGGGAGTTCGATTGAATATCGGTTTGTTACGAACGACTCCCCGATAGTTCGCTCGTTTCTTTTTCGACCGGCGTTCAACGAATCTCCGTTGAAAATAGAGCCGTAAAAACTGCGCGGAGGAACGAAGGGGGATCACGACGGGACGTTCGAACGGTGAAGCTCGTCCGTTAAATTTATCTGTCGGAAAGTATGCCGGGTACGCGGCGCGGCGGATTGCATCGAGCGATTATTTTATCGGTACTTTCTCCTCCCATTTCTTTCCAAACCCTTTCGCGAGCTTCCGCGCGTCGTTCTACGTACGCACCGTACGACCGTTCTTTTCGGAGACGTTCGCGAGACTCGAGAAGCTGGAGCACGAATGTTCGCCCCCTGGAGAAAAAAAGAAAGAAAAAGAGCGAAACCGATATTCACGTTTCGCGAG
Organism: Nomada fucata; assembly: GCA_948146005.1. Lineage (NCBI taxonomy): Eukaryota > Metazoa > Arthropoda > Insecta > Hymenoptera > Apidae > Nomada > Nomada fucata. The sequence continues at coordinate 31,887,705 of OX411276.1, forward strand.
CGTTCCATGCGACCCTGTTAATTTTTAATCGTTAAGCTAGATAAGTAAGGTATACCTCGCACTTGTACTTTCACAGCTGGTGACCGAAAGAAACGTCAAAGAGATATCGTGCTTTTTATTTCAGGTTAAATTACACGCCCGTTATTGCCCGACGAATTGACCGTTTACACATGTGTACACGGGGGAATTCGGTATCGCGCGCAGAGGCGTTCGCGAAACGCCGCTGCGAACGGCGAGAATGCACGCGTGTTCAAGCGTGCAGGATAATGGGGATGAACGGGTCGCGCGGACGGTAGCGGGCGTCAAATTAATATTAACAAGTTTTAATGCCCAATTACAGCGTTACATCTGCACGGCCGGCTCTTATTTCTGTCGGCGTAACGAGCCGCGGCGATTGAAATTTACGAGGCCGTTTCGCGCGGGGCCGTGCGTTGCAAGCACGGCGAGGAAAAGCTGACCGTAACGTTTGCCCGTTCCAAATTCGTCGAAGCGAAACGAACGAATCGGAAAGATCGGGAGGACGCGCGAATATTCTGCCGCCTACGCGCGTCCGTTGCAAATGGTTACGATAACTTCCGACGGACATCGTTTTTTTACGTATTGCTCGGGAACACCTCGAAAGATTCGTAGCTTTCATTAAATCTTCCGCGAGTCTAAATCGGTGGAAATTAAAGTCGAAACTAAACCCGTCGTAGGAATAAAAATTAAAAAACGTCCCCCGAACGAAATCTCGAATTCTAACCCGCACTGCGAGGGTCAATTACCAACCTGGCGACATCGCGTTCGCCCCGGAGATGCTCTTGAGCCTTCGCCGCGGTGCCTAACGAGAAGTTAAAGACCGAATGGCCAGGGGGTTGCAGGGGTAGGGTGCCCCTTGACGTCACGCTGAAAAGCCGCGGGTCCGACGACGATCCCTTTTCCCCGAGCCAAGCTTTTTAATTACTGGAAGGATCGCGACGCGTCTCGTATTAAAGGCCACGCTTTAAACCCGCTCGAAAGGGGAACGAGTAAAAAGAGGAGCAGAAAATACAAGGGTACGCGTCGTCGAAGTATCGCAGGGCCCGGGTTATCTCGAAAATTTATCATCCGGTTCCGAAGCTCGCGGTGAAACGCAACGGTAATTGCATCGCGAAAACGCGAACGCTGGGTGGGGGAGGAGGAAACGGGAACGAGACACGGGGAAAAAGTCGAAACCTTTTTGCCCGACGAGTCTCCGGCGAGCGTTCGCAGGATATTCGCGTTTCTATGAATAAACCAGGCGCTTCGTTCGTTTTGAGCGACGCGTTCCAAGCGTCAGGCGGCTGCCGTAAAATATCCCGCGAACCCGGGTATTTGGCGAGCACTTCTTCAATATTTGCCCGTCCACGGCGGAGGGGGAGGGAAAAATGAAACGGATCACCGACTTCGCCGCGTCCGCCTCTAACTCTGCTCGATGACGTCGAATTATTACTCAGCCCGCTCCAGTCATCGACGACCGCCCCGTTTTTCTCCACTTCACTCGTGGTTTCCACCCTGCGAAAACAACGCACCGTCCGTCGAATATTACCGAACGTTACTTCTCCCTGTTTACACAGCGAGATCCCTTTCGCCCCGGGGATACCACCGCGTTCCACGCGTTCCACGCGGATCGCTCAACGTCCCTTTAATAACGCCGCCGTAATTACACCCCCCTTTTGACTTCAAACCCGTCGGTGCAATCGCGTCGGACCCGCAGAATTTCTCGAGCGCCACCGTTACGTTTCGCGCGTGGAACAGACGTGGATCAGGCGTGGATCGTTCGCCGAAGATCGCGACGAACCGAGGAGGGAGCAAAACGTTTCCCTTCGACGGACGGTGTATCGTTCGACGGTGCCGGCTTCGAGCGTTCCGTCGCGGCAACGAGCGAGCGCGTCGCTGGAAATACTACAATACTACAAAGGGCGTTCGTTAAGATAATGGATCGACGAGCGGAGTGAGCGACGGTGTCGCGAGGTCGGGTCCGCGTTTCCAACCGGGCCGCCCGTCCGCTCAAAGGTCCGCCGCGGAAGTTTGAGCCGGCTTAAGCGCCGGCAGTAGTTAGCGAGCGGCAGCGATACTCTTCGATTATCGAAGGTCTTTGGGTCTCGTTAGCGGGCTTGAATTTTGCGCGCTCCCGACGGAGAGCATTGTTGACCGCCCCTAGGGGGAAGGGTGGTTTGTTCGCGGAGACGGCTGCACCCTCCTCCTCCCGTGGAGGACGGGACGGTAACGAGACTCCTTTATTCGGAACCTTTTTCTCTTTTGCGGGAGCTGAGTGGTTTCGGGGTGGTCGATCGTATCGGGGTAGCGCGAAGGGAAATCGATTCTGAAACGTCGAAGATGGCCGGGGGTTGAAACGCGAGACAATTTTCGGAGACGCTCCGGGGATCTTGCACGCGCCGAGAGATATCGCGTTGACATCGATTCGGGGAGGTTAGAGGGTTCGTGGAAAAGCACCCTTAAGGGGGGAAGGGTTAAAGTATTGTTTAACAGCGCGAGCAGTGAGGCTCGATCGAGATGGAAAGCATCTCGACGCGGCGAAACAACGGACACCCACGGAGCAGAGACAGGCGGAGTATAAAAACGGGGCAGAGAATGGAGCTCGACGTAGCGGCGTGTCGCGACGAATGACGAGACCGCGTCGCGGCCCGCGGAACCACCGATCCTTAGAAGCCTTAGAACGTAGATTAACGAGCGAGAAGTAACGGAGACGCGTGAAGATAAGAAGCAGCCGGCCCGGGGGTTCCAGGTCGCCGTCGGAGAGAGCAATACCGATAACATCGAAGGCCGCGGAGAATGAAAGATCGCTCGCCGACAAATTAATCTTCGTCCGGGGGATGGACGACGTTGTCGTCGCGCTTGAATGCCGCGCGGATATCGAAGAGAGCGAACTCTTCCAGGCGGAGAAATTTCAGGTGAAATTCGGGAGAAACCAGCGGCCCCTTCGACCGCACATTTCAACCGTTCTCGATAAAGAGCGTTCGCGATAAATACGATTGTCGCGATAAAGCTTCCGGGCGAACGAAAAATCGAGAAATAATTGACAAGAAGAGCGATGATGGAAATAAGAAGAAAGATCGAAAGCCGCGCGAATCGATACGTCTACGAGTTAAGGTGCCAACGCGAGGGAACAGGTGGAAAGGGGTCGCGAGGAAGCAAGGACGAGAGGCACTCTCCTGCCGCGTCCGGAACCGTGGCATTCCTGAAAGACGGAAGTCTTCTGAGGCGACCTAGTGGCGTCGTGGTTGCGATCGTAGCTCACGGTAGCCCCAGTTGCCGGCGTAAACGACAGGTGGTGGTAGAGTTTTCGGGCTTAGCAAGTCAGATTTATGCAGATGCCTGGCCGAGCGGGCAAGGTTGCGCGAAATGTCCGAAGCGGTGTGTCGCTGGTTCGACCAGCCACGCGACACATCCTGAAACATCGAACCCCCGGGGTGGGGGCGGCGAGCGATTTTCGAGGGCGGATCGTATCGCGCCGGGTCGATTATTAATTCGGTCGAGTTGGCGGATACGTGCCCCCTTTAAACGAACCTCCCCGTTCGTGGTAGCTACCCTCCGGCTCAAGATTGATAGAAGACCGACGAGGGCGTACACATATTCGTTGCAAGAGTTCACGAACGAGTCCAATTCGACTCGGTTGAAACGCAACCTGTCGATCCTCGCGAAAGAAATTCGTGAACCGACGAATCGATGAATCGATGCGATTCGACGCGAGGGAAATTCATCCGCGCGCGACCAATAAGGGCGGCAGGTTCGAACCTACCTACTCTCCTCGATGCGCCGCAATCTGCATCCCCTTCCCCTTTCCACGAGAAAGGGAATGTGTGTCGCCGAAAAATCGATTCCCGTACACAGCTGCGTTCGCAGTGTAGCTTAACCGGCCACGATTTACCGGTGGCCGGTTAGAATTTACTCGCTTCCTGCGTTTCAATTCAGATCGCGCAGATATCCCGCAAGAATCGGCCGGAAATCGTGGATCGTTCGCGTCAGTTCGCGTCACGAACGTTCTCGTGGAAAACGCGCCGCGGTGCAGCTATCACAGCTGGCTCACCGTTACCCCTCCGTGATATTCGGTCGCGAGCGTTCTCGTAATTGATCCGAGCGTCCGAATCGAAGGTGAAATTTTTTCTCCGGCCGCGTTTAACAAGGAGGCGCCGTTCCGCGACTTCCAATAGGCGAGTTACTCTTCGCGACAGGGTCGCGGATATTGCTCCGGCCGACAGAGAATCGCCGGATTGTCTCTGTCGATCCGAGTCAGCGTCGTTTCATCCGACGACAAACGACGGACCGACGTATCTACGGGCGCGCGCACGCAAATAGAGTTAAACCCCGGTCGAAGCGACCGATGGTAGAGATAATATTGCGACAACGCCGGGACAGGTTGCGTCTGATGGGAATTGGTGCGATAGCGGACCGATGACGGTGGTAGACGGGCCTAGATTAACCGATTCGACTGGAGCGGGGATGGCTCTAAATTGCTCGATGAAATTCGAATGTCGCGTCTCGTCGGATGCTCTAATTTCGTTCGACGCAACGAGCCGTCGCAAGGGGGACAGACGGAACGATATTTCATAGTTCCATGACGAGGATTCCACTTGGAGATGCATCGCTTCTGTCGCCGCGAATCAATATCGCGGGGAATCGCGGTTGCTCGGAGCGTCGCGGCGAATCGGTGGAGCAGCGAGTCACGCCGCGTTAAGTCACCGCTGCCAGAAGCGATCCAAGTTACAATATACGAAACTCCGTGTCGAGTCCAAGTCGCGGCACACCGGGGAACTTCCTCTGCGGGAAGTTCGACGCGTCGCGAATCGAATTAGCGCCGTTCGTGCGCGAGAAACACCCAGGCTTTAGGAAGGAAAAATAGGGACTCGAGCCTCGACTCGCAAATAAATGCAGGTTCGAAACGGCCAGGAGATGATATCGTTATTCAGCGAGCATCGAGTTTCCTGTGCGCGTATCGCGTTCGAAGGCGATCCACGACGCGTCCGCGAAGTTTCGCGAATACGTTTCTTCCGTTTGGTAAATCGCGGCTACGTTTATTAATTTCTCGCTGGTTTCGCCGTCGTTTTTCAAACGATCGCTACGACAATGACGATAATGGAATCGATTCGGGGACGGACAGTCCGGGCGGAATTCATCGGGACGAACTAATTTGCAAAACAATCGGTACGCAGATTTCCATGCGCCCGCACCACGGGCGTTTAACACGGTGCACGGACGGTAAACAAAGATTTCGCGGTTCATCCGTGCTCGCATTGTTTGTCGTTCGTCGACTGCGAACAAGGGACGCGGAGACAATCGATTCTGACAACGTAGACTGGGAAATCTGCTTCTGTACGCGGCGCGGCTCGTCTGTTTTCGTCTGTTTGCTCGTTTGTTGCGTATCGCATCGATCACGGCGTCGAGTTTTCCCGACCTAACAATAAGATCGACGGCGACCGATGTTTGCCTTTCATTTACGCGGCGAATGGTAGATATCGCTTTGAAATTCTCTTACTCGGACGGCGGACAGCGTTTGGCATTTCGAGTAACGTCATTAGTCTAGATTATTCTTTATTCGGTTCTCTTATTCATAGTACCTATCGTTAAACGCGAGCTTTCTGTTCTAAAAGTCTTCCATCGGTTCAGGTGCGATACCTTGCGTTTTGTAGATTTATCTTTAGTATCACTTGTATCGCGTTATTTAGGATTTTGCGTTGGGTTAGGTTTTCTTTCGAATCTTTTCTAAAAATAATTTTTGCCTCTTTTTATTAGTCTATCGACGCTTTTCTGCGACCGGTGTACACAAGTCTCGTTGCTTCCACAGTTATCCGTATTTCGTTCTCTCGTTGATATTAAACGCGCGACGCGAAACATTTAGCGAGAACGAAATTTTGCCCGCTGGGGGTGCGTAAGGTTCTTTATATTTCGCGTCGAAGTTTCGCGGCTGGTATCGTGATCCTTCATTGACCGACGAATATTAAACATTGACCGGGGTGGTTCGCCGCGCGTTCAACAAAATTCAGTTCAAATATCCGCCGGCGGTAATGGACGAACGAACGAACGACCGAACGAAAAATCAACTGTTTCCCGACTGGAACGAATTATCGGCCGCAAGGTGTACGAAACTTAGTCACCATGTTCCATTTAAATCGCTGGAGCCGAATTTATCAAACGAAAATGAACAAACTCGTCGAGCGTGATTAACAACCGAGACACTTCCGTTGCTCGACGATTTTATTAGTCAAATCTCCCGAGCAATTTCCCGGGGAGCTCCTTGTCGACGAGTCTAATTAGTCAATTCGTCATGGACACTCGAGGGACCGAATTTCTTGCCGGGGAATTAAACGCGATTGCCCGTTGCCTGCAACGACATACCCTCAATCCAGCAGTAACTATAACGCGGCGAACAAACGCCCGGCCGTAGGAATGACGATCATAAAATGCAAATCGTCGACGCATCGACGCCATTGGACGTGAAATTGTCGTGGCGAAAGACGGGGCAAGCAAATCATTTGGGACGGCGTTAACCTGGCCATTCGTGATACCGATACTACTACCCCTTTAGTACAGTGCGAACGGTATCGAGGGGCGTCAAAACGATATCTTCCACCTCCTCGCTCAGATAACGTTTCGAAATGTTCTATACTTTCTGTATCCACGAATCGAGAGGAACGAAAAACTACTCTAGCATACGATAGGTCGAAATTCGAGAGAGTAGGGGAAATTGGCAGGGCATATTATAAATTGCGAAGGTTCGAATGAAACGAGGAGTTGAAGTAAAGAAGTCGAAGGGAAAATTATTTACGGATATTACTCGTATAAATGATAAATAAAAATATAACAGAATTTTCTGAATCGACGTTTAAAGTAAATCGGTGCGGTAAATTAATGTTACCGAGGGCGACGCGAACGTAGGTGGCAGAAGTGTGCTACAGGAATCGTTGTAACAGAATAACGAGGTCTCCGCTTTGACGGAGACGTCTCTCGTTTTCCGCGCGGACGGACGGAAAACCGTAGACGACAAGAGAATGGAGGCCAAGGGAAAGCGCGTAGGCGAGAAGAACGAAGCGGCACGGTAAGAGGTATCCGGCTGATAACAAGGAACGGCGGAATCATCGAGGACGTTTTCCTTTCTTTAAATTCATTCACCAGCGACGAAAGTACTTGTGTGAGATTGGGATAATCGGGAAACGGCGGCAACAGTCTCTTGATTTCTTTTCTCCCTGGTTTTTTTTTCTTTTCTTTTTTTTCGTTCGATAATCTGGAAAAGCGGAGCGTTCAACGGCGAGTGAAAACGGTTAACCGTTACTTGTATAATTGTTTGCACTATCGAATGTTTTTCGTATCTATTTCTTTCTTTTTTTCCTTCGGAAAAATTCGAGACCGTTTCATTTCGCTCCCGTATCTTCGCTTCGCCAGATGTTCGACTGAAATATCGCTGATCGATCGCTTCTTAACGTTCCGATTAACAAAGGGGACACGAAGGTGTGTCGTTTCTGGGCTCGCATTAATTTCTTTTCCCCAGCAACGGTTGCTCGCTCCGCTGTTGTCGAAAGTAGTTCGTCGACACGTAGTTCGCAGTGGAGAAGACGAGCGACGAAAAATTGGTAACATCGAAGCGTTCGATCGGATATTTTGATCCTTGGTTCTGAATGCCGCTGCGGCGCAGCCGAGGGCGCGATTGAGAAATCGTTCCCCTCGAATCCAGATATTCGAGACGGACATTTGTAACTCTCGTCTCGCGGATGTGAAAGCAACTTTTGCTGTCGCCGTTTCATTGAATTTTGTAACAGCGTCGTGGCGCGCGCGCACCGCCTTCAGGACCAGGTGCTCGAGGATGCAGCGAAATCGTCGAGCCGTCCGGCCGAGGATCGTGCGAGAGATTTTGCTGCATCTCCCTCGACAAATAATGCCAACGAATTCCTCGAATTTGGGGACGATTTCGGTTGCAGAACGAGGATCGGTTCAATTCCGAATTTGGCAGTGATATTTGCACCTGCCGCGCCGCGCGTACACCGGGGTGAAATCGCAACGATGAGAATAAATGTGCGCCCTGCGCGAACAAATTGCCAGATTCGCGAATTGGAGGTCGCTCGAAAAATAGAAGGGGAAAAAAAAAGATATATAGTTAAAGGTACAATTAAACGCAGCTGAACGTGTCGCGCCAGACTCGCAGAGCCTTCGAAAGGATTTTTTTTCGAAAGGCTTCGAAAGGAGCCTTCGGATTTCATATCTTCCCGTAAAATGTATCTCGTCGAAATTTTCACGGACTGAAGGGCGAAACCGGAGACACGAGCGCGGCGACGTACAGCTGCAGTCATTTTCACAATTGTCCGTTGATCGATGCGCACTTCCGATTTATACCGGGGAACGCGCTCTTCCGTGGCGAATTTCGACGAAATGAAAATCGCGTCGCGCACTCGCGGAGAAATTGCATTTGTCGGTACAATTGCGCATCTATCAACGCAACCAGGAACGCGAGATTCGTGCGTGGCAATGAAATTGTCGATTTTCCATTACGAGGGTCAATGTGTTTCAAGAGGGGGAAGGAGGAAAAAATCCCCCCGTCGAGGATACAAAATTTTAGTGGCAATCATTTAACTACGAGAATAATGCTCGTCGAAATTAAATTGGTAAATCGATTGTCGATTCGTCTGGTAAACCGAGACGGCGATAATCTTTTTCTCTGCAAATATCCATAATTCACGATGGGTCGAATATCGACGGATAAGAAGCGATACCCTCGCACGAATCTCGTGGTCAATGATTAGAAATAAAATTGACGTGATCCGAGCTCAATTATGATATTTTAATATACCATTGTTATTCGTTTAATAGGTGAACAATGCGACAGCGAGGGTGCAGACGAAAAAACCACCAACAGTTCCCAACGGTAGGCAGCTTTTCATATTTCTACGTGTATCTCGACCTGACAACCCGATGTAATTCGCTCACTCTGCGCGCATCTGTTACTCGTACAATACGATTCATTGCCGTTCGTTGTTCGTTCGATTATGCGGAAGGCCAATATTGCACAACATCGCGGCGTTTCTGTTGAACTCCAGCTTCGATCCGTCGACAAAATCGAACGCACTCCGAATTCATTTCCGTGGAAAATCAGCTGCTTTGTCGTCGGTAATATTCGCGTTAAAGTACATCAAAACGCACTCGTTGCTTTTACGTCGGGTTTCCTTGATGCAATTCTCGGCGGAGAATTTTTTTCCCCGTCATTTTTATCAGCAGCGCGACACCGGGATACCTGGGCTGTATGCGTCACTCGCGTCGACTCGGATCCGGTGCCAATTTGAAATTTTTCATCGACCGAGAGAATAGGTGGAACATCGTCGGGCTCGCAATTTGTTCCGGTTAAATCTACGCAATCAAGCTCCGATCCGATCGGCAGAGCTTTAATCGTTCGTGCAATTGGCTTTAATCTAAATCTAATCGCGATTCCGTTGCGCGAGCCCGTTCGAATCGAAACTTCATCCGGATTATCGGGTCGGCCAGTTGCGAGCGAAGTCTGTCGCAAGGCGGCCAATATATTCGCAGAAGATTAATAGGACGTTTTTCATCGGTGGAACGCGTTCTCTTCGTTCAACTGTCGCTACGCGATTGCGCATTTAAATCGCAAAGAAATATGGAAAATCGAACGGCACGCGGCAGCAAAGTATTGCGGTAAAGCAAACGAACAAGGCGTTCGACAATTAATTCGCGTCGCCTGTCCGTCGCGTCCTTATTCGACTATAAGTCGCGACGCGGTTATAAATAATCGGACGCTTCGTGCAACAATAAAGTCCAAATCGTTGCCAAAGATTTCCTAATGTGGAAACCCGGTTTCAATAACTGGCCACCGAATCGTCCCTAATTATAGTTAACCGCGCGTCATTAGTCTGCCCGCATAAATCGAAACGGTTGCCGCAGAAGAGCACCGAGGAACGATCGAAGGTGCGAATTCTCTTCTACCTCCTTTCGCACAGAGATCCGTGTGAAATGGCAAAGTGTATGCTCGGTCTCGATACTCGAATGGCGTCTGGCCAACGATAATAATTTCATTCGCAACAGCGGATGCGCTCTCTTCGAAATGCCCGCACGCGCGACTCGGTAACACAGCGACACGCGCGATTGCCAGTCGATACTCGGGCACCTCGCGCCAGGTCGAATCAATTCCTTGCTCAAGGAACTTCACTCCGGCATTCGGATCGCAGTGATCACGGAGTGAACCCTCAAACTAAAGCCACATTCTCCTCCCGTGGATACGCTGCGAGATTATGGTCGAGGCACGCCTTAACAGTTGCTCGTAATCGACGACCCACGGTGTACACACTTCTCGGCGCATCCGAATTCGATTAGTTCCATCAACGTTTCTGAAGATTGCCGAACGATTGGAACGCGGGACGATTAATGATCGGCCCGTCGACACACCGTCGCTGATAAAACGTTCCTGAATCGCACGGCGAAAGCTCGATCGATGGGACGACGTTTTATCATCTCCATTGACACGATCGGAAGGGGTGTCGGCCGTATCGCAAATGCGGCGAAACTCCGCGAACGTTCTCGTTAGGATCGCTTCGGTTGTTCCGTTGTTCGCGGGTTGCATAAATTTCTACAATCTGGCCCGGCGATAGAATTTTGCCCCCGCGCCCCCCTCCCCCCGCGGGCACGTTGGCGGAAATTGGACGCATTGAAAGATTGAAAATCCCTCGGAATACCGAGTTGACCCTCTCGCGAGGATATCGTTAAATGATCGTTCGCCGACGTTACTTTTATTATTCGTTGCACATATCTGTATATAAATTACGTTTTCTTTCATCGAATCGTATATCCTGGCGCCGTCCGCTATCGTGACGTTTCTTTCGTTTCTTCACGTTGCGCCCGCTACAATTTCGGATTACAGTTTAACGTTTCCGCGGCGGAACAAAAAATCTCTGACGATGGCCTTGCGAAGAAGCTCGGGGCGTCTGCGAGTTTAATTCGACGACTAATCCCTGCCGAAACTCGCAATTGTTCTATTACGGTCCGTCTTCTCTCTCTCTCTCTCTCTCTCTCTCTCTCTCTCTCTCTCTCCTGTTCATGGTGCGTCGCTTTTCCTTTGTACGTCGGGTGGAAACGCGTACAAAGCGTCAGGAGTGGCGACAGAGTGAATATTCAGGCCGCTTTAGTTTTTTTTTCTCTCTCTTTTTTTTTTTTGTTCGACGAACCCGTGTATCGTCCGCTGAAAAGCCTTTTCCCAGAGAATAGGTCTTGAAAATTTCATCCCGTTGCCCGGCCCTTCCATCTATTTTTCGCTGTCGCGCCGAAACGGCGGCGCGACATTGGACGGCGAACATCTCGTTCACACGGGAACATGGAAAATTTCGTTCGGAAAAGCGACGCTCAGGCTAAAAGCTCACTATCTCTCCTTTTCTCTCTCTCTCTCTCTCTCTCTCCCTCTCTCTTTCTCGTCGTCGTTCGTGAAATGGACGATGATTCGTTCGATGTCACGCGCGTTATAGAAAGTGGCGTCGAAGGAGGAAGATTGCCCGAGGAATATAAAACGCGATCCGTCCATACGGCGTGGCGATTGTCTCGATTTCGACGAAGCTATTATTTTACGTAACCGAAGGATCGATTCTAGCATACGAATTTGGACGATCACGCCCGACGCGACAATTTTAATCCCCCCGTCTCCACCGACGAAATAATTGTCCACCGGTTTCAAGAAAAAGAATCCTCTGGTTTCTGCGGCCTCGACGCCCGGCAACTTTTCATCTGACCCCGGGCAACGGGTCACCGGACGAACTGACCGTCGCGGCGCGATTTTCCTCGCGTTTCACGGAACATTTCCCTCGGGTCGTCGCTGACTCGCATTCGGCCACTTTCCTCGGCCGCTTCGGTCGTTCTCGAGCGTTTCGCGGCGAATATTCCCGTCTGACGAACGGCGCGTCGAGAACGATTCTGAAATCGTGACCCCGCGGAGGAGCGCCGCGGTGCGCGGAATAAATTGCGCACCCGGTAACCGCTCGACGAAGACGACACGCGGGTCAGGTCGGTGTTTGCTGGAAAAGTTTCCACTCGCCCCGGGTGGTCGAGAGGGGAACGATATTTGTACGGACAATTCCGCTCCGGGCGCAAACAGGAAATTCAATCTAAAGTGATGGATCTGTTCGGGGGGGGGGGGGGGACACAGTTTCGCTCGTCGTGGAACCTCGATCGCGTGGTCCGCGCGATCGAGAAAAATATAAAGATGAATGGACCGAGGGAACGGGCACCGTCGAGAGAATTTCTGTTCAACGGGGCGCGTCGTTTCGCCGCAGAAATGCTGCGTGTATCGAGAATCTGACTTCGCGGCCTGCATCTCCCGGAACGATAACGATCGTAATAGTAATATCGACTCGCTCGTCGCTTCGAGGTCCACATGAAATACGTGCGTTGTCCATTGATCGACAAGCGTATTTACACGCGAGGCTGTGCACCCTCGACGATAGTCGAATACTTCTATAATCATTGGGAGACGCTCTGTTCGAACGAGCCGTCGTTGCACCGTCGCGCAGAAACAATTTTCCAAATGGAGAACGAAAGATCGCTCGACGTTTTTGGCACCGCGACGCGGAACGTCCATTTCCGTGAAGAACGTCGCGACAATTCGACTTCTAGGGTATTCCCCGGGCTCGTTTCCCCCGCGGGGGAGAGCCGCAGATTTTTCTGTCGCGTCAGCCCTCGGCGAGTGAACATTTCAAGCTGTACGCGATACCGATAACGTGTCGCTGATCTCCCCCGTGCACCGTTCCCTCGCGTCCCGTCGACGTGAAAATTCTTCGGATCCTTCCTCGAACTCTTCGAAAGTTGTCGATGGCGGAGGACGGAATTTGTTTTGTTGGTCACTGTTCCTCACTTCGAAAACACCTGCGAAGACCGTGCGGCCACTGGACACTCGACCGGATTATTCGACTCAGCTGCAAATAATCGAACGAATTTAATTCGACAACGAATTCCATCGTGTGTCCGGCGGACTGATCGATATTAATCATTCCGCACTAATTTCGCGCACGGCATCGCCGCAACGCGATAAAGAAACAAGCAGGAAAGGGATCGTCGAACGAAAGAATATTCCATTAGAGTGAAACGTTTGTGCAGGGTGAATGCAAGTTGTTCTCCGGGTAATAAAAAAAGAATAATGGAGGGTACTCTTTTATCCGTCGCGCGGTGTTTTCCTCTGGTGTTTCGTGCCAGCTGGGAAATTTGCGGCAGAACGGAACAAAGGTGCACGTAGCCTCGTGAAAACAAGCCGCGTAGCGCCACTATCCGCGATGTTTGCACGGCCCTGTTCCACTGTAATTTTAAAGGAACGGGCTGTTTCGCGCTGGCCCCTGTGGTAACGGGACGCTTCGTGGAGGGTTTTCGTTGTTCGGCCGCAGGGAAAATCGAAATCGAAGTCGAAATGCAAGGGTGCGCGTACTCGGAAAATTCTGTGACGCGCTTGGAAAACGTCCGGAAAGTTCGGAATTAAAATCGCGACGATTCCTCAAAATTTGTAAATTATTTCGTGGCGAACTAATTGACAGTGGATATAATTTTTTTAAATAACTTTCGAGACAATTTACTTTTACATGTTGTTCTAAACGATCGCAATACGATCTTTCCTGGACAATGATATAACTCGCATAGAATTTGAATGAACCAATATTGAACTGGAACATACACCGGTGCACAATCGGAATTTAGTTTTGAAAGTAAAGAATTTTATCGCCCCGTCGACTTTAAACACAGCAAAGTAATATAAAACGTAGCAATTGTCCCGATATCACTTCTGCTGCTTCTTGCGTCGAACTTTGGCCAAGCGCGGAGTGCTTTCGAGACGCCCATTCTGTTGATTGCACAGAGCTCGAAATATTTCTGGTTGGAGATTCTTCCGAATCGAGCCGAGGAAAGTAGTTTCGAGTCGCGGTATTGCCCCAGAACCGTTTCCCGTTGAATCGAAGGGAAGCCGAGCCGTTTTTCAGAGGGATACACTTTCTTCGCGTCGTCGAAACGAACCCGGAGAGCAAGGATCGCTTGAATCGAAAGGCAAATCGTGCCAAGAGTGCCGGATCGATTCGGGAACGCAAACAGAACTAACTGTGAATACTCGAACGTTCCAATGGAACGCAGGATAAAGGAAAAACAATATTTCGGGTTTACCATTAGGTAGTTGCGTTATCCGTGCGAACGTTTCAATTAGCTAGAACCCATACACCCATTTTCTTGAACATTTATATTCGTCGATAATCCTCGTCGACAACGGAAGCAAGCTCGCGCGTTAAATAAAAATAATAACAACTAACCAATGATACAGATAATAAAAACACCAAGGGGACGGTTTCTGCGCGAAACAAAATCCTGAACACGAAGAAGCTTCGAAATATTTCCAATTACATCTCCGATTGCGTCGCGATTACTTAGACCCCGCGAGGTATCGAAACGCAAACCATTCAGACAGATCGCTCGACGAACTGCGACACCAGGTGAACGTAAATCCTCGGGGTTCACCGATTTGACGGGTGCCACTCTGACAAACAATTTATCGGCGACTAACACGGAACGTCGTTAGTTGTTCATCGCGTAGAAGAATCGAGATTCAAATTAGACGAAGATATGCAGAAGATGCCGCGTGCGCCCGATAGCGTGTCCGTGACGAAGGTGTTCGTGGGTCATCCGCGACTGAAAACGTAGATCGGCCCAGCCGTGGGGTTAATGTTGGCCGAATAATTCGCCATCTTCCGTTTCGTTCCGCCGGAGATACAGCCATTCGGCACGCGATCCCGCGATCCATCCTTCCAGAGACGTTTGGTCGTCAATGTTGGCCATCCTGAGTTGAAATCGCGACCCATTACGCGCACGTAAATCACGGCCCATTAATGATTAGTTCGCGGGGCACGCGCGCGGAGCTACTGGATACCTTCATTGATAAATGACGCGGTCCGTATTCTAAAGAAATCACCGGCCACTTTCGTGACACGTTTGATCGGCAAATATCTCTTCGATTGGTACGAAGAAAAACGTGGGACGCTTCGATGGAAATGATTCAGCGTCTGATTATTTCTTGCCGGATTGTTTCTTGAATAGAACGGTCCGTGAAACGTCAGCTACACCTAGAACCTGCCTTCTAGTTTCGTCGAATAATTGCGAACGGTTTATCATTTTTCCCGGTGACGCGTGCAACCGCGGATAAACATTTTACTTGGATCTCCATTATCGTATAGCGTTTGATGCGACGCAAACTGCGAACGTCGATTGATATCGGCCGATTGAGGGGAAATGGAGTTTCGCGTAATTCATCCTTATCCTCTGTTCCCACGCGTAACGACGAATCGAACGTTCGATTCATTCGATTCGTTCGATCCGTTCGATCCGTTCGATTCGTTCGACTCGTTCGATTCGTGTTAATTGAAAAGGGAAAAGAAATATATGCCAATAGTCGTGCGCGGGGCCACGCGGATTCTCGTTTTATACGAAAATAATATCCCTTTGTGAAGTTTTCGTGTTCAAAGCGAAACGTATTGCAGCGTGCACGATCGTTGCGAATTAATTTGATTAAGGCTCGCTCGAACCGTGCGCAGCGCACGGTCGGTCGGGCGCGCGAGATTATTTTATCCAATTAGCGGAAACATTCTAGCTTTGACCGTGCAATTGATAAGCATTGCGTTTATTGCTGGGACAGAATGGTTATCGTTGTGCGCGAACTTCTCGATTATTCGCGATCTGTGCACGCTGGTGGTCGATACTGATTTCGAGGTGCGGAGAATTGTATGGAATGAAAGGGTGGCTTCGCTGAGGAACGGCCTTTATACGGCGGAAAGTAAGTGGAGTGACTCCGAGGCCGTGTCCTTTCTTCTTTTCTCCTCCTCAGTTTTTGTTCGTCGATCTGAAAACAATTTGCACGGCTGGAGTCTCGTTTTTCGTTAGATCGTACGTGCGCGGCTCATTCATTATTATTTTTGTATTCGCTACTCGGACTCCTTAATGCGTTATTAAAAGGAATAATTGATTAACTCGAGCAGTTCGAAACAGTTGAGAACGGTCTAATTATATTGAACGGTTGTCCGTGTTTCATTCCAAATTTAATCTCGCTCGTTTGTAACGAAAAACGCCGTCTCGATAAATCTATATTAATCGGCCTGGAATACTTCGACGGAGAAGAACGACGTCTCCGTTCGAGAGACGAAACGAAACGGAATCCTCGAAGACGCGGATGGCGCAAAAAGTCCATAGCGGCGAGACGAGTCGCTCGAACATCGACACGTGGATAATTCATTGCACCGCGTGGTCTTTATCCCTTGAAGAATGCTGAATTGCTGCGCCCTCGTGAAAGAACGCGCTTGGTCGCATCCTTGGCGAGCCTCGTGGAAATAAAGAACGATCGATCGGCGTCCCTACCGCGGAATCAACGTTCCCCTCGAGATTATCGTTCCGCTCGAGAATTGGTTTCCGCGAAATATTTCGTCCGCTGCAATCGAGACCGTGATACAATTGGAACGGCTATGCGCGAAGCCGTTTCACTTAATTATCTCGTTACGATAATCAGCATGATTCGTGACTAAAGTACTTGCCGTACGATTTGCATGTAATTGCAATTCGGTCAGTTCCAATCGAAATTCGTTTCGCTCCTCCGCTTCGCGGCAAAGACAGGAGAAAACGGAAATGATCGGCTCGAACGTATTCGAAACGAACTACTAGTCGCGTTAACGCGCCGCGCTGACCTGTGCCTGTGCTTTCTGTTTCAGTATGCGTGCAATGGCCAGAGGGTAGGTGCTTCCACGACGTGCCCGAATCGGCACTGCTGAATCTCTACTTCGAGATCCGTGAGAATTGCCACGGGTTCTCCTGAAGGCGATCCGCGGGAAAAGGCGGCGACAATGAGACGACGAGCGAATGAAAGAGGCGACGATCAACGAAACCGCGCGTCGCCGAGCAACAGGATTGCTCGGGGGACCGCGACGCGCAGTGAAAACCAAATAGTTTCACATTATCGTTTTTCTTCCCAACAGCCGCCAACACACCACGACCAAGCCAACATATAAAACAAAGCAAACAAAACTAGAGACAACCACGCGCGTCCAGAGAGAGAGATAGAGAGAGTGAGAGAGACTCGATCCTCTCTGCTTGAAAAATTGGGGGAACAGTCTTGCGCCCCGTTGATTCACGATTGCTCTTATACTGCTACTATCGACGGGGTTGTCTTTTTTTTTTTCTCATTTTTTTCTCTCTCGATAGCTTATTTCTCCCATCGTTGATTACAATCAACGTGTGCTGTTTCACGTACGAAACGATTCTACGCGTCGTAGGGTCGAGTCAGAGAAAACGAAGGGGCGACGGGCAGAGAATCGGGCGATCAGTCCAATTTCACCATTCTTGGAAATTGGATTCTTCGTGCTCGTTTGACTCGATTCGTTAGAGGCCGCGTTTCTCGCGCGATAAACAAAGGCGAGACGCCTCGTTTTCACGCCTAGCCACAGGTCTAGCACTGACCCTTAGATGGTCCTCGCGGGTAAGGGCTCCGTTCTTGCCGCCCCTGATTCTTATCTTTTTTTAGGGATCTCGATGATTCCAGCAGGAGCAAGGTGGGTGTAAAGACTTTATTTACCTACAGCTAATTCCTCGTCGTTCAACCAGCTCGCGGACTACTTGTCTTACTCTGCTCTACTCTTATTGTTTCATTTCTTGGTTTTTTTTTTCTCGTATTTTTTTTCCGTTTTTAATTTTTATATAATGGACACTTCTTTCTTCTTCACTCGTCTATCCCCGCCCCCTCGTGAACGAGGGAGAGCCAGTACAGCTCATACACCAGCCCCGCCAATCCTATTTCTCTCTTACACAGAAACACGTATGCACACCGGAACGAAAGTGTTTGTCCCTACGTGCAATTAAGCCGATCCGTGCGATCTATTTGACAGAAGGGACAGAAATCGTTGCGGGGGAGGGGTATGAAGGAAACATTGCGCTCGGTGTTATTCTCCTATCACGTTCGAGTTCGTTCTACGCGCGGGACGTTCGAATGTTTTCGCACTCGAACGATTTATTCGAGCGTATCGATGCGTCTTTTCGACCCGCGATTACCACGGGGCGCAATGTTTCGCCCGATCGAAATCAATTCCGCGTGGGAAACCGCAGGAACACGAAATTTCACCTCGCGTCGAACGATACCAAGGGAGTACAAAGTAGCCGCGCGAGTAGCGTCTATCGGTCAGTGATAGGTCGACCCGAGACAGAGCGAGCAACAGAATCGATGATTCTTAATCGAGCGAAACGAATCCGCCCGGCGGCAAGGAAAACCTCGGCAAGAACTGAACCGTAATTCTTATCGCGGGTATCGCGGGATCTCGATTCGAGATAAAAGCGGGATCGATCCTTCGGGCCGCGAGCAGAGCGAAACGGCATTAAGCGCGATTCGTTTTTTCGTTTCTTGCCGGCGTTCGGCCGCGCGGACAGTTTCGCCGATGAAATTAGATCGTAAGGCTGACGTTAGTCACGGAATTTGCAGGGTATTCTGAAAGTATTTTTTAGCGCATTCCAACTATTGGAACGAAGTTTCTTTATTTTTATATTAGAGTACACGTCCGTACGTGTGTACGTGCAGTACGTTGTTCAACATCGTAGGATCGATGCATGCAGGGTATTGTTTCTAGTGATCGTAATACAGAGTTACCTTACGATAATAGCGTACGTAATTAGAGTAAATGGGGTGCGTGAAGGAACGTTACTATGATCGCTTGTCAACGTGCCGCGAGGAAGAAAAAAGTACCGTTCAGTATTCGACTTCGGGGAAGTAGAATTCGTCGACGATCTGGACGATCAAACAAGTTCCTAATATTAATAAAATAAGTCGTCCCATAAGTGTAGCACTTCTCTCGACCGGCGCGAGATGCAAAATTTTAGCAAAAACGGCGAGCATTGATTGTATCATTTATCGGGTGATAGAATTTTCAAGAAATATTCATTGATTCTTCGGTACCCTCGGTAGTCTTATGGGATGACGATAATCTAGCACTAATTTATTAATAGACTAGCTTAGCAACAAAGTGGCCTGCTCGAATAACACTTTCGTGAAATGTTCGACTCGTTTCGCTCGTATGATACAGCTATCAGCCAAAAAGGAAAAAAAGAAACAAAGAAACGCGCGCAAGAGTAACAAGAGCAGAAGCGAAACGGTGGAAGTCTGCGTTGCAAAGCGTTGCCCCAAAGAGAGAAAACTCGATTCCAGTAGTCAGATCGACCGATTCTCTTTCCGTGTCGAGATCCGAGGCACGTTGGCTCGCGTTCGTGACCGTAGCTTCCGTTTTCCGCCGAGGAACAACGTGTACAATGTTACAGATAGCCTTGTAAAAAAAAATCGAACGATCGTGACACATTCCACTTGCGAGAAATCGAAAGGCAAAGTGGAGCACCTTTCTTCCTATTTTTCTCGCCTTCGTTCATTTCAACCTCGCCGTTACGATTGTTCCCCTCTTTTCTTTTTTTTTTCCTTTTGAACGCCAAGAAGGGCGGCCGCCACTTTGCGTTTCCGGATTTTTCCAGTTCGATGAAATCGGTATCGGAATCGGCGGGTATATCGAGACGTGGAAATGCACGAGAGAAACCGCGGCAAGAGAAGAAGAGCGCAAGAAAAAGTGAAACTCAAGAGACACCTCTGTGAACTGTACTGGAGACAAAGTAGACAAAGAGAGACGACACGGTAAGGAGCGATGTTCCAGAAAGAGACAGTGAAACGAAGTTAAAACAGACAGCAACAAAAAAACAAAAAATGCGACGGCTCGAAACTCGATCGACGGATCGACGGTTGTGTCAACGAGTTCGGCTAGGTTGTGCTTTCGTCAGTTCTCGATTTCCACGTTATCTCGATTCGACCACCGTGAATTTCCTCGAATAATCGAAAGTGTTGCGCGGTGATCGGACAATCTGTAGGACCTGGACGATAGAAAGAATTTCCATACGGTTGCCGGTTCTGGCAGAGCCGGCGATAAGATTGATCGCGAACCTTTCGATCGAACGTTCGCCATATTTGATCCCGATTCCAAATTCTCGCGTCTGTGGCTCTTTTTGTCGTCGAGGTTTCGGTTTATCGTTTCGATTGTTTATCAGAAGGAAATGCTGATTGTCGAATATGTTTTTTTTCCTGCCAAGGCAATAAAGAAGAACTTTTCTACTTTATAAAAAAAAGAAAAAGAAAAAAAGAACAATGGCAAGATTTCTTAGAGTCCTACTCGCGTTTCGATTACGTGGCATGCATAGCTTATCCCTCGTCCCGGCTACCACTTTATCTTTCTTTTTTTTTTATATACCCTTAAATCCGATTACCCCTTTCGGCCATTTGTTTCTCTCGAATCAGCTTCGTCTAGAAGCGTATCAACCTTCTTGCATTTATCTTTGGTTCAACTCCTTCTCGGAGTCCGCCCTCCGGGTAATTTCGTTTTGTTTCGACCCGCTTCTTTTTTCTTTCTTCTCTCTCCCCCACTCCCCATGTTCTCAATAATCAGTCGATTTTGTTCAGACACGAAGGGAAAAGAGATATTATTTCTCTTCGTTCTTTAGCGAAAAATCTTTCGAAACCTATCCCCCCCCCTAATAGATCCATCGAGAGATCAACGATTACGTTGAGGTCCACACTTTCTGGACGAATATCTCCTCTTCATTGCATTATAGAAGTCAAGAGAGCTAGGTAATGAAAGAGCGAGGCAGTTTTCGATGGAATGCATGCAGTAGGCTTTTTTTGGTCTTGATTAGTGGCGTCTAGCTTACAGAGTGTAACACTGTCGGGAACGAGGCTGAACTCGATTGTAACTCGGTAGACACGGGCATCCAGTCGAACGATAGACGATTTCGCGTCGCACGAGGATCGCAGGGTTCAACGCTGTCGATCAATAGTTTGCCGTTACGAAGCCGGATCGTTTCGAGATTGAAGGAACGTCTCGGTCCCCGGCGGTATCGATTTCGGTTGGATCGATGAACGTCCGCTGTCGGTATCAACGATCGCGGAGGGTGATCGCAATCTCTTGGCCGACAGTCGCGCGTCTCCTTCGAAACGACGGGTCGAAAGGAAAATCATGCGTCGTCTGTCGTCTCGAAACGGACCCCTCGAAGCTTGCTCGCCACGCTCGACAATCGCGTAACAGATGGCCCGTCACCGTTTTGCATGCCAGGTGTATGAACCACCTTTCTTCACACGTTCACGCAATCTTTACGGCCGTTGCGAACGAACGTCTCTCTGCCGCGTGCTCTCACGTGTTCTCTCTGTGTCGTTTCCTGCTCTCTGTCGTCGTCGATGTGCACGCGCCCCACCCGGAGGAACGAAAATGCGAGAGTCAGACGGAGGAACGAACGAGGGAGACGACACCGCAACGCGGGCGAGTGGTAGCTTTTGCCCGTGGTTCGCCCAACAATATTCGATGGCTCCCGGAGAATTCTCCGGGCTCTCGAGATATCGAAATACCAACGGTACACGATTCCAATTGACGTACATATAATGCTCGTGAAATACCGCGATACATTCCGCGGGCCGCACGGATTGTTCTACTCGTAGAAATTGATAACAGAGCCCGACGTTTCGTTCGGAACATTTAACGGCGAGGCACGACAGGACTCTTTGCATAATGGAATCCCCACGATTTGCTAGAGATTTATCGACGATTTGCTGGAGCTATACCTGTGACTTCGTTTCGACCTGATGACGGAATAAGAATGACAGAACGTTGGCACCTTCACTTATACTCAGGAACGCGGGTGGCTACCCTCCGAGCGAACAAGTTCGTTCGTCTCGAAGTATACAAGCGCGAAACGGTCAAGAGCGCCAGAATGGAAGACCAGGAACAGGGAAAAAGCAGGGAAAAGGAGGATCGTTACGAGGCGGTGCGGCGGTAGAATGATCGGTGGACAATGGCCGGACGTATTAGGACGAACGTGAACGAACGCGAAGGTACGATTCGCCTAAAGCGAACCCACAAAAAAACGAAAATAATGAAAAGCAAACAAGCGATAGAACGAAAGACGATGGCATGAAATGAAAAAGGACGAGAATCGAAAAACGAGGAGAACGGTTCCACGTCGACGACGCGCGCACGTGTGCACCATAATTGAGCGTGCATTAGAGACCACCTGTACAATGCGTATGTAAAGCGCAGCGACAATCGCGAAAGGGTGATACCGAAGTGATAGTAGAAGCAGAAACGATAGGACGAGGAAAAAAGAAAGAACACAGATATATAACAAAGTGACGAACGACGCGTGCCGATCCTGACCAGCGACCCTCTTTTTCTCCGAGGCTTGTTTTCCCCTGTCCTGATGCGAATCGGGGAACCAATATGGAGGACGCCGAAAAACCCGGAGAAAAGGATGGAGAAAGGTCGGGATTATTTCTTAGAGTCGAATGCAAAAACAGACAAACAAACAAACGAAATAATTAAACGCATAAAGGATATGTTATATATATATATACGAGTCTCGCCTGTGCTAGCTTTTAGTCTCTAGGGTTTCCTCTGTCCGGTGGTAAAAAGCATGAGGTATTCTCGTACGTAATAATTCGTATGATTTGATTAATTTTTAGCGTAACGATTACTACATTAACCCATTCGCTCTGTGCCTACCTATATCGTCCACGTACTCTTTGTACCCTGTCGTGTTCATTATTTCTATCCTTCTTTTTTCTAGTTTTTTTTTTTTTTATTTGTCTTCCGAAATACTCTTCCCCATCTCTATGGCTGTCTGATCCACACCCACACCCCCCCCTTATTTGTATACGATTAATCGATTAACCCGACCGGATCGCGGCGCACGCTGCTCGCAAAACGCCGCAACTATTTCAAAAGAGAGAGAAAAAAAACGAAATATATATATATATATATACGTAGTACTCTCTCTCGTTTTTCGTTTCGCACGTGTGTCCATTCTTGTTCCAAAGAACAACTGGCCGCCGGCAAGTTTGTGCCTCGACGCTCTGGACTCCAGGGGATACACCGAATGCGCGAGCAGTGCTGGACTCTTTGTACCGAAGGAACGGATCGGTTCGCCGAGATCGTACGGGGACGTTTTTCTTTTCCGTTTTTCGGGCGGACGTACGGGGGAACGGATAGCTGTTGGACGATTCGGACGATTTCACGGGCAGGATTAACGAAGAAGATTTATCGCGTCGATTGATCCACGCTGGGGAAAACGTGGACCGTGACAGACGATTCCGTTGACGCTTCGACTTAGCGTGCGAAACGCGATTCAACCAACCCGCGTGAACGATGGCCGATATGCTGGCGATACTTTCGCGGATCCGTTCAGTAGAGCGCGACGCGTCCTCGCGATCGGTCGCGGTCCCCCGGCCCTTGAGCTTCGCGGACTCGTCGTTGAGCTTCTCCAGGTAGGAGAGACTCCGGGGAACACCGCGCGCACGTCGCGTTAACGCGAACCTGGACGTACGCAATTCATCTCGCAACACTGTGAACTAAAACATCGAGCAGACGGTGCACGATCTCCATCCAGCACTGTTTCGCCGTTTGTGTTCGTCGGATCGTGGACTAGTTACTCGTCGATTCGATTTAACCGATTGCCCACGAATTAATAACGACGCCATTGTGGTTAAACAAATCGTGCATAACGATCACCCTTTGACGAACGGTACACGTCACTGGCTCCAATATACACGTACCATTAATCAGACCGTTAATTATCCTCCACTATTATCAGTTCGCCTTCCGTTTCGTTCCCTTCTCCAAATCTTTATCCACGAAACCATTAAATTAACCCATCTTTCGTATTTCATACGTGTATGTCTATGTGTATATATATATATATATATACGCAGCATACGTTTTTTATATATATATATATATACATATACATATATATAGATTTTTCAAATTGTTACTATTACATATAAATAATCACGGTAATGCGCCACATATTCACTGGTTGATGACTGTCTCGTTGACAAAGGCCCGTACCTTGCCTGTGGTTGTGCTTGGTTGTGGTTGGAAAGCGGTTTTGGGAGAGAATTTTTTACTTGCTTCTTTTTTTAATAATTATTACCTTTTTTAATTTGCACGTCTCATGTCGTGGCCTTGGCTTGCCTTCATATGAGATTCACCTGTGAATACATTATATATATACATATATATATATATATATTATTATTATATATATACCGTACATATATCTATATTTAATATACGTAACGATAACGCGTATGTATTCGCACGCACGTCCTCAAAAGTTAGAGAGTATAGAATATTCAGTGTTGCATCGTTCGTCGAACTTTTTCTTTACGGTATTTCCTTATCTGTTTATTTGCTATAGAAATTGTTGTTGCACACAGACACGTGTACGGATACATACGACTGTACCTTGTTATTATATTATAATTTCACGTGTTATGGTACGTCCGTCCTGGCAGTCGTACAAGTTACTATACATATCTATATATATATTTTGCACCTACGTACACGTACGAGAGCTAAGTAGTGTGGATTGCGGAAACGATCTTGCGTTTCCTAGTTATATCTTTACACGTACGTTTTCTGTTCTTTAATTCTCTTTGTTTATTTTTTCGTTTTTCTTTTCACACATTCTCCATAATTCAAATTTCTTCGTATCGATTTCACCAGCCTTTTCGTTCATTCGATTCTTCTCTCATATAGTTATCGGTCTTGCTTGTTACCGTCGTTGTCTCTCCCATTTCTATCCTTCTCCCCGATTCGACACGTCCGTTATTCGTTCGGCCGATTGTGCCATCGAACGAATGGGAGACGAGAATCGAGGGGAACAAGGAAAGAAAGGGGGGCACAGTCGGTAGTGCAAGTTGTACTGGCTAATTGCTCGCGTTTTACTTTTCTAATTTTTGTCTTTCTTCTATTTTTTAAGCATTCGCGAAGAAAGAACGTAACGAGGTGGCAGAGAAAAAGCATGCCGTCTATACCGGAGACCGCTTCCTTTTATTCGTTCTTGTTACCACTTCCATCGTTTCGTTTCTCTTCATCTGTTCCCCTTCTGCATCTCTCTTTCTCCTTTGATCGGGGAACGTAACATTATCCCCGTTTCAATTAGCGCCTCCCGCTGCGTTCTCGACCGTTCCTTTTCGCAACGGCAACGTCCTCTCGAATTCCGTCGCCGATGCAACCCTTCCTTCTCTTTTCCTTCCTTCCTCCACCCTCGGCCACATTTCGGTACGAGTGCGCCACGACGGCGCACGAACCGACATGCTCTTTCGTTCGCCACGTTACGTCTCCGTCCACTTCCGTCGAAGTGAAGAATGAATTTCCTTCGTTTCACGATACATCAGATACACGTATATACACATTTTCTGGTCGTTTCTTTCGTTTGTTTTCTTTCTACATCGTTCGGTTTATTGTTAATTCTATTTCTCGTACCTCCTTTCTTTCTCTTTATTTTTTTTTTATATATATATATATATCTTTTATTTTTTATTGGTACTGTCATTCGTTAATGTTATTGGAACGTGGCACGGTGTGTTAGTTGGCGAGAGACATGACAGTAATTTTTTGGCCGGGCGAAGGTTGCTGCATGCTCGAAAAGTGCCGCCTTTGATTTAGTGGTAACTAATTAATTCACGTATCCGCATCGTTCGAACGCCGATCGCGACGGCCTCGACGCTCGCTATTTGAACGTTCAGCAAACTCTCATCGAACGGTGTTCTGCATTGACGTACGCGTGGCGACGGCGTAATATTACGCACGACGCGACGGGACGAACCTTTTGCGGGGGCCGCCTCGCGCGAAGGGATGCGACGAAATTTCTCGCGAACACGCGGACTCGTCGATTTCGATTGCCGACATTAAGGAACCGAGTCGCGAAACGCCGGTGCGCAAACGTAAAAATTCGTACGTCCGTGCGCACCTGGAAGGATCGATCTTACAATTTACCGAAAGATCGACGATAACTTTCGACCACTGAAAAACTGGCGAGCATACGTCGCCGTCTGCGACGTCGTTTTTTTTTTTTTTTTTTTTTTTTTGGTTTCCCTTTCCCAGCAGAGACACGAGTACATTTGTCCGTATACGTATATACACAACGTTCACCTTTCTTACTGGTTGTTTAGCCTGGCATACACTAATTAGTCTCAGTGCGTAGCCTTAATTAGTTACCGCTGAGCGTGCAAGCACCGCCAGCAATTAGTAGTCACCCCCTCGATGGGGTGCGCTTTTTGAAAGCTCGACAGATAATCCTTTTCCTCCTTGGAGCAGACAGAAAAAGGAAAGAAGCGACTTGTACTATCTTCCGCAAGCACTACTTTATTTCTCATTTTTCTTTTCTTTGTTCTGTCTTTCTTTTTCTTATTTTTTTTTTTTTTTGTTTCTTTCGTTCGTTCTTCCTCGCATCTCTGTTTCATTTAACGAGGTAGTATATGTTCGACGTTTTCAGCGTTTATTAACCGAGTAACTGGAAGGGATTGTTCCTCGTCTGCTTTTCACAGTTTCGTTGCACTTCATAGGGGAGACTTCGGAGAATCGGATAGTATAAACGGGTTTCTAGGACGGGAAACGAATGATCGGACGAAACGGTGGTTCCGTAGATTCTCGATGAAACTAGTGAACTCGTAGCGAGCAAAAGGAGACGTGCAACGTATGCACAGAACGGTAGACAGAGTAACGATTTTACTAGGAACCACCAGCTTCCAAAATTTACGCAACCGCTGGACCCACGAGCTTGGGTAATTTATTATTCACTGTGTCGGTATAAAAAAAAAAGGAGGATTCAATTGCACTCATTTATCTC
The DNA here is from genome assembly GCA_948146005.1 of Nomada fucata. NCBI lineage: Eukaryota > Metazoa > Arthropoda > Insecta > Hymenoptera > Apidae > Nomada > Nomada fucata. The sequence goes on from OX411276.1 coordinate 31,914,408, forward strand.
GTGTCGAGCAAAAGGAAAAGTACCGTGGCGCGATTGATCTCAAAATGGGGGGCAACAGAAAAGTTTTGAACAGCGGGGCAAGTATTGCGAATCGTTGAACAATCGGCAAACCGACGTGACAGGACAGCGAAGTGGGAAATCAACGTTGTCGTTGTCTCCGTGTTAGGGTATCGCGACACACGAAAGCAGAGTTAATATCGGGGTTCGATCCAGCTAAGCTCTGACAACGATAATTATTAACGAATCGTAGAGCGGGCGATGAAAATTTCCGTTCGTTCCTCTTTTATTTTTTACTTTCTTCGATCGTTCTTTTTCGCCGTTTCGCGAGACATGCGGAACATCAGTAGAAGAGCTCACGTTTTTATACTAATCTCTGCATCTACCTTTTTATGCGTAATTACTCACATTGCTCGGAGTACAGTACCTACTATCTATTTTGTTTCTGTTGAATGGCTTTCGTACGAACATCATTATTATACATGATATATTATCATTATTATTATCGTTACAATGATTATGATTGTTATTTCTGGAACGAATCGTTTCTTAGTGCATGGATTATGGATCGATGAACAGCTGTGACGAGGCTCAGGCCATATTTTTTTTTCTCTCTCTCTCTCTTTTCTTTCCATTTTTTCTTTCCATTTTTTCTTTCTTTCTGGAAGTTGCGAGTTTCGATCTATCTGTGTAGCGAGATCGTTGTAATAATTGTTATCCAGCGAGAATGCATTTTGTTACCGCTTCAGGAACACGTTGGTTGCCAGCCGCGAGGCAACGAACTTCCGATTTTCGCACCTGAGACAAATAGAATCACTCCTCTACGAGTACCTTCGACGAATTTCTAATTGAATCCGCGCGAAAGAATTCTGAGCCGAACAATGTACACCCGTTTCTGTATCCTCTTTGGCGTCGCAACCGAAAACGTTGACATTCACACGTTGACTAATCGAGGATTAGCAAGCGTATCGCGGTGTCAATTTCTGACCACTGTGCAGCGTCTCGCGGAAAATGTCCCTCTACCGATGTCTCACTTTATCTTCGCCACAAACTTGATCCAATCGACTGTCACAAAGTGCGCGCTCCGCCGCGCAGCTTTTACACGTCATCGACGCACCCGTTACGGTAAATTTCGATTTTTCAATTTCGACCGGGGAAGTTCAGCGAAGAGCGAACGACGAATACGCCGAACTTAATCTCGCGTTGATAAAGAACGGCGGCGCGTCGTTGATTAACAAAGAAACGTGGAAATCGTCGTCGCTCGGCGGTTTTTAAACTCGGGTCCGATCGAAGCCCGACGGGTGGATTATTTTTTCCCCGTTTCGTCGCGGAAACCGAAGAAATCGCTCAGAATCTTTCGCGCAGTGTTAAAGAACATCCGTCCGCCCGGAACCACCCTCAACGTCCCGGTGAAAAGGGTTCGCTCCCGGGCTAAGGGGGAAGACAAACCTTCTCCCCCGTCTGGGATAGACCGAAATCGCCAGACCGTCCAGCGAACACCATCGAGCCCCGACCCCATGGAACGTTGATGTTACTACGCGCGATTGGCAAAGAGGAGTAGCGAGTAATCTACACACACCAAATCGCTGTTGCTTTACTCGTGGCTCATGCGACTGTGGTACACTAGTGCATTTGACTTTTTGCCCCCGGGGCTGTGCTCCGCGTCTGTCTCGATGTGTGTGCCCTGTTTTAGCTCTACTTCTCTTGCCACCCTCTCCAAACGTCCCCCGTCCACCGCCCGCCATTGGAGGCGGCGCGAGTCGCGACGATCCGCGGCGATATTTCTTCGTAGACGCGGGTGAAATCATTTTCGTGGCTGTTCGTTGTAGCAAACGTGTCAACGATGAGAGAGCATTCCAGAGCGTCGGTATTTTCGCTCGCACTTTCAGAATGTTTGCCGAATATTTCGGGGACCGGCGGTTATTTTCTTTCCATTTTGTTTTTCACGCTTTCGCCGGTTTCAGATAAACGAATATGTTTGCCCTTTCGGCAGCGGGTGGTTCAACGTTTCTATATCGTACGGAACCTTCGGTTCGTTTAAGGAAGTCCGGAATTTTATCCTCGCTCGATTGCAAATCTGCTTTGAAGCGATCGTTACGGATTTAATTGGAGCAATCGGCATCCCGCGGTGTCAGCAGTTTCGTATTAATCGCTGCGGAATCGTCGTCGACTTAAATCCGACTGTGATGATTTCCGTGTACCCGGTAACATTCCCTCCTTCCGTTAATCATATTGTCATCCTATTTTTCGAGCAACTGGTCTGTCGGAAAGATTCGAAATCGAAGGGAGGTGCTGCTCGAATCTAGTCAGCGAGTACGTCTGGCGTTCTAAGAGTATTTTCTATCCAAAATCTGAAGCGTTCGGCTGTATTAAACATCCTTCGCGCTGTACATCGGCGATTTCGCGACGAAAATGTCGAACAAGGCGAGGTTCGTTCCCTTTCGCTTCGGTGGTTCGCGACGGAAAGCGAGTTCTTTTTTAAACAGAAACGTTTCCCAAGTCGCTCGGTTAGAAATTGTCGCCGTTTCGACCGCGTTGCGTCGACTTATTGCCGGCCTTCTAGCGGCGACTCTTGCGGGGGCGAGAAAGGGGTTGGCGTTAAAAAGAGGGGCAACGATAGCGGACGGGGAGCAAAGTAGGGGAGCGAAGCGTAGCCGAGGAAGCGAAGAAAAGGGATAATCTCTACCAGCACAGATGGGCGCAGAAAATGATAACAGATTGAGGCGTGCAACGCCGCGCTGGCAGGAATGCCTCGCGCTGGAATAAACGGAGGGAAGAGAGCGGCCCATTCGTGCCACTTTAATCGAGGGCGAAATAATTGCGCTCGACAAAGATGGGAATAACTCGCATATTTCTAGACGGGATAAACGGCGAAATAGAGAGGTCCACGGGCGCGGCGACTCGAGAGGGAAAGTGGGCGAGCGAGATCGGCGAGCAACGGACGAGCTCGGCGTACGAAAACCGTGAAATTCCAGCGAATGGGAGAATCGGCGACGAAAATCGAGAGTGAAATCCTGGGGTGAAAAGAGGACGCTGCTTAACCTGGAAGGAGGGACCGTCTGGGAAAAAAAGAGAAACGACGAGACAAAAATAAGAAACCGAGAAGATGGAGGTAACCGAGACAGACGGGGGGGGAGAGAGAGAGGTGCGCGTGGGATCGATCGAGAGGAAAACAGAGAGTGAAGTTCAGAGTCTGGAGATAACAGCGGTGGGAAGAAGAAGCTCTCGAGAGTATCCGAGCAGAGTGAAGCGGAGGAAAATAGTGGCAGAAGGAGCGTACAAGACGGCGACGAATGGCGGTGAAGTTCCTCGAGGGAGGCCGCGTGTGTGAAAGAGGGGGAGGAAAAAAAGATCTCGAGGGAGCGGAAGAGGGAAGGGGGGTAGAAAATGTGGCGAAGGTGGACGAAGAGGGACGAGCAGAGAGGGGGATGGAGACGAGAGACGCGAATCCAGGGGTGGATGCTGGCAGCGGCGTTTATTGATCGCTGGCAGCAACCCTGCCAACAGAGCTACCCTCCTCGCCCCCCGGCCAACCCCCCGCGACTCCATCGTCCGCCCAGCCGCTCACCCTCCAGGAGGTTTCTGCAGCCTCCGCGCGAGCGAAAGCCTTCCAAGCTGCACCAGCGGGCGGACTAGAATTCAATCGTATTAATTAATCCCGGCCCCGTGGACCAACGATGACTCTCAGACGCACGCGAACCTCGATGCTCGAAACCCCGTCGATCCGCGACGCTGCCAGGGTCCGTGGCTTTTCATCGATTCAGGGTTAGCCTGACGCGGACACGGATGATCCTTTCGACTACTTTGGATAGCTTGGATTTGACGCGGGCTCCTTGGAGCAGCGACGATAACGAGGGTCAAGCAAGAAGCGTTCGTATCGAATTGTTCGACAGTCATCGATACGTTCAATACGGTCGAAGAAATTAGTTATCGCCGCCCTCGGGGCATTCTTCGAGTGACTTATGGGAGAATTTCGAAAAGAAACTTCGCATCGACAAATACGGACGAAGAGGGGATGGAGCGATCGACCCGGAACGCCGGCTCTTGCGCGAGAGTCGTGTCAGCATTGCAGAAGAGCTTCGAAGGATATTCAGAAGGAATCGTTGCGTGACACGTCCCATCGATTAATCGCCGCGGCGAAGAGCGAACGGCGATCGATCGACGAACAGCCAGAGACGTTTCGCCGATTGGCCTCGGGAACGACTGGAAACCGAGAAGAAACGGAATTACTTATCGCGGATCTCGTTGATCGTCGTCGATTCGAACGAATCTAATAACAAATCGAACGCGACAGCTATGCGCATAATTGATTCAAGCGGAGGGGGAACTCGATGGACGTCGATTATTCAACGTAATCGCGAATTACTGTCGGCGCACGCGAGCGCCGGGCCGCGATAGAAATTTCATCGATTCCGGCACTGGACGCGTTTCGTTTGTCCGCTTAATAATTCAAAGGGGACGCTTCCGGCTTGCGTCCCGTGTCGCAGTCTCTGGCACGGAGAAGATGGGGGGAAAAAATGGAAAGTAAAGCAGCTTGCGGGACCGGCTTCGAAGTGGAAACATTCTGACGTTCCCCGTGCAGATTACGGCGATGTTCCGATTCATTGGCGAGACGAGAAATTATTTATTTCGCGTGAATCATTCGGGATGGCTGCTTTCCGGAACCGACTGCTAACACGACAGTTTGGAATTCCGCGGAGCTTCCGACTCGATCGTTGCATTCTATAATTGGACGCTGGAGTTGCCTTGAATTCTTCACGAGAATGTGACAAGCGGCTTCGTGCAGAGGGCACGACTCCAGTAGGAACCACAGGGTTTTCCTCCCCCGTCGAAGCAACGGTTCAATCATATTAATTACCGCTGTGCCACTCGAGGCGTGGCCGCAGGAAGCCACTCGACGACCCCGCTGTCTGTGCCCCCCCCCCCGTAAATTCACGGAGGAGATCATCCAGGAGGAAAGGAGAATTGGAAAATTCATCGAAGATCCCGTGACGCGAGTAAACCTGACCCCGTACAATTGGCGAGGCAGATACAAATTCGCGAATGGTATCCGCTGTTAAGGATCGTTGATCGAGAGACACGTTTGTCAATTGAAATCTCAATTCTGGAAATTTCTGCCCGAAATTTGTTACAACGAGCCAGGCGAATGGGACAGCGCGGTACGGATACCGTTTTGCAAGAAGAAAGGGAATCGAATCGTGGTGGACGCGTGATTACGTTCGTCCGGCGATAAGTCTGCTTGGTCGAGAATGCGGTAGAAAAAACAATAGGCCACGATTTTCATCGCGAATCGTACGTCAGATGGATTGACAGCGAGTCGATGAATAAACGCAGCTGTAATTAGCGGCGCGAGCGTACGTTCGCGAGGAAATAGACGGCGCATTGTTGCGCGAATAAATCAATTCGCGAGCAAGAGGCCGAGTTAATTAATAATGCATTTGTTGGAGGCCGTCGAACGATGTTTGTTACACGGCGGGTTATTTTAGTTGAAACGCCGGGCACGATATTCGAGACGCGGCGAAGGTTCGATTAATACTGATCGATCGAAGTGGACGACTGACGCGTAAATAGAAGTTTGGAACGACGATGGATTGAAAACAGCGGGGTAAAGGGGAACAACGTAAAAATCGAATGCTCGTCCTCGTTGCCATCTGCGACGGCGTTTCGCGCTTCCACGTCGTCCTCGTTTTCCCGGGAGAACAATGTCATAGAAATTCTGGGTTCGAGTGCTGGAATGGTGTTCGAGGAATTCGACGAAATGTAACAGGAATAATGTGGACATGAACTCTCCGCTATTGTACCGGAAGCTTGTAATTTTCAAACGTTCAAACGCGACTTTAGGATGCGATCGTAAATCTTCGCTTCCTCTTTTCTGAATCGTAGTAGTCTGGGTAATAGGAGATCGTCGCAGAATTTCTGGGTTCTGCCTTCGCCTTCCTCGTATGAGACACTGAGAGCTGTCGTGGTTCGCAGAGAGTTGTGACGTTTCGTTGGGAGAGGGACGAAAGCGGTCGATCCGCGTAAGCCGATTCGAGGGTATTAAAATAGAATCGAAAACGAACGATTGATTTAGTTACTTATCCGCGAAAGGGCGGATAATGCGGTACGCGACGAGAGGGCGACCGATTCGACGGAAATTAGTTTTTAAGCAAGCAACTCGCTAACTGACACCGAAAATGCCATAATAATTAGAACTTCCAATATCATTCAATTCACACTATTTGCGCTCGTGTGTTCGCGATAGGTGAACAATGTGCTACGATAAATGCACAAATGCATCGGGAGCTATTCATGAATTAATCAAATTTTTTGTTACCAAATGTTTCATAGTTCCACGTTGCGAACGATAATACGTGAAAGGAGACGCTGCAACGACAGGCTGCCAAATTCAACCCCCAATCGTTATCGTGGATCGGGCAACGTTTAATCGATAAAACGAAAGTGTGGTACAGCGGTGGCAACCGAGACCCAACTATATTTAATCAAATATTCGAGGTATCCATTCGGAAATGCTTGTAGGGTAGCTACGAATATAACTCCATCGATAATCGATCGAGTGGTACGCCAAATTGTTGCGGAAGCTATCTGCTAATCAACGCGGCGTCATCCGCGATACCGAAACATCGGTTCTGTTATCTTCCAAACAGCGGGGTGAACTAAAATCACCCGAATGCAATATTCAGAGGGATACGAAAGTCTTGCCTGTCCATTCGTAAACGCGACGCACTGTTCGAAACAACTTTCAAATGCTCAAGCATTACCAAGGTTGTCGAATCGAGAAATTGTTCAGGATCCACGGTACCGATCGGGGGTTGCACGGACGCGACATAACGATGTTCGCGAAGACGACTGCCAATCGATACGATGGAATTAACGATCTTTGATTTACAAAAAAAAAAAAAAAACAGGATACAGGTTGCCGGCCATGCCGTGGAGCTGGCTGGGGGCGGCGACGCCATCGGCAGCTGCAGCTGCAGCGGTTGCCGCAGCCGCGGTGACCCCATCTCCTGCAGCTGCACCGCTCGTCCTTGCACCCAGGGCGGCGGCGAGACGAAGGTACAGAGACACGTAATAATCCATCCCGAAAGTGACGCGAGATTGAACAGAACCACCAGCACGTCTCCGTCCATTTCACCCCCTTTACTTTTCCCCTGTAATATCTGCCACCCTCGTCCGCGAACATCCGCGGCCTGAACGCTCAGGGGCGCGTCGCCCGCGTCGAGGAGAACGCGTGTCTCTCGGGGGATTTGGAAAATTCGGGCGAAAAGACGTCGAGTGGAATAAATCGTACGGAGATTGAATGACGAATGAAACATTTCCGATCAATTATTTTCAAATTCCTTATCGAAGGTGTATTGCACGCGGCGCGAATCTAAGCAAGTTCGAAGCGTCGGGTTAAATAAGGGAATCATCTCTGTGAAGTATCCTCCGATGGAGCGCAATGCATCGCTGTAAGAAACGAACTTTCGCGACGAGGTTATACGACAGATAATAGTACAAAAGTTTCGAGATCTACCGTTTTCCTTTCGTCTAGGAAAAGCGAGCAGTTTCATTCAGTCTCTGGCGTTTAATTCGGGGAAGAACGGTTCGAAATTCGTTTGAATGGGATCGAGACGTGGAGCGCGACAGACACACCTTTTCTCTAGTCGAACCTGAACGTCTCTATAACCGAGGGATTGCCTCCCCCGAGTGTTCGAATGGAACCAATTTCTTCGAGATCGAGCGTGGCCGTCGAGACCGCCCCGTTCGTCGACGATTTTCCAAAAGATTTTCCACTCCGGACCACGTGGACGGCGTTCGTGCACAGATTAGTCGGGCGGCTTCCACTCGGCCAGCCAATTTAATTATCGACGACGGCCTAATGACCGCGTAATCGTCGGTGGATCGTGACAGATCAGCGGCACGCCGTTAGAACGAATTAATTAAAAGGAATAAACCTTTTAATTACTCGCCGGGGCGATCACCGCGAAACCTGCCACGGGCCTCCGCTTTTAATCGAACGATCTTCCCGTTGGCTTCGTCCTCGATAGTCGAAGGAACGAAATCCGGCCCGCGATTCGGCACCACTTGCCGGGCGAGAACGAACCTTTTACGCGAATCGAGAGGCAATCTCTCTTAAGAGACGCTCGAACGTTCAATACTTATCGCCGATACTTTAGTCGACAATAATTATCGTCGGAAAGATTGTTGTATTCGACGACGTCCAATCTGCGGAGAAATTTTCACGCGTCCCGTGTAAATCACCAGGAAAGAGAATTGTCTCCTCGACATTTTAAATTGTTGACGCTGTCGACGCGGTAGCGTTTATTTTGACACGTTCGGTAACACCGGCAATAAGTATTGACGATTGAAGTCACTACGCAACGAGATCCATTAGGAACCTTTATCCTTCGAGGCGTCACCCTTTCTTCTGTCCCTCGTTAAAACGCGTACAGAAACAATAGAGACGGTGTGTTCCTCGTGGTTGTAAAGCGGGATACGATACGCAGCGTCGAGGGGATGGACCTTCGAGTTCGAAGAACGAAACACCTGTTCCACGCCGTTCTACGTACCCCTCGGCACTCTTATTCTCTCTGGGGGCACGCATTATCGGTGTTCCTTTTCACGTAATTAGCGAACACGACACGCCATTTAGGGCGGCGTTACACGCGCGACGATTATCGATCTGTGGTCGAACGGTGAATTGTTCTCCTTTTTTTCTCTCTCTCTCTCTCTCTCTCTCTCTCTCCATCCCTCTCTATCTGTTCTTTTTTTCTCCCTTTGTTTCAACGCGTATCGGAAGCTCGTTAGAACTCGACGCCTCGAGCTTTAATGGCTCATTCAATAAACGTACACGCCGAACTGTTTCATTCTTCTTTTCGCCCTCTTTTTGCTCGTTTTCTATCGACGTGGATGAAGGTATTACGCGTAGAATTGTAAACGCCGCGTTTAATATCCAGCTTCTCGTCGACCCTGTTTATCAACCCGGATATCCCGGCCAGCATCGGGTCGTTGGCTGATTAATTAATTATCGTTAATTGGAAGCGCGCGCGCGGTTCGACGAAATTTTACAAAAGATACGCCCGACCGGCTTCGAATTTCAACGAAAACTCCCCTTCCATCGAATACACGTTGCCGCAGTCCGACGTTTGCTCCATGTCGAACGTTATCGAACTCTTTGCAACGCGTAGCACGTCCCTCGACCACAGATCTAGTCGTCGCGCGCGATATAATTATTATTTCAACCGTTCGCAAGTCCCAACAATGTTTTTTGGAATGCGCCTGCTGTACATGCATCACGCTCTAGTCTTGTTTCTTGACCTCCACAACCCCCACCCCACCACACCCCCGCCCCCGGAGTTTGTTACTAAAGGGAGCCGGATGCTGGCCCGTCTTCTGTAACCATCCAGCCGGGAGCAGTCTCGT
>OX411276.1:31924009-32200330 GCA_948146005.1 Nomada fucata
TAACCCAGCTGTGCGTTTCCTCTTTCTTTGTACCCTTACTGATCGCCGCGGCGGGCCTTCGTTTCTCGGAGAAATTGAGGAGCGTTGAAGAAACTGAGCAGGGCGACGAAACTCGATCGCTTCGATCGTTTTATTTCCGCGACAAAAGTCAGACGAATGCGAATGACACGTTCGATTCGTCGACTTAGTTACGAACGACGAAACTTGCACGCAGTGATCGATGTAAAAGTAGACGAGCGTTACAGTAACGGTATACGAAGAAGGAAAGGAAAAAAAGAATTATACAATTTGTACAAGCGCTCCTTGATCTGTTCGAGACGGAGGTTCAGCGCGGAAACGTGAAAGCACGAATTAGTTTTGAGGGGTTCACGTGGGCTCGGTGACTGCTCGGACAAAAGGTAGGCAAGACACAGCAGCTTTTATTGTCCGGATCATCTCTCCGCTGTCTGGATCAAAGAACGAGACCGTGTCTACGATCAATCTAGGCAAGGGACGCCGACGGTGCAGCCATTTCCGGTCGCTAAAAGAGCCACCGTCCTCGATGGGTTCCGTCGGCCGAACTATCGCGATCCACCGGCCGATTTCTTCCCAATTGGTCACTCGAACGATCCACGAAATCTCTGCTCGAGATCGTTAAACGTTCCCTGCCATCCCTCGGCAGTATTTCTCCCGGGACATCGCCAGTGGCCATTGAAAGAATCGATTCTCCTCGAAAAAGCTACATTCTCCACGAAACTCGACCGGAGTTTGCCTTCCGAAGTGAAAATCGGCCGGTCCTCGAGGTTCATCGAGGCTGAACGATCGTTCCATTAATGATTTCTCGGTCCAGTTGCTCTCGCGATTCTAACCACGCTCGGCGGATCTTTTGCAAGTCAACGAAACGCGTCTTCTGGCCGACAATTAATATCAACGCCCCAATAATTAAAAGAATCTGCGTCGTCGGATTTCTCAAGCGTTCCATTCGTCGTCACACGATTCTCTTCCATTCTCATTTCCTGGCTGATCTTTCACCTGGACGCTGTTCTTCGGCTGATTGGAAATTCCGCGAAGTAGAACAGAGTGGCGCACAGCAAAGTGCAGGGCAACATAACGCAACAAAGGCAACCGGTGATCATTCTACAAATCGGCCTGTTGAGGAATTTCGCGAATCTGCCGGTATACCGAACGATAACTTTCTCGGGCTTGCTGATCGTTTCCGCCGTGCTTATCGGCAACTGAAACTTCACCGTAGCGGTGCCTGTCCTCGCGGACGGGCCCGACTTGATAATTGGCTTCAGATATTTCCTCCCGTCCTTCGGATCCGCGGTCGACTCCTCGTCAACGATCTCCGCGATCTCTGCGCGTCGATCTCGATCGGACGAGACTACCTCGTCGCGCGTGGACGTACTGGGCCCAGGATGATTCGTCCCCTCTGACTGTTCCTCAACAGTTTCGCCCTTCTCTCGGCCGTACGGATAACGCTGCAGCCACCTCTGTATAACGAACTCGGTCTTCTGATCGCTCCACCGTCTGTTACAGAACACCGAATAATATCGTTCCCTCTTGATCGCGTCCGGATTGAAACCGGCTGCACGCGACAACCGAGGACTCTCCATAGCGTTCTGCAATTACTGTTCAACGAATCGCGACCGTCCCTTCCGGTAAATTCGTCCTCCTTAATCCGAATTTCTCTCGAATCGCCGGGGAAATGCCAGGGGGGGGAAAACGATATCTTCGTCCGCGTGGGCCACGTTGCGTCGTCTTCCTCGGAGCCTCCGGATACTTTCAGCCCCTCCGCAAATCAAACGCTTCCCAAGTCCTCGACGGAACTCGATCCCCTGCGATGTTCGTCTCAGTATCGACGCCTCGTCTCGCCGTCTCCAATGATTCGGTTCGTACGCGAGTCTTCACAACGAAAGTAAGAGAAAAAGGAAAAGTAAAAAAAAAAGGGGGCGAGAAGCAGCGAAGCGATCATGGCCGGCAGAGAACTCACCTGTGTCGAAGAAAGTAACTACGATAAGGTAGGGAAGCATTGGCATGTGCATCTGTGTGTGTTGTTACAGCCGCAGCGTTGAGAGGTGTCGCCATACAACGAGGACGAGTAGGCGCCGCTAGGGCAGCGTTCCCCGCGAGTGCAGCGGCGTTGGCCCTCGCCAGGAACCCGGGGCCACTCGCGGCTGCGGCCGCGGCCACGGCCCTGCATCCCTTCGCACCAGCGTAAGTAGAATACCGACGTCGAGCACGGCCCTATGGATAGTTTAACGGGAAACGTTGGACGCTGGACGGAACGTCTCGTTTCTCGAAGATCGCGGAGGGCAATCGGACTGGTCGCTGGAAAATCGTTTCTTTCGTCGGCGAAATTCTCGAGCTCGTTAATTTCGTTCCTCTGGGCAATAGGAATTCGACGGGCGTTGATTTACGGTCGCGCGTATTCGATTATTTGTCAATTAAGAAACGGGGATAATATACGCGACGGCGGTGCGACTAAACGGTTTAGGCTAATGGACACGCTTACAGCGGAATGTGCTATGTTTCGACGTTTACGTAAGAATATATAGGGGGGGATATGGCCGAAGAGTAAGACGAAGTTATGAGAATGGAGTTTCGTTGCAAAGTGGTAAAGTTCAGTAGGTTCGAAGGGAGTCGGGCAGGAAGCTCTAATGGGAGAAAGTTCGGAAGTTTGAACAGTCGCGTGACAGAGTTTAAGAGATACAGTGCTTAAGTCCGTGAAAGGGTGAAACTGAAATTCGCGAGGGCGTTCAGAGTGCCGAGGGAGAGACCCGTTCGAGTGCTCGTTCCCCCGGACTGGTTTAGAATGTTTCTGTGACAAAGTTCGTCCGAATCGGAACGTTGCTTCAAAATACAATAGATCCGGGCTCGTTTTGAAAAATAACTAGAATCGGACCGAAAAATTGATCCGTCGAAACGAAACTCTGTCCTCGTCGTATGAAATGTTCGAAAAAATGTCCAATAACCTGCACGACTATCCGAACGATATTAGAGTCATTTAAATCGCAATCGAACCGCGACCGAACCGGAATCGTTTCAGCGCTGAAAAATAGTTCTGCCTCTCACTCTCTGCGCACGCGAGAATCGCGAAATGAACATTCCGGGGGCAGAGACGACGTTCTTAGAAACCGTACGGTGCCGTGCGTCGCTCTGCAACAGTTCGTTCTTTTTACCAAATATTTATTTCGACGACGCTTCTCCGGCGAATATCTGCAAACGCTGACCCGATTTCCTCCGAATGTCACGTTCGATCTGTCGGGTCCGTATACGCGCGTGGAAATTCACGCTTCCACACAGCGGATCGGTTCAGTTTCGCGTTTCGTTTCCGTTTCGAGTCCGTCGTTCGTGCCAGAGAAATTTCGCCAATTTGTCACTGCGGATCATCGAGTGTCGTCCAGGCCCAGCACGCCGTTCGGTTCCCCGCTGCGATCAGCTGCACGCGTGTCTCGTTCGTTGGCCTGCTTATCGAAATCACCGTGCCAGCATGCATCGAATTTAAACTAACCACGAGATGTAGCACGATTTCCCCCCCCCCCCCCCAGAGAGAAATCCTTGGACCACTTGGCCTTTTGGTCGACGTAGACGGTGTTGGTTTCTTGTTTTTTTCTTTTTTTTTTTTTTTACCTTTTTTTCTTGACAATTTCGGTATCCTTTCTCGTTGATAGTGCGACGATTACAATTGACAATAATGGTCGACGATTAACGATGGGACGCGGAAATTTGTTCGGGAACGAACGAACGAATAGGTTAATCGGGGCAGGTGTGACAACCGTGACGTTGGTCGGATCGATATGCAATTTTTGTGTCGCAGATATAATATGTTCATGGATAACGATACAGGGGTGTACGATCGGGGATGACGGTTTTTTGTTTTTATCGCGAATGGAGTACGAGGTTCTTCGAATCGCGGGGACAGCGAAAGCCTCGCTGGTACGCGGAAAGTTAAATCGTACCCATCGACGTTGTTGTATCGGTCGCAGAAGTTCGTGGCGACTTCGTTGCACAGAAGTGGCAAGAAGTGCAATTTACAAAATACTACTGATTATCGGTGGGATGAAGGCAACCAGTTACCTTTTTCTTTTCCTATTTTGCATAACAGAGAACAAAAAATGGATCTCTTTGAGCTGCGAATAATTGCCTCGCGTCTCGTGCATTCAAATTCGTAGAGACGAATCGCGTTTCAATTAGTGTATAGATATGCGTAATGCATCGGGCAATTATAGAAGGCATAATTCGTGCCTATGATAAAGCCTTGTTTAAACGTTCGTTTCACAAAAATATAATAGAGATACGAGAGGCTCGTAATACGATACGAACAATTGTGAGAAATGCAAAAGGACACTGGGTGCGAACGGAACGAATTAGACGATTAATTTAATATTGCTGATCTCTATTTTCCAGCGTTTATTACGACCCGTTCCTAGCAGCGCACGCAGCGACGCAGGACCCCAACTACAGGCTACAGGTGAGACACGATATTTCCCTGATTTTCCGCCGGAAATTGTCGCCAGTGCTCTGTTTCCGGCCAGCGAGCGGCGACGAATGAGTTTTTAATTAAATCGAGCAACGCCTCCGGCCAAATTGAAACGTCAGCGCGCCTAATCGATCACCTTTCAGACGCTGCCGATAGATTATCGTGAATTAATTGGTAAACGAACCAGCTTGATCGTTGCTTGTGTATCGATTCCCCGCTGCCTCTCGATCTAATCGAATGGCGAAGAGAAAATTGAACGCGGCTCGCGTCCCAAACGGACAATCTATGATATGTGAATATCTCCCCCGAAATACGTGCGTTATCGTTTAGCATCTTCGCGATCATTCAATCTCGCTGTCGTAAATAATTGGAAATCAGCGTTGGAAGTAAAACGATCGGGATTCCAAAGTACAATCGAACAGGAAACACTGTTTCTGCGCAACAATGGCGAGCCATTGGATATTCTTGCCCCTCGCGATAGAAAAAAAAAAGGGGGTTCATTGTTGCCCCTATAAAACGAGAGCCGTCGTTCAATCGATACACGGCTCGATTGGAAGCACTCGAAGCGTCGTCAATCGCGACGCGGCAACAGAGCACGAGGCGTTTTACGAAAAACGAGAAAAAAAAACACGAAAAAAATCAGAAAGAAAGAAAAAAGAAATTAAATAGAAAAAATGCGAACGGACACGAAGAACAGAACCAAAGAGAGAGAGAGAGAGAGAGAGAGAGAGAGAAGTGATGGAAAGGATAAAAAAAAAATAGTAGAACAAGTAAAAAGTAGAACAGAGAGAAAAGAAGGCGCAGAAACATTGACTAAAGTCTACAACTGTTCCGGACCCGTTTAGCTGGAATGGCCTCAAGCAACAGCTGACGTTAGTTGACACGTTTTGCCAGGCTTGCGCACACGTGAAACGCAGAGGGCCCCGACAACAATTACGCCATTCCCATCTCGTTTCTGCGTTCTTTCACCTGTCGTCACTCTCGCCCGTTTCTTTTTTTTTTTTGTTTTTTTTTTCACCCGCCTGTTCGTCTATATTTTTTTTTCTTTTTTCACCGGTCCTCCTCTCGTTCCTCTTTCGATGCCCGCCTACCGTTCACCGAAATGTCCAACGGTCGAATCTCGTTCCGAACGAGACGGGGAGGAAATATAGAGGAATTACAACCAGAAAAAAAAGAAACAAAAAGATAGAAAAAAAAGGGCGAACGAGAGATTGCAAAAGAGCAGACATTGGAAACGGGTAACGACAGCTATCGTTTGTCGAGCTACCCCTCGACAGACCCATTCCCACCAGCGCGCCACAGAAACGGAATGAAAATTAATTTCGAAACCGGCGCTCATTTCACGAACCGTCCCCCCTTTGTGTTCGACGTCTCGCTGTGACGAAAATCGCGCACGACGGTTATAAAAACCGGGCACTGTACGGGCAAACATTTGTCAATTTTCCAGTCGACCCGAGACTGCTGTTCGCTACTTCTCTTTTTAATAAAATTACATTCCCCTCTCGTGAGTCTCGATTGGATACGCGACGCTCTTTTGCAATCTCGCGAATGACAGTTCCCCTCGAATTTATTGGTATCTCGTTCGACACGTTCGAGCCGTCTCGTAATAATTATAATCGAAAGCCGATCGATCAGACCGGTCGAACGAAAGTTTATTATTACGGTGTAGCTTTATTCGACGCGGATCGAACGTGTCGTTCCGTTCAAATCTATTTCACCGAAGACTGTCTCTGAGCAGTGGACGTTTCCCAAATTTTTGTATCGCCAATCGACAAAGGCAAGGCGAAATCCAGGAGAGTCTAATGGACGATCGTCCAAAGAAATTTTCTTCGAAAGATATAAATCCAGGAAACGTCTATTGTGATTCAAGCATCGCATTCTCTCACGTCACAACATCGTGCAGCATCTTGTTGCATTTTGTCGCCTGATTTGTTTCGCCCCCTCATTTCTCATCCCTTTCACGCATTTATTCAAAGTCCAATGTAGCAGTGTCGAACGCCGTGAACACGAAATCGATTCGATCCCCGTCCGAAACGACGGGGGCGAAATAGTAATTGAACGTCCGGACGATTAATAGAATGATCGTACTGCAAAGTGACGATAATAATAACGACAATAATAATAATCATAATCGACGACAACGATTTTCCCCCTCCGTTTAAACGTGACACCATATAAACTCGCCCTCCCCCTTTTGGCCGAAACTTCTTTTCAGGTTTGCCGTTTGTGTTTCAGGCTAAAGCACCCGCCCTGGAGGTAGGAATTTTAACAGTCCGCCCTGAGTGAACTTTCTTCGCCCGTTGTTTGTCTGTTTTTTACTATTCGACCCCCTTTATTTCTTCTGTCCTGTCCTATCTTCTTGTTGGTTCCCCTATGTTTGGACCTGGCCGATCAGGAGTGCTCACCGATCGTCGTGCCATCGTCTCACATCCGGGCCACACTTTCACCCCCGTTTAGTTAGAGAAAAAAGAAGAAACCAGAGTACAAACATTTTTGTTATCTTTCATCTCTCATTGCCTCTTCGTCCTACCCGCAGTAATTGAAACTATCTGTTCGTGTAGCAGTTCTTCACGCTTCTTTCTGTACTCTATGCATCATACCCAGTGTGTAACTTTTTCCTATCTCTCTATTTTATTTGCATATTTCTCTCATTGTTTTTCTCTCCCTGTTCTTTTCATTTTCGAGCTAACGTAATGCATGCGATTGGTAGTTTAGACTTTTCGTTACTCTCCTCCCGTTATTATTATTATTATCATTACGACGTTTGTTTCCACTATTATTATTATTATCGTTAGAAAGTGTTACTTGATTCACTTCCTTGGGTACGTTGCTTCTACGTAGTCACTCGCGTTCGTATCTTGAAACAGCTAGAGTATATAGAAAGTGTTCTTGAGTGTGTACAATACTTTTCATCGAGGACTGCCACCGTCTCCTTCTACATTTTTCTTGTTTTGTTTCAATCGCTGGAAACACGATCATCTCGATCCTACCTCGCAGAAACGTGCGAGTCGCAGCCCCCCTCCGTGTACCCCCGTTCCGCCCTTAACGTTCAATCAACGTTCAACGACAGACGGAAACCTGTTCGCGATCTCTCGAAGTTTTAATCTGCGACCCTCCGCCGCCCGTCCGATTCCATTAAGCGCGAAGATCCAAGGTGTCCGGCTGCGAGCAACGGCTGCAATCGGTGAGCACTCCGCAGACCCGTCGTGTATCTTAGAAAAACAGTTGTTTAGCTAGTTTAGACTTGTTCCCAGTTTCACCACCGCCCCCCCCCCCCCCTCTGCCTCTGCCCCCGTAACGACGCGCCACGTCGACGACAGATTCACGTCCGCGTGATCGGTTCCACGCCGACGAGTCAATCGCGAACCCCCGAACCCCCAGTTGTCCCGCGGCAGGGTGGTTCGTCGCTTCGCGAACCGAAGCCCGACGTGGACGTTGGCGATCGCCGGGAATTCTAGATTCCCCAGGACGACGTCGTTCGTCGTTTCGTCGAAACGATCCGTCTTAGAGGATTCGATTCTCGAAACGTCTAGCTTACACACGTGTACGTATCGTTCATCCCTCCCCTCGCCAATCTTCCCCCCATACGAAGATCGACGATCGCTTGAACCGCCGACAGCTTGGAAAGTTTACACGCATTTGCAGTTTGACGAAGTTCGAGATCGTAGAATATTGTATATCGTGCAGTGTTGCATTCGTGTTATAACAGTACAATGTTTAGCGTTGATTGTGCGGATTTTGTATGTTACGCGCGAGACAGTTGCTCCGGGTGCGGATCGATTTACACACGCCGCCCCCGTGGAACTTTTCGCTTTAGAAACATTCCTCCCTGTGTCGGGTTTTTTGCCACGCGCGTGGGTAAGCGGCATCGTTGAACCGGGAACCGCGGTTCGAGTTCTTTTTTTCAGGCGATTCGCGCGGATATTTGAGCCTGTTTGTACGCAGACCCGTCGGGAACGTTGCTTCTCTCGTTTCTTCTCGTTGACTTTTGTTTTAAGAGCGGACAGGAGGCATGTCTGGATATCTTGACAGCGTCAGACCGACTGCTGGAGAGTCTCTGAACGATGCGGAGCGTCGTTGCATCTTTGAGATCATTGTGGACGATTTCGAGGTGGTCGGGCAACATTTGTTCGAATCGCATAGATTTCTGACTTCCAAGAATTCCGCTATCGAAATTCGTCTCCGTCCAGGGGAACGCAGTATAGCGATACTTTTGTAGGCCGATGTTCTGACACGATATTGTACATTCGAATAATTTCTCTGACGATAAAATTGCCCGCCACCGACCCGACGATACTTGGAGCGAATCAATTTCGAACGCCAGAATGAACGCGCCGCGAGTTTCCGAACGGAACTAACATCTTAACGCAAAAGGGATCTCCTCGAAACGCCAGGCGAACGCGAACAGCCGCGTCGTCCGGAGGAAGCGCGATCGAAGAATTTTCCCCGTCGCGCGGCGAATATTATACGCGGTGAAAATAAAAACCGAACCGGAATCTAGAGCAGCTGAAACAGTGCGGTCAGCGTCAACATCAGCACCACTCGCCTGCAAAGCGAAAAGTTCGTCGACGCAAAATTTTAGCCAAATCACGCGGCCGCGTCGAATCCGCGACCACCGAATTTTCCGTCGCCAATCTCTCCCCGTTCGCGGCCCCGTCGACGATTCGATTCGCGTCCGCTGCCACGAGGATCCTCGTCTTGCCAGCGCGGAACTGACAACCACCGCGGGTACGCTGTTCGGAACCGGGCAGAATGTCCGAGCTACCTGGGAAGAGTTCGCGTTGGAGCGTAACCGCCTCTTCATAAATCAACGTCGCGTCACCTCGCGGGTCCGACAGCTTCATTCCGGTTATACCGGGCGCCGTCCGCCGACGGGTCGCCTCGTTAACGATTTGATCTCGTCCGGTACGTGGATCGAATTTTCCACTCCAGCCCGATAATTTTTCAGCCTCGGCCGGGATGCCGTCGGGATCTCGATGCCTGTCTGATCTGTAGAGAGCGGTGAATTACGGCAGATTGGAACGGGTTCGCTAAGTTGATTTTCCGGGTTCATCGTCTTCTTGTTTGCGGGGGCACGCCAAGTGACGGAGGGGGGAAAAATTGAACGAGAACACCACGAGCTTTGTTTAACTTACGGTAAGATGGAATCGCGAGCGCGTAACGTAAACCGCGAACGAGTCGACGGAAAAATGATTTCGTCTGCAAATTCGGGGTTAACTGAATTAATAACGATTAACTGAAGCGGAAAAACAGAAAGATTCCAGCGCAAGAAAATTCGTAGAACTGAAAGAAAGTTCCGCCAGGTCGCGGAACGGCGTCCAAATAAATTCCACCGCGGTGAAATCGCGCTCGTCAAGAATTTCCACCGCGTTCCCGTGTACGTCGCGCGAGTACCTTCCAATCGCTTGCGAACGATCGTCGTCGATTTCCCAGCTGATTTGGCCGTGGCCGCGGCTTGTCGTCGGGCTCAAAGGGGGACAGGTCGGGGCGGACGAAAGGGGTGCAATTATCGAGGCGGGCTCTCGCGGCCTTCGGTTGAAACATCGCGTCGACGGAGACGGGCTCGTTAACGTAACATCTGACCCGTGAACCGAGGCGGCGTAAACGTTAGACCACCCCGCGTTGCGGTCTCGCCGTTTCACGGAGGCTGAGCTTCCGCGTGGAACGAGGGCACCGAAATGCCCGTGGAAAAAGGGAAGAACGATCAGCCGGAAGCTCCACCCTCTGCCGCGACCCCTTGCTAGAAAATAACCGGCAGTTAATCGACCCTGCGGGGTGCGCCCTTTAAACGCGCTGAAATTAACTATCGAGCTCGAGCTTCCCGTGGAAGACCCCCGGAGGATTTTATTTCGCGTCCCATGTTGGCCGGCGAAATTTCGTTATCGCGACCCTGCTTTCTCATTATAATATAGGGTACGATGTATCTAGAAGCTGGATTTTGTTAAAAGATTTTAGAAGAAGTTCGTGGCCGAGCAGTCGATCGAGAGCGGGCGAAGTAGATAATGCTCGTACGCGTCAGACGCGGATACTCTATTTTCTAATAATATCGTTCAGCAATGCAATTCATTGAATGCACAGTTTTTCGCGTCGATTGATAAAGCATTAAAATAGCTGCGAGCCACTGGATTTTTAGATAAATTCTGGTACCTTTCAGTTGCATACCGTCGATGATTGCACCGGGTTGTCCCCTCGGTGTTTCATCCAGCGGGAAGATCGATTATAATGTAGGGTACGATGTACCCAGAAGCTCGATTTCGTTAAAAGATTTTATTAGAAGTTCGTAGCCGAGCAGTCGATCGAGAGCGGGCGAAGTAGATAATGCCCGTACGCGTCAGACACGGATACTCTATTTTCTAATAATATCGTTGCACAATGCAATTCATTGAATGCACAGTTTTTCGCGTCCATTGATAAAACATTAACATAGCTGCGAGCCACTGAATTTTTTAATAAATTTTGCATCGGTACTTTTCAGTTGCACACCGTCGATGATTGTACCGCGTTGTCCCCTCGATGTTCCATCAACCGGAAAGATCGATTCGCCGCTGGATCGACCAATCGCGAATCTCGGTCTTTCGAACGGAAACCGCAGCACAGGGCGGTGAACTCATGCTGTTCGAAGGGACGTTAAATAATTAGCGTGCTCGTCGGTTAGTTAAACGGCGTTGAGAAACGGGCGGTCCACTTGGGAATCGCTTGACCCATATTTCCCGAAATTATCCCGACGTGAATCGTGCGCGACGAGAGCGGTGTCTCGCGCTTGAAAGTCAACCGCGACCTAAAAACGTTCTGCTTCTCCCGCTTCTCCGCGTAACTGTCGGAGGAAACGTCTTGCCGTCGCGTTTCCCGGTGCCCCTTCGTCGACGACGGCACGCGTAAATCGCCGCGGAAGTTTCTGGCGCCGTCGAGCGCCGTGTTTACGTTGCAGCCGGGAGAATTATTATCGAAGGTTTCGGGACGGACAGCGTAAACGGAGCCGAGTATTTCAGCGAATTTCAATTTCCGTGAAACGTCGACGGAGTGGGCGCGTTTAATTTCTCGAGATTTTCATCGGAGAAACGATTGGGCGCGGTGTCCCGCGAATGCGCGACTATTTCGACGATTCACGATTAACCGTGCTCGCGTTGGAAGTTCGACGTGGATACGGGAAGGATGTATTTATCGAGGCTACGGGTTGCGTTGGTTTCCTTTCTTGTTAATTTATACGCGACGTCCCCACGAGGGAAAAGTTAACCGCGATCGTTCCGCGAAAGCTTTATGATTTACGCGTCGGTTAAATTCGAAGCACGCTCGCCCGGGAGGAAGGGGAACAAGTTTCTTGCGGAGCAATCGTTAATCATTCTGGCTCGGAAAAGAGTTGTTCGGGCGCGCGATAGTAAGAAAAAGTTCGCGCGAAGAAATTCCTTCGCGCCGCTCCGTGATTGATCTGATCGTTCTGAGCTGAATTGTTATTTTCCTGGGGGAGAAAGGATTCTGTACAATTGCGTCCCTCCTCAACCGTCTCGCGCTGCGTTCAATTAAAAGGAAGGATCGAATACGACAATTACGCCCTTAGGAAACGGAATTCGCTCCGATTACGTAAAGGGCACGCGGTTAATCGAGAGATTCTAATCGGACGAACGATTCGTGTTTCGTTAGCTGGGGAACGAGGGGAATCATCGACTCCGGGACGATACTAACGATTCCATTCGTGAAAGAAAATGCGCTTCCTTTGTCGCGCGGGATGCTTGGTGCAAACGGGAGAGAAAGAAACGGCGGTATCCGATAGCACTGCTCTTAATTAATAATACATTAACGAATAATTATTGCACGAGAATGGCCAGGAGTAAATGCAGCTTTCTCCTGCGTCAAAGAGGATTGCAGGATGTATCGCGGGGAGGAATTCGAATGGGTCGTTGCCCGTCGAATATGTTAATGACGCCGCGTCGAAAAGGAATTTCATATCGAGGGAACGCGGAATATACATTCGTCGTTCCTTTCTTAACGCTTGTTTCTCGTCTGTCGAAACGCGTCGCGTCTGTTCTCCTTTTCGCAATGGACAAAAGAAATTATTTTGTCGCGGAATTCCTGCGCGCAGCCTGCTCGAACAATCCAAACGATTTTCTATTGAAAAGAAAACTTCTTTTAGGAAGAGAAAGCTTGCGCGTTCCATTAATATTTCCTTTCGTCCTCGTCTCGGGCGTAACGAGTCTATTTTATTCTCGTGTTGGAAAACCGTCAGATCTCGTCGACGATGCCGGTGGAAAGTAGCGTGAAAGCATTTTGACAGGCAAGAACCCGCGGCACTAGGATATCTTTAGACAAGATACACTTACACCACGGATCGCATGCACGGCTAGATTTCGGATTTCGCCCGAGAATAAATGGTGTACTCCCGTGATACGTCTTAATCTCGACGCGAGCATCGATACTCCGCCGCGTTTGCAAGCTATCTCGCGCGGTTATCATCCCTCGGTAGTAAATCGCTCCGGGCATACCCGATTCCTCCCTTTTGTACGCCGTTCCGCCCCTCGCGATACCGTGTCTACCCCGTCGAAAACACCTTGGACTAGAAAATTCGTCGCTACATTCGATCGTTCACCCTCGCGGTAAATCGATTTCGCCCGGCATTGCGACGTGTATATACCGCACACACGCGTACGATCATGCTCGCAATCATTCTCTTGTACATAAGTCACGCCTCCTTGAGCTTTGATCGACGAAGAGCAA
Source organism: Nomada fucata (assembly GCA_948146005.1). Taxonomy (NCBI): domain Eukaryota; kingdom Metazoa; phylum Arthropoda; class Insecta; order Hymenoptera; family Apidae; genus Nomada; species Nomada fucata. The sequence continues at coordinate 31,937,181 of OX411276.1, forward strand.
GTATGTAGCTTCGAGAACCACATATTTAGCCGAGTGCCCGAGACTCATTTTACCATCTGCACCAGCGTCGCGCGAACGAAACGGCCGAGATCCATCCGGGGTTGCTAGAAAATTGTCGCGCAGCGGCGCAACCAGACCGCCGCAAGTAATTACAGTAACGGCTGTTTCGTTCGCGCGCGCGATATGAAACGCGCTCGTAAACGCATCCTTGCACGTCACGCGCGCGCGCAAAAAAAAAAAAAAAGAAAAACACTGAAAAGCACGAGATCCATAGACGAAAACGTTGAAATAGAATTAACATTCGCGAACTGGTTCCGCACCGGCGTTCCTCCGCCACCCTTTTCTACTCCTCTCCAAACGAAAAAGAAACGAACCGAGAAATAAAAATATTCTCCACCCTCGCAGTTCGTTGTCAACAACACCCCCTGGAAAACTACACGAGCTACGCCTGCATTACCTACCCCAGTCTCCTACAAAAACCACCACCCACCATTCTCGCCACCATCCCCCGTCCCCGCCGTTGGAAGAGTTCCGAAATTGAAGAAGCGAAGCGTGCAAGCACGTTTGCGATCCGCGCGAAGAAGAGAAAACGCGTTAGTGCCGTTTCTCCGCTAGGACACCCTGTCTGGTCTGTCTTGGAGCTTGCTTGAGCCTTGCATGGCGGGTCATGGTTCTTGTTTCAGGCCGCGGCAGCAGCAGCCGCAGCGTCACCCTTGCTGAAGACGCCCCTCTCGACGGCCCAGCAGGCCACCTACGCAGCTGCAGCGACCTACACGGCCGTGGCTGCGCGGGCGTACAGCGCAGCTGCAGCCGCAGCACAACCGGTCGCAGGATATGCCGCAGTCGCGGGGTAAGTACACTGGCTGGCCGGCCAACCCTTTGACGATCGTCCTCGTCTCATCCCTCGGGCTCTGACTGCCCGCTGCCCTTCTACTCGCAACCCCCTCGCAACCCCCTCGCAGAACCCCCTGCGAGAACCCTCCCCGCGATTCTGGACGCCGCCGTCTCGCATCCTATTGGCGTGCTTTCGTGTGCGCGACACGCGCGTCTCGGTATTGATACGGACGGGGTGAGACGAGGGGTGACCCGTAACCCTTCGGTTTCGTTGCAATGGAAGGGGAAACGTTCCGGCGAATTTTTCTTCCGCTTCGTACCGGTTCTACTTGGACGAGATCGTACGCGTAGGCGGTGTCGTTGATGTGAATTACGGGGTTCTGGGGGGGGTTTCGATCGATTTGGAATTGTTCTCGGGGGGGGTGGGGGATTTTTTCGACGCCACGGGTCGCGGATTCCGCGGAGGCGATGAATTTTTATGCGAAGAATGTGCGCGTGCTGTTGATGCCCTGTTGGCAAACGTTTGTGAGCGGATTCGTTCCCTTGCAGAAAATGCCGTCGCCGTGGTCGAGCCCTTAGAAGTCGAGGGCACACGGACGGTCAGCAACCTGATGATAGTCCTCTCGAGAAACCTGACAGTCCCGTCGAAAATCCTTAATGCAATCCCACGTTTGTATCTCCATGGTCTTATGTTTCTCCTCCGTTTACTCGTCCGCAGACAACCTTTGTATATTCGACTTGTATAACTAGATAGGTGTATAAGATTTGTATCGATTGATGTTCCAGTTACGGGCGTGAGTACGCCGATCCCTACCTTGGACATGGTATTGGACCAGTAGCCGGTTACGGGGTAAATGTGACTCTCATTTCTTCGAATAAGTTTGCCGAAAATGATCGAACGCTTCTTATTAATAAATTGACAACAGTTGGTTCATATCTCCATTTTCTTCAAACATATTACAAATCGTGCAAGAATGAATCTGTTTACAACACATTGCCGATCGCACGATGGTTACTCGGAAAATTCGTTGCACTCTGCTAATTCGATAAACGATAAAAGAAGAACTGCAAGGGAAAAAAATGTACATACATTAAAATGCAAACGTGCAACGCGAACGATTAGCAATGCGTTAATACAGAAACCAATGAATTCCGCGTCGAAAACCGCGTGCTCTCGATTAATCGATTCCCTAAATCTCTCAACAGGCGACAGTGTACAGGGGCGGCTACAATAGGTTCACGCCGTACTAAAGGATCATCGGGGGAATGAAGCGCGAGCCTTCCAAGTACACCATTATACTCAGCTGAACATGACCAGAACAAAAAGAAAAAAAAGAAAAAAGCAACAAAAATAATAAATCCGACACAATCATCGTCATCCGTCATCGAGATCACTATCACCCCACAAACCGATGCCTGGATCATCCGCGCATGCTGACGCTGCTAGCCTTCTTCGTAGCAACCGGCACGAGATCGTCGACGTTCGAAGCAAGGATTCTCGTCGACGCGGAACAAGAACGAGACACTCGCCGGGCACCCATCGTCCGGCCGCTTAAGTGCTTGGACGTCGTCCCATTAGAAACACACGGATCACAGAATCGACCACAGAAATGCCACGCAGCGGTAAATTAAGGTGACGAGTTATTTCGAAACGGAAACGGGCTGCAGCGACTCGTGACAGAACCACGAGGTAGCGAACGCGAAACGAGATTGATCAATTGTTCCGGACGAAAGACCAATCGATCGCAGTCGACCAATGAAAACAGAAGACGAAACGGGCAGAGGCGGGCGGAAGATAGCATAAGGCTCTGAATTCGAAGTAGATCTGAAGCGTGCTTCAAGTTCGAGAGGGTTTTCGATTCGGGGGTACCGAGAGGTCGAACGGACGACAAAGGTCCATCGAAGCGTCCAACTTTCGGGCTCTGATCGATAAATCGACGGAGTGAACGGGTGGTTATGGGGGAGTGGCGGGATTCAGAGAGCATTGGATGCAAGGTAGAACGGTAGGGCAGAGAAGTTGGAAGCCGAATTAGCAGACAAAAGGAGGGGCGATTAAATTGAGTTAAGCCGGAAACATGCTAAACATTTCAGAACAAAGTTGAATCGATAGTTTTCCGGGGGGGATGCATAAAACGAATGGGAGCAAAAATATTGGCCCGGATTAAAGCTGCGCGTATGTTAGATCGGGTAGGACTTTGTTTAACCTTTCTGTTTCGTTTTCGAGCGTTTTCGGGGTGTCTAAGTAGATGTTCTTGGAAAAATAATATCAGCGTGACATGGGCGTAGTCGAATTCGTCCGTTCGTCTCCGAGTTCGAAACCGGCAGCCATTTCATCTATGCGGAGTTGAGACACGGGGGAACTGTATCGAATATAGCCGGTGTACGTGTATATATACGTGTGTATATACATATTATATATATATATATATAAACATATATATATATATATATGAATAAATAAGTAGATAGATGTAGATAATTGATCTCTCCAGAAATCAATTGTAATTATGCAATTCGTTGCTCGTGCACGTTTCTATTATCTTCGTGGAGACTTTTAAACGCGCTTTCGGGACAGCAAGTTTTATCGCGAGTATTCAAATAAAAAAGCCCCAAAAAAAAAAAAGAAAAAAAGGAAAAGAAACGGGCGCATTTTAATTGCACGCGCGTTATACCGATCATTGTACGATAATTTCCACAGAAAAATAGTGTAATAACGAGTGGGCTGGCAAGCGTATATAAATAAATGAATTTTGTACATAATTGTTCATTAATTTCGTGGCTGGGGAAAGAAAAACAACGAGCACGCGACCATTAAATCACGGAGGGAGTCTGAATCGGAAACGAGCAATCCATTCTTAGCTTTTCGTATCTCTTTTCTTTTTCTTCCGTTTTATATATATATATATATTTTTTTTTTATTATCATTATTATTATTATTCTCTAGTATCGATACCCATCATGTTATCGTTTCGCGCGTCGCGGAACCATTCTGTCTACGGTGTCCGGTCGAGTACTCTGTTCGGATCGACGAGATTCGAAAACACCAAACTCTCGAGCAAAACGAGCAAGGGGAGATCTCGCGAATGGCTGCCGGAATGGAACTCTTCCTTCGTGTCGACGAGTAACGGCATACTGTTCGGTGATCTAGCGACGAAACGCGAAACCCTTTTTTAGGTAGCTAACCGAGATATATGTATAGAGAGAGAGAGAGAGAGAGAGAGAGAGAGAGAGAGAGAGGGAGTGAGGGGGAAAAATAAAAATAAAGAAAAACGACGAGGCAGGTACGCGTGACCGGTAAGGGTGTCTATGCCAAATATGTGTGTGTCCATGTTGCGCACGTGAAGGCGCGCGCGTGCGTGTGTGTGTGTGTGCGTACATTTATGAACAGAACCGCGGCTGTATATAGGGGAATAGAAATAGGGCGAACGATTCAAGAAAAACGAACCCCTTGGACATCTTGGACAAAAGCCAGATTCCTGGAGACAGGATCTAGTCAGATCAATCTCTTACCGGTTCCATTAATCGAGATTATGCAACTGCAACTTTCTTGAATACTCATCGAAGACTTCGTCGGGGCTCCTGTAATATTATAACTAGAGAATATCGTAATCGGTTCATCTTTCTTCCTTTTCTTTCGTTTTTGTTTTTTTTTTGTTTATTGTTTTATAAGACTTCGAAATAGATAGCTGTTAGGAACTATGGAGCTTGTCGATCGAGGTTTCTAAAGCTCTCTTTTTGTCTGAACACTCGCGCACCGAGGAATCGGAACCGAATCGTCGTAATTAACATCGTCGTTTCTGTTTTCTTTTTTTTTCTTTTTTTAATTAATTTGCTTACCGATTTCGCGGCCCGCAGTATAAATTTGAAGTCGCAGCAATTGAGAATATCGCGACAGATTTTCCTTTAGCCAGTTCTAAGCTCTCTAGTAGGATCAACGTCGACCAACAGGCGTTTCGTCAGCCTGGTTGACTCAGAATATTCGAAGAGCGATCGCGTGATTGTCATTTTGCTCGTGTACGCGCGAAATCGAATTGCTGCACAGGCGCCGTGTCAGCGATACCAATTCGACAGGATTAGTCATTCCGAATCCTCGTCCGTCGACGTGTTCGCTCGCACATTTCAATAATGGTTTTCGTCGGGAACCAAGATCAGCATTCGGTTAAGTTCGCCGTAGTTTATTCGCGAAGGAGATCGGATTTGTGCGATCGAGAACGCTGAAGTTAACAGACTGATCCCTTCGAACCTGATTATCGTCTATCTATTCGCGATTATCTCTGTCCGCCGATAATCCGTATTACTATTCCTTTGTTTCATTCTTGTTTAAACTACGGGCCGTAGATGTTCATTGCACATATCTCGGTCACCCAGTCCGATCTCTTCGTGCTCCTCTTTCGGACGATTTCAACGAAGGATCAGCCAGATTTTTGTTTCTTTCTGCGAATAATAAACGGGAAAGAGACTCGCACACACAGACACACATAGTACTCCAAGCAGGGGGTGAAAAAGAGAGAAAAAATTAAGCGAAAGGGAAATGGTACGCACATTGAGCCGAGTGAGTGATAATCCCTGTTAAAAAAAAAAAGTTCTAGTTAAGTGGAGATTTATCGTAATAAATATATATATATATAAATATATATATAAATAATTATATAAGTAAGTCGTTGCGTGACTCAAAAGTAGAGCGTAAGTGAGGGGGAATGTGAATGGCGACGAGCGAATGTGTGTCCAGAGTGAAAGCGACAGAGAGGATAAAAGAATAGAGAAACAGATAAAGAAAGGAAAATGAAAGAAGAACCGCGAGGAACGAACAAAGATTGCTTGGAATAAAAAATTTAAAAAAAATGGAAAGAAAATGCGTCGGATAAAGAAAGGAAAGGAAAAAAAAAATACACAAGGAGTCGTGTGAAATAGCCAAATATGACAAAGATGTTTTTTTCTTCTACTTCTTCATTTGTTCTTTTTCTTTTTTTTTTTCTACGTAGATAACGCGACAGGGTAGCCACTGTCGCCGGTTACATTTTAACTCTAATCTATCTCTAGGATGGATCTAGGATAGATGAGAAGGGGGGTCATCGGGATTCATTAACCAGAATCACTCGAGGCCTCCGGCGAGAATAATAAATGATCATATTCTTCGTTTTCGTTTGCGTGTGCGAGCGCCAGTACATGTAAATAGCGTATGGAACAGAGATCGACCGCCGATCGATTTCGTCGAGCACAAAAGGATTAATTAACACGGGACGGCCCCCCCCCCCCAATTTTTTTGTTTTTTTAAAAAAAAGCTAAACCGATAAACAACTCAGAACATACTCATTGATTCTTGTAACGTTAAATTAATACAAGCGTAGATTTTAATGGAGACTATACGAAACTTAAGATAGAGAGAGAAGGAGGGTGAAGAAGATAAGGGGCGACGGTGAGAGGGGAAACTCACGATGCCGGGGTGATACGCGAGAATATTCCCATCCGCGAGCAAAGGAAATAAAGGATAAGGATGCGAGCGAGAGGCATTCGAGGATTCTCTCGTTCGCGAGGCGCGGAGTAAAAGCGGCCGGAACAAACAAACAAGAAAATAGCAAAAAACAAAAGAAGCCGTTCTTTTCTTCGATCCCTCGCCGTACTATCGTAATTGATCCTCCGCGAAGCGACACGATTTTTGTTCTCGCGCGTAAGACCGCTCGAGACACGCAGTCTCGAGGATGACGCGGACGAGGTCCGTCGTGGGCGTCGGGTCGCGGAGGAACGATCGGTCTTAGACACCGTGAGCCAAGCGAGAAAGATCTATCCCTGTATATTGTACACTGTAATTACAATTTATACTTACTCGTAATCGATACCATTATCGGTAGGCTATTACAACTAGTGGCTAGCGTAAGTCAAGCTCAAATCTAGGCGAGTCCTCGTCGATTTCGCGTCTTATTCTTCGTCACGAGTGCACAACTCCTCTCCCCAGGTTCCCTCCTCTTGTTCCGACTTCTATCCTCCTTTCGAGCATGTTCTTCGATTACGTACGCAAGGCCTATCGCGGGACGACACCGTGGCCCTTGTCCCCACTTTTCCCATTTCGTTCTCCTCTCTACCGCGGTTTCGCTCACCCCTTGCGATCCATTCACCCCGAGGCTAGCTTCTGTTGCGACCGGGCGACCGACCAATCAGTAACCACGAATTGCACAATATTCATTAACGCAGGAATCGAAGCGAACGGCGTTTAGTTTTAATAGTTCGTTCGACTCGCGGGACTATCCGGGTGTTGCTCGAAACCATCGCGCGGATTTCGGTGCATGGAAATAGCGAGAAAGTAGGGGGGGGGGGGGAGCTTTTCTTTTTCATTTCTTTTGCGAAGCGAACGGAGAGGATAAAATGGTAAATGCACTCGCGAAAGATATTCGAACGATTCATTGTAAATACTTGAGCGTCTATGTCATAGAATCTTTCTCGCTGTTTCCGGTTATCGAAGCCGAGCTTAAAAATTGCCCCCATTCTTGTAACTACGACCTGTGCGTGCGATGAACGATGATAGAAACGCAAAAAGACGCAGGCAGAGTCCCCTTCGACGAAGATACCCGCTGTACAAAAGGATCCGCGACGTAATTAGAGGTAGCCGTAAACGGATGGATCGGGGCTGCATCTGTCCCAGTGTCTTTCAGATCCGGTCTTACTCGTACGCCTGGATATTCCTTCGAAATCCCTCGTCTGCCATCGGGCGGACGCGTAAACGTTACAGTTCCCCTTCTGTGCGTACGATCGTCGGTCGGCTCCGGTCCTTGTCCAGAGAATTCGAACGAAGACCGTCGTTGCCCCTGACCCGCCGACAAGTTCCTCTACGAGAAATCCTCCATATCGTCGTACCGTCGCTTTCCCTTGCTTTCGCCCCCGGCCCCCACCTCCCCCTCCCTCCGTTTCTTGCCCTCTTTTGCGTACGTCGTCGAGCGCCAGCGAACAAGCGAAAGAGAGAAGTACTCGCAATTGTAAAATAATTCAGTACGATCGATACGCACCGTAACGTTATACATATATAAATATATGATTCTAATCTAATTAATTATTAAAGGCAGTACCGTAAACGGGATTTTTAAAAGCGAATCTAGTTGACTACATTGACTTACGTAAACGACACATCTTACGAGCAACATATCCTAGCGTACCGGGCGGCGCGCGTCGCCGTTCCGCCGCGGATCCTCGCGGACCCTCCTCGCTGGCGCGGCGCGTGTTCAGCGCGCTGCAACGCACACTTTTCCGGCGGCTTCCTCTCTGGCCCGGAAGCGAGCACCGGCGGCGGGCAGGCGAGCAATTTACGGGCGCGCGACACGCCAGCGTATCGTCGCGCCAGCGCCGCGGCGAGCCTCGAGCGCGACGCGACACCCGCCCGAACCTTCTTTCGAATTATCGCGCGGGAGAAAGGGAGCGGCGAAGGCGACGATAGGATTAACCGGGGTAAATGAGAATAAAACGATGCGTTAAAGAGTAAGGGATGTTCCATGACATTAGGGCGTTATTGCGACGATAAGTCTGAACTTCTTAGGGCGGTGAGTGCGTGGGTGATCGTTATTGCGGAAGGGACGACGGAGTCCCGTGTATCGTGTGGTGTACGAGCGTGGCGAGGATTCGGCCCTCCTCGAATCGCGCCGCGACGAGCGACGGATCGTTAGCGGGGATTTCGTGGAATTCACTGGGGAATGGGTGTTCGTTGCGAAATTTTCGGTTCGCGTCGCGCGAGCGATTCGACGGTCGAACGAGGGTGGGACGATGGTAAGAACGATTCGATGAATTCGGGATACGGACGTAAGGGAGGGCGGAGGGAAAGAACGAGGGACGTCGCGTGGAAATGAAAGGACGGATACGCGAACGGGATACAAGGGACGTCGCGAACAGCGCGAAAATGCCACCTGTTTTTTTTCTCGCTTCTCCCGCAAGTGCAAACCGACTCGCGACAGGGGGGTAACGCGCGCGAAGCCGCTCCTGGTTTGCCGCGAGCGAATCCTCCGCGGAATTTAACGAAAGCGAAGGCGAAAGGGGAAGGAAAAGAAAAATGCAACGCAGAGCTGTAGCGGGCATAAGCGATTTTTACGTCGGGAAAACGCAGGAGAGTTTAGCGTACACGCATAGACGAACACGTACACACAGCCAGCGGGGCACACTTGTTACACACGCGACGAAAGAGCGTCGAGCGAGTCCGCGGGAAAATATAGAGTAGAAAAAGTAAAAAAAAAGAAAGAAAATAATGAATTAAATATAAAAGTCAGGTACGCGATGAAAAAGAAAATCGACAGAGAGAGAGAGAGAGAGAGAGAATGTGAGAGAGAAAGAACAAGGATACGATCAACTCGAATAAACAAAAAAAAAAAAAAACTTTAGTTGCAAAATACTGATAGGAGTACACGGGGTGTCGTTCGGAACACCTTTATCATTGTCTGATTTGATGATATTTTGTAAGTCTGGACCAGTTGTTAGGTTCTTATTACTCCCATAGCGACTTCTTATGGCGTATTTTCTCTGTATATTGTCAATGTTTATTATTAAATATTTTTCAAATAAACCACTGTCCCCTGTTTCTCTTCGTCCCCTCCCCGAAATGAGAGGAGAAAAATAAACCCAACGCGTTTGGTACTTTTCCCACGAAAGGGAACGTATCTACGCATGTGTATCTGTAACAATAAGATTTAACGCTTTATCCATTTCGAAAAATAGTTACTCGTCGCAGAGTCCCGTCGAGACTCCGCCGTAGTTTCGCCGGCGGCCAAACTTCTCCCGGTACGCGTCACTGGATGGAAAAAGGGTACAGGAGCCAAGAAGGCAGCCCGAAGGAATCCGCTTTTCTGGGACGTACGTGCTTACGTTTCCGGTGAAAAGAGGCTGGCTGCTGGCAGCGCGGAGCACGGGATCTTTTTTTTCACCGGTGACTCATCGCGCACATGGAATTACCATTCGGTCTGTTCGACATTCGGCTTTCCGATCTGTCAGTAGACCGTGTACCGTCGAGCAGAAAGCACGCGTAAACCTTCCCTCGAGGAGAACGACGCGCACGTGCGTGACCAGGAATACTGATTCGAAGCCGACAAGTGGTTCGTGGACCGCCTGGCCCTTAGACGCTCGGGCACTCTACGAATTCCCTTTATTTTTTCATCTGCTTCTTTTTTTTTTATTTGCCGAGTCGAGGGTCGCGCACTCTTAATTCCAGTGCACGGAACTGGGGACAGAATTTTTATTCCGCTTATATTCGATGGAATCCTGCGATTCTGAACGGTGAGCTTATTGGAATATGTATTTGGTTCTAAGAGGGAGCAATAATAATCTGTTTGATTTGTCCCGATTGATAAATGGGAGGATAGTATAGTTTTTACGGTACTTTTTGACTAGTTTCATATGTAGCGTACTTGATGTCGGATCGATTGTTTAACGTTGAAATGCGAATACCCATATTTATTAGGGAGAATGGTGGTAAGCAATTCAATTAACGATTGAAACCATGGAATTCGATCTCGGTGAAATTAGATTTCTACAACTGCAGCCGTTTATTAAACAAACGAAACGCGTATCGGGTTCAGTAGATTTTTATTCAATTTTGATTCATTTCGCAGGGGCAGCGGCTGTCTCGGGCATTTCAATGAACGCGATCGTTTCAACCGCCCAGCGTCCTGCGCAAGAGTAAATGGAAAATCCTCTTAATCTAAAACAGCGTAACAGCGAAACGATATCGGATCTCTGCTCGAAAGAAAGGAACGAGGCTAGAAGAAAAGTCCCCGCAATACACCCACGTCGCGGCGAATAATTCATTCTCGCGCGGCACGTAAACTTCTCGCCACTTATTCGTCACAGGATGACGTACGAACTCGTCCAGCGGAATACTAAATACGCGTGCACAAACATTAAAATGAATCCATTTCTCGCGGCGAACCTCGTAGCTGATCCTCGTCGCGTCGCGCGACAAACGTAACTCAATTTGCCGTCCGACAAACGAACGATCTCTCGCGGATCGAAGTCGCTCGTTTCGCCGACGAACCTGTCGGTTTTGGGAAACGTAGCGTAAATCGTCTCGTAACGGTGACATAACGGAGACGCGTGGCGAAGGAGTCGCCGCATAAATTATGGTGGCAAGCTGCGTCGAGGAATTCCGGCTGAGAACACGTAAGTGTATTTTATTATAGTTATGCTACGCGTTTGAACCCCGTCGAGCGGCGCACGCGAATTTCAGTTAATCGTTTGCCCGACGAACACGCCGATAACGAGCCGTTTCATGTTCGTAGAACGATACGCGTCGACCCGTCTACCGTTTCCATTATTTTGTTTCGATTTTTTGCTACGCGCGCTAAGGAGACGGACCGGTGGAGCGAACGACGACAAATAAGCGTAGCGTTCATCGAGTTACGATGCGCAAAGGTCGTCGAAGTTTCGGTTCGTCGTCGCGTGCCGGTCTTTCGCGGGCATCCTCTTGAACGAAACGCGTCGCGGACTCGCGCGACAGGTAATTCCAGGAATTAAGGGTGAAGCTCCTCCCGGGTCGCCGTTAAATACCATTCGATTCAGAATCTTTCCTAGTATCGAGTTTCTCCTGTCGAGGCATCTTGCTGTCTTAGTTTCGACACTGCTGATTCCGTTTCGTTCGAATGTTCGCGGTTTCTTTCCTGCGCAACGGTAACGCGCTCGCTGCGCCAAATGGGTAACGAGTATAGTACACCATTTAAATAAATAAATATGCGCCGTCGGCTGGGGCTCTCCGGTGTGTTAATTCGGAGTTCACGCAACAACTGTTATCGCGTTGAAATAAATTTGTTCCGGGTAAATAATTGTACGATCGCGCGGCATGAATTTCCACCCGTTCGATGTTTACTCAATCGAAATAGAGGGGAAGCGGGTCCGGGAACGGGGGCTTAACCGAACTTTACGGGAGAACGCACTTAACTCGGCACGAGCCTCTGTCGAGCGCGATCGCGAGCAAGCCGAGCGTAAGATATTTTCGGCGAAAAGCCGCTCGCCTTGTTTTCAGCCGGTCGGTGCAAAACGGCCGAACCCATTCCACCTAACAAATCTATCGTTACGTCGCGGTGCGAATAATGGAAACGGACGCGCTATTCCCGGTCCGTGGCCGTCGGAAAATAGCGCCTCGACAAAGGTCGAGCGAATCGTTCGGATCCGCGCGAAGCGTCCGCGTCCAAGTTCGAATCGAAGGGATCGCGCGAATGGCCGACGAATGAAGCACGCGAGACAATCTTGGAATTTTGTCGGGAGAATTATGCGAGGACGGAATTTTCAGGAAAGATGCGTCAGGACAGTCCGTGACGTTTTGCGAGTAAAATGGACTTCTGCAAGGCGTACAAATTTTTGAGAATCCTGCCGAGATCCGCGAGACGCGTCGTGTGGTACTGGAGAACGGAAAACGGCACGAGCTTCCGGTTCACCGAGAGCGACCCGACCGAGCAATGTTTAGTGGAGCTCGTGAACATCTGCGTTTCAACTCTCGCGATTCTCGTTGCGTCGATCGTCGCTCTTAAGTACAAACGCAGCAAACAGCAGAAGTAAGTTCACGAAAGGAGACGAGAGCGAAGGAGAGGGAAACGAAATGCCGTGGAGATTTCAATTTCACTATAAGATCGTTCCGTTTTCGCGAGCGGTGTCCAGTAATTGAGAGAATCTACGATACTCGTCGAAAAGTCAATGTGCAACGATAACGTTTAATTAGCCGGGGAGAAGTTCGACTTCTCTCGCGGAGAATTGATCCGCGACTTATCGCTTTCCTGTACGATAACGATTATCTGCGAGCAAAATCACGATTCCGTGCGTCGCGGAAAATTTTCGCTAATTTCCACCCGCGGCGAATTATCGGTAAACCGGAAGGCGGATAATTAATTCTGTTGTCAAGAAACTTTGCCAATGTTTGCGCGTGTTGAACAACGCCAGCGATCTCCCGTTCTCGGAAACAACTCTGGAACCATAAAACTATCGTGTTATTTTTCCGAATACGCTCGTCGACGCTGTCGCCCCTTGCTCGTTCTACAAATTAGGAACGCAATAAATCCATCGACGTACCGAAAAGCTCCCTGCCACTGTTTACCGCGCCGGCAACAGTTTGCTTCACAAACAGCTGACACGAAACGTACAAAATAAATTAGTGTAGTATACACTCGAACTCGAAATATACAAATTCCAAATTTAGAACACTACCACGCTGCTGGAAAGTTCGGCGTCGTATATATTTCACGATACTTCAAACGAAACCGTCGACCGTGAATAAGATCGAACTTCAATTCTCGTTTGGGAAAAAATCGTTACTGAATAGCCTATCGTTAGAACGGTTGCACTGGGAGTTAGAAACGAAGGGAAAGTGAAACCACGAAGAGCAGCGAGAAACGTGGATTCAAACGGTTCCCCAGAAGGCTCGGATTAATTAGCGGATTAATTTATGACACGTGCTTGCCCCGCTGTTCGCACGCCCACGTAGTCTTTCCTGGTTTTGCGTCATGGTAGTCGTTCAAGGAATCTTAATAGATGGGTGCCAGGTTTATTCTGACCCGTCCGTTGGGAAACCCATCTTCAATTATCCACCTCGGCTCTAAATTCGAAACTGTGAAATTGAAATCTCGCTGAATACTGTATCAGCTATTTCAGCCCGATTCTTTGCTCGACCGGGGGATAAATTAATTTTCTTCGAATGTTTCTTTTCATTCAGGGATTACAGAAGACGCCTTCCGTTTCACACGATCAGGACACTTCTGTGCATTATAGCTCTAGTAGCACTTTTTCTGGAGCTCTGCGAGTCCTTTTTAACGACGGCTTCCTTCTCCTCGAACCTTACGATCCTGTCCGTTCTCGGTTGCTGGATCCTTCACAGAGGAACCGAAATACGAGACGGTCTTGGGACCGCTTTCTCGGCAGGAATTTTCGCCGCCCTTGGTTTATCACGAGCTTGGAAATTCGCGTATTTCTCCAGGTCAGTTTTGCATTTCTAACCGAACGAATCGAACGAGACACACGAGCCCGAGCGGTCTCCATTTTATGAAAGGGCGATATGAATCGCCGGCGTATTAAAACAGTTCGAACAATATATTCAGATACGGATTGTCCATCGAGCACGTTCGTTATACAACGACAGCGATCATCGCCATTTTCTGCGGCCTCCTCGCCGTTCTGGATTCGTACACCCTTTACCTCCTGGTAAGTTTCCGAAAATTTTTATACGAACCCGTCCCGCCGCGATTCCCGCAGTTCCTTCTAACGTTCATTCGCCCAACGAGCCCGCTGCCTTTCGCGAATAAGTTTGCGCATCAGCGACACGACGCAGCTTGACAACGCTTATCGTGAAAAACCAGCTACGCCCGAGCGCCGAGCGCAAACATTTATTTTACATTTACTCCGCTTGTTTGAATAATAATGTTTATTATCGCAATAGAGCGGCCGGGTCGGGCTTATCGAGCGGCGGCGAGAACTTCAATTCCACGATTCTGCGAACTAGATCGCGGAAACAACCGGTCGAATCTATACGATATTCCCTACGATCTGAACGGTTTCCAGAAGAGCCGTTTCGCGAAATTGTTTCGCCGCTGTTCCATGCGAACGCGATCTATATCTCGCGTGATCCTAAAAACCGAGACGATGATCCCACCGGAATTTCGATCGCAAATTCTGTCGCTCGACTTGGGGTATATTTAAGAAATAGAGCGAAGCTTTCGCGGACACTCGGAATCAACCGCGAGAATACTTTCCCGTGGTCGCGTTCGATGGCCAATTCTTCCGAATTCTTTTTCATTCGCGTCGATCGATAACGCCTATATCGATGAACCGATTTCCATATGAATCGCGTGACACGCGCCACCCCCAATTACGATCCCATTAAAAGGCGATATCTTCGAGCCGTAAGCGGCATTCCGTTAAACGGGGTAGCGGTATGCCAGGCCTGCATTCGTTCCAAATGTGAGTAGATATTTCACGCGCGTGTCGGCTCCTTGACCCAGTAAAAACACACGGCAGTGGCGTACAAATAGACGGTGTCATTACGCGCCGCCTCGAACGAGTCAACTGAGCGAATTTTCGCCTGCATCTAGACGAGAAGACGACGGAGGAGATACCTGATCAATCGAAGGGAGGTCGGGAGAACGGTGTACGTGCACGCGGAGGCGCCGTTTCTCGATAAGCTCACCTTTCATTGGATGGTCGACCTGTTGTCCAAGGGGTACGGTGCACCTTTGGACAGCCAGGACCTCGGACAACTTCCCGAGGAGGAGACCAGCGGCAGACAGTTCGAGAAATTTCGACAGATATATGAACAGTGCCGGGTAAATCGATGGGAAATATGTGACTGATAAGAGAACGGAGAAAGAAATCGAACTGCTGTTTGAACTCAAGTCTGAATGTGCAAACAGTTCGTCGAGCAACGAAAACGAATTAATGTTAAATGAGTATATCGATTTGACGTGAAATTGAACGGTATTTATCAGACGTTTTGTTCGTTCGTAGGACGCAAAAGAGAAACCGTCTCTCTGGCTGTGCTTTTGGAAACGAGTGTGGCGGCCGTTTCTTATCGGGGGCCTGTTGAAATTAATTGGGGACGCGACAACCCTTGTCGGCCCTATGTCCATTTCGAAAATTCTGGATTACCTTTCCGCCTCGCAGAACGGAACGGTGTTCCGTCAATCCTCACTGGTATAATAATATCGCTGTCGTTATCGTCGGATCGTTCCTCGACTGTACAATAATTATGCGTTATGAAAGTATCGCGAAAGTATATAGACATCGTCTAATCTTCCAGGGCGTCATGACGTTTTCTGAGATCCTGGAAAACGGCTACTTCCTAGGTTTGTTAGTATTCTTTTTCGCCTTGCTGCAAAGCACTCTGAGCCAGGCCTCCACTCATATACTCTGCGTAGAAGGGATTCGTTTAAAGACGGCGCTTCAGGTACGCACTCGAATCGCCGAAATAGCAACCGTCGAGGACCATTGTGATAATGCGAATGTTGCAGGCGCTGCTTTACGATAAGGCTCTGCGTTTGTGCTCGTGGAGCATCGACGAGGAGGACGGTTCGCTGGAGAAAGAGAAGGAGCAGAACAGAACTCAGCAGTCGGCCGATATCGGAACGCTGACCAATCTAATATCGGAAGACGTTTACAATGTGATGAGCTTCTTCTGGATCGGTCACTACGCTTGGGCGATCCCGTTGAAGGCAATGAGAATAATTAACGGGCACGATTCCCTTTCGCGATTCTCTGATCGTCAATATCGTCGATAATTGTTTTCAGGTCGCGGCCATAATATTTCTTCTTTACACGAAATTGGGCGTCAGCGCGATTATCGGCGCGACGTGTTGCATATTGATAGTGACGCCGTTGCAGTTGGTACTTGGTAAAAAAATGTCGGAAAATTCGAAATCGATCGCGGTAGGTGCTCGCCGTTCCTCGAGGAACACGTTACGAATGGAAAGATTGTTGGAACTGCGACTATCCTTGTTTCTTATTTTTTTTTTTGTATAGAAAAGTTGCGACGCGAGATTACGCCTGGTCAACGAAATATTCCAAGGAATGAGATTGGTGAAGTTGAGAGCCTGGGAGAATATCTTCGAGGGAAAGTTGCGAAAAGCCAGGGACGCGGAGTTGAAAATGCTGGACAAAGATTCATTCTACTGGACTCTTATCAGTAAATTCAATTGCTCGCCCCGTGCGGATCGATTCGTTGTCAATAAAAAACGGCGCCGATGAATTACGATTTCTCTGTTGATTAGACTTCCTCGTCCATGCCTCTTCGGTGCTGACGACCCTCTTTACCTTCGCCGCGTACTTTTGGCTGGAAGATCGAAATCTCGAGCCGGGTAACGTTTTCGCGAGTTTGGCCCTGTTCTCGCAGCTCACGGTGCCCCTTCTGATTTTTCCGGTGATGGTGCCCATCATTATCAACGCTATGGTAAGTACAGCGACGACGTGTTCGCCAATAATCATTTGTGTGAAAAACACTTGAACGAAATGTCTGGCGGTTTAGACGTCTACGAATAGAGTAGAAGAGTTTCTTCAGCTTCCGGAAATCGATGATGTCCTGTCGGATCCGTCCGATGGAAGGTCCGAAATTACTGTGGCAGCGCGATCACAGGGGAATTCCCTCGACGAAGATACCGTAGGTATTTCAGGATACGTGAGCGAATAGATGGCAATCGAGTTTGAAATTTTTTTTTTTTAACAAGGTTGAAGTAACGAACGCGAATGACACGCCGACTTTCGGATCTTTGGATAATATCAAAGAGGACGAGGAGGACAGACGGTCCTCCGGTTTGAGAGACTGCAGGCTGGGCATAAATTCGTCGGTGGACACAGTGTTCGAAAAGGATCCGGAGGTTCCGGTGCTGCGAATGAAGTCCTGCGGATTTTCGTGGGGTCCCGACGATAGCTCATTGTCGATCGCCGATCTGAAATTTCCACGCGGTAATTCACGATTAAAAATTCCTTTCCAATGTATTATTATCCCCCTGTTGGCAAAAATATTACGGCTATGAAAGGAGAATCTTGGAGATTTGGAAGCACGCGAAAACTCGGACGAATGTTTGCTGCCTGTCATTAATCATCGTCTCGTTGGGCGGAGTCCAATGAAATAGATCTATCGCTGTCCTTTTCAGGTCAGCTGACTCTAATCGTCGGGAAGACAGGAAGCGGAAAAACGTCTCTATTATTAGGAATGCTAGGAGAGATTCAAAGGACCGCGGGAACAATGGAGTGGGCCAAGTGCGTTGATATTTAAGTGTCTGTCCGTGATGCCCGATGTCGTTTCTCCAAACCGCAGTGATAAATAGAATACTTTCCAGCAGAGGCTCGAAGATCGCCTACGTGGGCCAAAAACCCTGGCTACAGAACGCAACCCTGAGAGAGAACGTGCTCTTCGGATCGTCGTACAAATTGAGACGGTACAGGAGCGTGCTGAAAGCTTGCGCGTTGCAACCGGACGTGGACATACTTCCGGGACGCGATTTCACGCGGATAGGCGAGAAGGGGATAAATTTGAGCGGCGGACAGAGGCAACGGGTTGCCATGGCCAGGGCATTTTATAGTGACGCGGATATAATGATAATGGTTAGTTAAGCTGAAGATCAAATAAAATCAAAATACGAACAATTTCATTCGGATTATTGTTCCTCTGTTGTCTGTATTTAATGCAAATGAAATATCAAATGTATATACGAACACCGAGTTTCCATACCTATCCAGGACGATCCGTTGTCGGCCCTGGACCATCAGGTCGGCCAACAGATCTTCGATCAGGGAATCCGCAAGCTGCTGCTCAGAAGCGGACGCACGGTCATTATGGTCACTCATCGGTTGGAATTGCTATCGACTGCCCATCAAGTACGCCGACAAATTATACTCGTGATAAATAAGAACGAAGTAATAATGAATGAACAATTAAGGTCGTCGTTATGGATGGCTGTCGCGTTCGTGCGGTGGGAACGAGATCGGCGATAGAAGACGTCGATCCGGAATTGGCTCTCGAATGGCGGAAAACGGCGATCAAACAGAACGCGGGGCAACGCGTTCGTAGAACGGCCAGGGACAGATGGTCGTTGATTAAATTGGTATCCAGGATCGGGATTAACGCGAGGAGCAGGCAACCGGGGGATAGATCGTGGATCACTGATCAAGACGCTCACGTGGTACACCTTCCGCACAGATTACTGTCAATATACTGTCAATCGTTCTCTCGAATTCACCGTTATTTATTTGAAACGAACTGCGTTAGACACCGCCGAATTTTATACCGTTGAGAATGCGACGAGCCACGCTCGCCGGGTCACGATACCTGGCCCACGATCTAACAGATCTTCCGGTGCTAACGGAAGAGTGGGACGTCGCGAAGAAACGATTCAAACCGCATCGACACGCCGTCAGATCGAGCAGCCTGCAGCCCCAGAGGCAACCACCCCCCGTTCTGCGACAGAGCAGCACGCCAACTATTCTCGAAGGGCAGTACGAGGTTCCCAGGTGCGCAGGAAATTGTCGAATCGCGTGACAACGTTTCGAACAGTTTTTAATAACACTTTTCTTCTTTTCCTTTTGTTGTTTCTTCTCCTCTTTTTTTTTTTAGGAAAAGAGACAACACCTTCGACAGCGGTCAACGAAACGGCGTCTTCAGACAAATCTTCTCCGGCGGGTGAGTCTCGACACCGTACAAACGAATTTGAAACAAACGAATTTTATTCGTGCGAATTTGTTGCGTCCTAGAATTATCAGTTCGCACCCCGACGAACTGTCGTCGAACGGGGACAAAGGATATCTAAGAAAGTTAATACCGTCCAACTCTGGCAAACAAATGCGCTATAGCTTGAAAAAGTAAGGGGCAGCAATTCGTTATTTCCGAATTGCACACATTGTATTTCTTCTGACGAGCGTCCTATTTATTTAGATCTGGTCAAGACCAGGAAAGCGAGCATCATCCCATCAAACGATTGCTGTCGGTAGAATCCAGGGGGACCAACGATAGCGACGAAGTTGATGGACGTTAGTGATATCTTCGAGGGAGGACAAAAATATTGCACGAAATAAAACTATCGGGTGGCGCTAGAGACAATTTTCATTTTGCAGGAACTCTGAACGCCGAAGAACAAGGGGAGCCCGATTCTGAGGACAGAAGTGGAATAGTAACGAAAATGATTCTCTACGACTACGTCAAATCTGGAGGATTGATACCAGGTTTAACTTACGTAGGAGTGGCGATCTTTTGTCAGACACTTCGAGTTTACATCGATCTCTGGCTGAGCAGATGGACGGACGAGGACGACGCGGATCTCGCCCCGGAAAACGTAAAGAAAATCGCGGACAAAAACTTCCAGAAATTACGAAATTATTAGATATATAATTACGTATACACATCTTTCTCGTTCTTGCCTTTTTCAGACGGTGTTTTATTTTCGCATTTACATCGCCCTCTCCGTCGCTTTTATTCTCCTGTCTTTCGTGTGCAACGCGACTGGCCAATGGACGGGTGCCATAGCGAGAAGAAAATTGCACCAGGAGGCTGTGTCGAAGCTTCTGAAAGCGTCGATGGCATTCTTCGACAGCAATCCGGTCGGAAAGATTTTGAACAGGTTCAGCGCCGACACCGGTGTAATCGACAAGGTATGATACGCGAGAGAATATCGTTCTACCGACACCTGCTTCAATTTTTACTTCCTCCTTTCTTTTATCACAGAAAATATCCATGTCCATCCAGAGACTGACGTTCTTCGTCTTGCTCTGCGGCTCGGCAATGATAGTGAACATTATTATCTCACCCTGGTTCGTCATCGCTGCCGTGCCCACGTGTGCAGCGTATTATCTCGTCCAAAGATTTTACAGGCGCAGCGCGAAACATTTGCAGAGACTGGACGGCAGGTGCGATACGCGCAATATTTCTTCGTTATACCGTCGAAAGATGTACGTATCATTATCTCGTCGATGTTTCAATCGGGAATCCTCGATTCCAGCACTCGATGGCCAATCACCACGCACTTCTCCGAGACCCTCTGCGGCCTGGCAACGTTAAGAGCATCCAGACAAGAGAATCGTTTCATGGAACGTGCCATGAAGTGTCTAGACACAAACACGAACGCTTTTCTTCTACTGAATTCCAGCAGTAGATGGCTCGGTATCGCTCTGGTGAGTGAAATATACGTAAATATACGTACATCGATCGTAAGCGAAGGCAAAATCTGTCCCAACGACTGCCGCGCCCTGACCACAGACACTTTCAGGACTATCTAGGCGCTGTGATAGTAAGTTCGGCAACGTTCGCCGCCTTAATTTCCGCCGAATTGTACCCAGACCGCGTGACGCCTGCTCTGGTCGGCCTGGCCATTAATTACACCCTCCTCGTGCCGATTTACCTGAACTGGGTGGTGAAGTTCACCGCGGAATCCGAAATGTACTTAGGGAGCGTAGCTCGGATCTCGGCTTATAGACACGCCCCTGTCGAGGCCAATCAACGAAACGGTACCTTAAATTCTCTCTTTCGAAATAATTCGCCTGTTTTCGCCTGTCGCGTAATACCGACGAATCAGCGCGGACGCGATAATATAATCGAACGCGAAGGAAAGAAGTTCGTAAATAATTTCCAGGATTATTTGTACCCGACGAATGGCCCAGCAAAGGCGAAATTGTGTTCGAGGACGTTTCCCTGAGTTACGATCCGGATGGGGAGCCGGTGATCTCGAATTTATCTTTGAGAGTTCCGGCTGGTCAGAAGGTAAGGATCGCGTGCTGCGATCATTCTAAATGGACACGCGTTTACACGAATCTTGTGCGAGAAAAACTTCTGCGCAGCTTGGCATTTGTGGAAGGACCGGTAGCGGCAAGTCCACCGCGGCGATGGCACTGTTTCGGCTGCCGGAAATCACGCGGGGGCGCATATCAATCGACGGCGTCGACGTTCGTCAAATTCCGTTGCGGGTCCTGCGCTCGCGACTTTCCGCTGTGCCGCAAGACGTGATCATGTTCAGTGGCACCATCAGGTAATTCTGCGTCTCGCGTCTTTCACGTCGATTTGTTCCTGAAACGTCAGAGATAAAATAACAACGCGTCCACCCTCAGAGAAAATTTGGATCCCCTTTCGGAGCACGAGGATCAAGAACTGTGGAGCGCCTTGGAGGTGGCGCAAATGAAAGATACAATTACCTCGCATCCCGAGGGGCTCGGTAAGTGAATCGCTTGAGAGAAAAGATTATTCGCGTGGAAATCCTCGAGAGTACCCGAGAGCCAGGAAAATGTTTTACTTGTTTGCGATGAAACAGCAGCTACTCGTTTACACGCGTACTCGACACGCGGTGACAGCCTCGCGACGATTGAAAATACTTTTCTCCAGCGGTTTCTCCGTATCGCGTTCGACGATAAAAATGTTCGCGACCGCCTGTACCATTATTGTCGCTTGTTTGTTCCCGTCATTTCCAACGGACCAGACTTCGAAGTGAAAGAAGGGGGCGAGAACTTTTCGTCTGGTCAGCTGCAGTTGCTGTGCATGGCCCGTGCGATTCTTAGGAAGTCGTCCGTTGTCGTTCTTGACGAGGCGACCAGCGCCCTCGACGATTCCACGGAGAAGAGCCTGTTGAGGGCGATTTCCGCTGCATTCGAGCGCAGAACGGTGATCGCCATCGCGGTAACGTCGCTCTCGCCTTTAAATATTTATTCGTCCTCGCGAAACAAATGGAACAAAGGACAAAATTCAGCTACCTGTTACTCACCCGTGTCGTTTGAATTTTCAGCATCGCGCGGCTGCTTTGTTGGAATGCGATCGCATAATCGTGTTCCACGAGGGCGATATAGTCGAGGACGGATCGCCCGTGGATCTGAGTCAACGGGGAAACGGTTACTTCGCAAATATGTTGAAATCCAGCGACGAGAATTCCGGCGGCGCTTGTTGAATCGAGGAAAGAGAAGTTAACGATAACGAGATCGATGGAGCTGGAAGACTGGCACCGACATAACGCATCTAACGCGCACCATCGCGCAAAGTATTTATTTTTGATACGAGCGATAGAGCGGCTTACCTAGCAATAAGAATTCCGGAAATATTTTTGTAAATACATCAATGATCTGTCACGGAATCCGTTTCGACAATAATAGACATCGAAACCCTCGTCCTTCCATATCCGCATGCTTCGAACCCTGGTTCCCTCTGTGAAAACGAGGGCAATAATCGTCCTCCTTTCTCAAAAGTTCAAAAGCACTTTTACCATCGGTAAAAGCTGTCGCCCCAACGAACCGATCTATCGTGAAACCTATCGCGATCGATACACCGCAAACCATCGTACACCATCGCGATCGATGTACGAAACGCAGAAGAGAGCCCGTGGACACGAGCCAATCGAAGGGCAGACTCTGCGATCGTGCCTCTATCAACGATACGTGTCTTCTAATCAGATCGAATGAGACTAATGGAAATCTACGTTACATTCCCGTGACATGTTTGCGGGCATCGATCGTGGCCAGTCCACGTGGAGCTGAATGCCTAACCGTGCCGGTGACTTGCGGCTTGTATCGGTCTCGGATAAGGTGCCAAACGATAATAATTACCAATAAGCCCCCACTGTCTCGCCCGCGAATGGAAAACGGACGCGTGCTTCCCAGCTAGTAGGAACGAGACCGGTCTGTCGATAACACAACGCGTACGAAAGCCCATCGGCTTCATTTCTCGATCATTTCTCGATCTTACTGTCATACCTCGCGGTTCGTCGCTGTGTCCACGTGTGCGATGTCAAATAATAGGATAGACGCGACGGAACCGTTTCCAAAGAGTTTCGACGTGTTTCGCGTTAAATGACAGCGGGGGAATCGCATAGCTTTCGTACGAACGGCGTTATTTGTCCGCGCGACGAGTAAACGGTGGAGGTGAAAAATGAAAGCGAGCGGTCATCTTTGAGGAGGCTTTCTAATTAACGCGAATAATCGATCGACGGGAGATCGTAACGGGCAATGAATCTTGAAAGTCGCCGATCGTCGAGCGACGCGAGTACCACGTTCCTGTGAAACGAAACCGAGTGTTCCCTGGGGGACGCGTCCGACGGGACGTTCGACGAATCGATACGTGAGTGTGTTGTTCATTTATTCTTACTCGATCGATGTTAGATTTGATATCAATCGAGCGTTTGGTAATTAACGGCCCAGAGGCCGATAGGAGTTACCTTTGTTTCGATATTGTCGTCGATCATCGTTCGAAATGACCGGTGGTGATGAAACGAAAACGAAAGCGAACGAACATTAACCGAGAGTGCAGGCGTGCGACGCGAATAATTTTAACGGCGAGAAATCTGCGGACCGCGAATTCGTACATTAACCGTGCGAATCGAAACGCGACAGGTGATTCCCGATTATTCGAAGAGAGATTAGATCGAAGATTCCCAGCAGTCCTCGTTCACGTGTTCGAAAAAGTTCCGTGCCCCTCGTTTCGGTCGTTACTGTATTCGTATTGTATATTTAGAATTTGAAAATGGTATCGGCATTTAAGTATCGTGCCGCCGCAATCGACGAGGAAGTAGAGCGCGAACGGTCTTACCTGATCGATGATTCATCGCGAACAGGTAACCGTAACCGTCTTGCCGCAATCGTTAAGCACTTTTTACGAGATTTCACGATTTACGGTGAACGACGATGATCTTGAAAGATAACGTACTGCGCTTCACAGTTTCTTATTCACTCGCGCGTATTATTTAGCGTTCGTTCGTTTAATTCGCACGCGAGCTTGGGCGCGCGAGCAACAAAAATATTACTGTTATCATTATTATTATAACCCGCTGTCCATTGTGAAACAGGTGTTTCATAGCGATCGGGCAAGACTCGGGGCGGTCGTTGAAGGAAATAAAAAACCGTGGAAAAAGGAAAAGTAAAAGAACGTTCGGTACACGTGCGACGATAAAAGCAACATACTGGACGATAAGGGAACACCGTTTCGGTGATAAGAAAATACAAAAGAGGAGGGCAGCCGTTTGTTGGCGCGTTCGGGACCACGGCCACGAATAATTGCATAAGAAACGACGGCTAAACCGTTCGTTGCATTTCGACGAACATCTTTCGTGCGCTTTGCCCTTCTCGCTGCATTACTTCTTACCAATTCGTTTCGACTGCGCTACCCGCACACTTGTTTTCCCAATCGTCGCCACGGACGTGATCGTTCGCCGCCTTTGCAAAAAGGTCCTTCGCCGTATCGATAATCTGTAACACGTAATCATCGAAAATATAGAAACGTCGCGTTGCACTCTCCGCAATTGGTCGAGTAATTAAACGAAACGTCAACGACTTAATATCGTCGTACAAAAATGTCCCGTAGAGGGACAAGCAGCAACGATGGTACACCTGATACCAGGGATACACCTGACGAGTAAGTCGCACGGAGGTGGATAGATTTTCCTCGGAAAGAAAATTCGACAACGAACGGGGAAAAGCCACGACGCCTCGTCGCGACCGAACGATAACGCTCGCCGCGACGATAAAAATTCCAGTGCATTATAACAGGCAAACGGATGGGAGGAAAACCGTTGCACCCCTGCGATTTCGTTGCTGAAATGTAAACGCGAACGCCGACCATAATAACGAAAAGGAGAATAGGACACGTTAGATAAGATGGCTGTCCGTTTACCTGCCTGTTGACACTGCGCCTCTCCGTTATCGGCTAGATAAGATTTCCGCGTCTTTGTCGAACTTGAGGCGTCAGTTTTATGCGCGAATCGGCCGAGTGCAGCTCATCGCGTCGCCGAAAAATCACGTTCCGCCGGATGACACGGCGTTTTCAAGCGAACAATTAGGCACGCCCGGTTATCTAGATCGTCGATCACAATTTCCCTCCATGTTTCAATCCGAAAGGTGAGTCAGTGAAAATTCAATATCGCTGGAACGTTCGACCGTGGTTTCGACGACGGAGGATCGGTGATAGAGAAGACTGCCTCTCGCCGAAAGGGGCAGATTCTTCGACGACTTTTGTCGTACGATTTAATCGTCGAACGGAAACGGCACCACCGATCGCCGGATATGATCGATCGTCGATAACGTTCGCGTCGACGATCGCAGATCGACGAGGAAAGAGGGAGAACTTCGAGACGAGCGAGATAAGATTTTCGCGTTTCTTCTCTCGCGGGACAGCATTCCAGGAAACAAACGCGGTGCAACAACGATAGCGATCGACGAATGATATCGTTGAGCGATTAACGCTGGAACGGAACAGAATCGTGAAATGACGTGCGCGCTTCGAATCGAAAATACGGAATTTCCGCGAAAGCGCAGAAATTTAAAGGGACGTTCTGAACGTCCGCAGGTTTCGTTCGCGTATCTCGAATTTAATGAATCTTTAATGGTAATCATTAGTCGCGGTGTTCGAGGGAGGCCACGTTCTGCCCTCCGCTCTTTTCCTAGTAAATTCGACGGCGATAAAACGATCGGGCGACGGAGCGAGTCCGATAGGATAATTAAAGGAAAATCAAACACGATAAGGGGAGGAAAATATTGACGGAGCGTAAAAATAGCTGGCGGTGGTATCGCGAGCGGCAAATAAAATCGCAGGTGACTCCTCGAGGAAGAACTCGAGTCCAGAAACGCGTGTGGATGCATTATGCGGCAGTTAATTAAACGCTGTACGCGTTGTTTTCGAGGTGCGAACGCGCGTACGCGACGACAGGCAGATTAGGTGCACGGTAATTGCAACTTAATTTCACTGACGTTTCTACCTCAAATAAACGAGCCTCGGTTTGTTCAAGTACTCCTCGATTCGCTTCGAATAGATTTCGACGAAAAATTCATAGCTTCGAAATGTTACAAAGAAAAAAGAACAAAAAAAAAACATTCGTCGTCTGTTCGCCAATTCGACGCGCCGAGAAATCGAGTTTCGAAGAGTGGTGCGATAAATCTTTGCAACAGGAGACCTGAACCGTTTATGAAATATTTCTCGAATGGAACGCGGGTAAGGACAATTATTACGGCGCAAAGAAAACTACATTTACGTAACTGTACGTAATAATGGATCGGAAGAATTCCACGCCACAGATTCACGACGATAACTACCGATTGCACCTCTTGTTCTGCCGTCGTTTGCGGAACTTAACACAGACTGTTTCGCGTCGTTGCATCTGAAATCGATTCGAAATATCTCCCCGAGCGAAGACGAACGGCGGACAGCGCCTGCGAAATACCACTCGGGATACTCGCAATGCCTGTAACGCGTTAATCGACGTTCACGATACAGGAAACAACTCTGTCTTCCGTAATCGACGTCACTGCCGCGTCGACGATAACGCGTGCAGACAATTCGAATCGTTCCCTCCGTCGACGGAATCGCGAATCCATCGGCGCAAACTCGTTCGACCGACGTTCATAATCGTGAACGTAATCACGTAATCGTGAACGCGGAACGGTAGACGCGCTCGCCGACGAGCATCCGTGTAATTGCGTGCAAACAGAAAAACCTGGCTGGCAAAAAACATCGCTGAGGAAAAGAAACAGGTGACTTCGATCGGGTCCCCTCGACGCGATCGCTCGATCCGCGACAGGCCGGGAGGAATGATTCGCGGAACGAACGTGACGTGCCATCGACGGCATCGCGAAGGAAAGCAACGATTTTCCGGTTTCCCGTGTAATTCGAGCCAGCCGCCGTCGAACTTTCCACTCCGATCTCGTCCATTTCGCTTTTGTTCGACCGTCGTCTCGCGTCGATCTTCTCGCCCGATACGAGCGGATGTCCCGTAATAATCCAGGTTTTCATTCACGACCGGCAACTCGGGGGAAAAATGAAATCCGCGTAGACGCGATCTCGTAACTGTCGTAAAGACTCGTGTCCCTGCGATATTGAGTCGCGACGGGAGATCGCCGCAGGCGACTTGCGACGAGTACGCTTCGATTCGTCCGACAAATTGATTGTAAGTATTGCACTCTCTGCGCGATTAACGAAGCGTTTTCATCGTTATCTTAATACTGTTTAAACCGCGTTGATCTGGGGAACCGCGGAGCCGATCGACGCACGGGACAATACCTCCGCGCAGTTTGCACAGAATCGAACGAACCTTGCGAAGCTCTCTTAGCATCTCTGTTATCGTGCGGCGATTTCGATTCGCTTCGTTGTTTCCGGAGACATCGTCGCGCGAAACTCCGGGACAGCGTCGTTCTGAATATTTCGTCGCGCTCTGGGGGATCCGTTTCATTTTTTCGCCCAACTTTTACGATTAATCGAACCGCGCGCGTACAATCGACGTACATACTCGTCGAACGCGAAGCGAAACCGTTCGAAACGTCGCGGATCGATTTCACGGATCGGCCTCGCGCGGCGGCCACTGGAATAAAACTCGATCGCCCCAAGCTCGAGCCACCATCGGTAGAAAAATTTGTCCGTCCGGTTTCGGGCGAGAAACGCGAAATCGGTTCCGCCGTGCGATGAAACGAGGAAAGGAAAGCTTGCTACGTTCGCAGCAACGGGCCCGACGACGAAATCGGATCGGCGTGGACGCGGAAATTTTTACGCCAACAGCAGTCGCTCGAACGACGACGGAAACAAGAATATCCTCGTCGTGAGAACGTGCTAAGTGTATTGTGACGTCAGCGTGCAATATACCGTGCATCAGTCATCATTAGCATAAGCATGTGACCAGGTGTCGAAGAGGAACGTGCCACGTGCTCGTGTCGCGCAAGAAGCTTTGTCCGATCCTGTGTTTTTGAGTCGACGATCCATAATAATAGATCGTCCGACTCGCCGTCCGTTTCGAGCACCGCGGTGAGAGCACCAGGTAGAATATTCCGGCGAACGCGATTCGGTGAGTGATCTCGAACGGAATATTAGCGGAAATCGGTCGCTGGACAAATATTTATACTCGAACCGGGTGTAGCGCGATCCGCCTAACGAACGGCACTGATAAAGGGAAATCGCGAGAACGATAAGTGGACCTTATCTTAATTAACGTCGGCGTGGAATTTTAATCAGATAAGAACGGCCCGGCGGATCAGCTCGGACGAGCGACGGGAAAATATTTACAGCGGTGTTCGCGCGTGAACAAATTAGCGAGGAATTATTTTAACAACGGTCGCGCACGTTCGTTCTGTCCCGTTTCGTTTCAGGAGCTGAAAGAGTCTGCCCTCGACATGCATTGGACGACGTAGGTATGATGAGATTCTCGTGCTTTCCAAGGCCAAGCATCCTGGGACAGAGGGGTAGCATCAATCTCACCCCCCGTTCGGGAAACGACGACCCGAGTAACGCGAACGGAGTAAGCATAGTAAGCTGCGACTTTCCAAGGGAAGGCGAGGGTTGCACGGCTTTACGAAAGGGCAGGCCCGGTGTTAATGATTTGCCCTGATTTGTTTGCAGAACGGAAATACGAAAAGTCCAGTGGTGACGAGCTATAAACAGCCCGGTGAACCAGATCTGACTCATGGCGTGGTGAGCGTTCGATATTGTTATTTCGATTGCACCGCGGACAGGCGGGAGAGATATTAATTAACAAATAAGATACAGATAAGATAATGCGACGAGATAACGCAAGGGGGATAGTTCTCTTTAAAGGTTCTAAACTTTCGTCGCAGTGCTTCGAGGCAATTGTATTTCAATTTTAATCAAATTAATCGATTGCAATTAGAACGGTGTATCTGCCGGTAGATTATGCGTTATACAGGTATACTCTCATTGTCGTAGAAATATTTATTTGTCAAGTTCGCGTAAAAATTCTTACCGTTCATTTAACATAATCCATTTAATTGCGACCTCGATTGTATCGCCGAGATATTCTGTCAGAAATCGAGTTCCATTAAAAGTATGTCGCCGAAAAATTGTGAAAAAAAAAAGAGGAAACGTTTCGACTCTGTTACAGATACGACCCTTACCTGCTTCGGTGGCCAATGGAACCGGGCCACCCCTTTACTCCAGTGGTAAAGGCA
The DNA here is from genome assembly GCA_948146005.1 of Nomada fucata. Lineage (NCBI taxonomy): Eukaryota > Metazoa > Arthropoda > Insecta > Hymenoptera > Apidae > Nomada > Nomada fucata. The sequence goes on from OX411276.1 coordinate 31,966,353, forward strand.
AGGCTCCATCGCCGCCCCGACAAAATAGCAATCACCTGTCGACGCATCACGAGCACGAGCTCGAGGATGCCCGAAGTTCCAATGATTCGGACCAACCCCCTAATCCTAGGGGTGGTGTTATCGGCAGAACCCCAACACCACCCTCCGCGCCGACCCCCGTTTACGAGAAAGATGCCAAGTAATGTCCGAAACGAACGAGCGAAGCGTCATTAAATAAATCAAAGCGCCACTCGCGAATGTACCGTTGAACTAATTACTGTACACTCGCCCTTGCAGAAGTAGACGACAGATTAAGAAAGCCATTTTGGAGAACGAGTTCCTCGGTAATCTCGAGGAGAACCAGGTGGAAGCGCTCGTCTCCGCAATGTTTCCGAAGCAGATATCGTCGAGCACCTTGGTGATTCGAGAAGGAGATATAGGTAAAATTTCTTTCGTAAGTTAACCCCTCGAAGTTCCCCGACGCGCCACCACCGACAATTTACGTTGCTAGAAAAGAACGACGACGACGTAATACGGGCCCCGAACGATCGACGGTGTCACAATTTCAGGATGCGCTAACGCGAACCGAATCGTTTCTCTCATCCCCTCCCACGTTTTTCCAGGCTCGCACCTCTACGTCTCGGCGGAAGGTGAGTTCGATATCTATCAAGGGAACAAATTTCAGAGAAGCTTTGGCCCGGGCGTTGCGTTCGGCGAAATTGCGCTTCTGTACAACACGAAGAGGCTTCGGTCCATCAGCGGTAAATAACGTACCCCTTGTTAAACATTGTTAATATCCAACGAGCGATTCGCCTGGGTTCCCGTTTAAATTGAATGGTGCTTGCTTCTCAGTGAAGAAGGGTGGGAAAGTATGGGTACTCGACAGGTCCGTGTTTCTCACCGTGATGATGAGAACCGCCCAGGAAAGACTAGAGGGAAACGTTCGGTTCCTCCAACAAGTCTCCGTTCTCCAGAAGCTGCCCGAACCGAAGGATCACGTTCTCGCCAAGATCTCCGATCTTATACGCGTGGTAAATATAACACTGACAATGGAACCGGCGTTCACTGGTGTTATTAACCCGTCGATCTCGATTCTCGTCAGGAATTCTTCCCCGCCGGTGCGAAAATAGTACGGCAAGGTGAGAAGGGGGACAAGTTTTACATAATAAGCGGCGGAAACGTTCGAATTACCAAAGATACCGAGTACGGCGGCGAGGACGAGCTGGTGGTCCTTGGAAAGGGGCAATACTTCGGCGAGAAGGCTCTATACGACGATGCGGGTGAAAATCGACGGCACGCGAACGCCGTCGCCCTTGCCCCAGGTGTCGAGTGTTTAACGTTGGACCGGCAGTAAGTCCCTACAGATATACGAGCGATAAATCGAAGGAGAATGGACGTTGGCGTTCCTCGTTTAACCGTGTCAATTAAACAGCTCGTTCTTGAACTACCTGGGCGGTCTCGACGAGATACGTAACAAAGATTGGCTGGCGGAGTACGAGAAACAGAAACGATCGCTGACCCCGAAGAAGTGGACGAACGAGTACTCGAACGTCACGTTGGCCGATCTGGAGGCGAGGGGGACATTGGGCGTCGGTGGATTCGGTCGCGTCGACCTGGTCACCATGAGATCGGACGAGGAGAAGAGTTTCGCGCTGAAGAAGCTGAAGAAAAAGGTGATGGTCGAGCAACAGCAACAGGAGCACGTGCTGAACGAGAAACACATAATGCAGGCCTGTGACTCGCCGTTCATATGCAAGTCGGTATAAACGTTTACGTTGCTGTCCATCGGGGACAAGTTTGGGAACGATAGCACGTTCGACAATTTCCATTCGTTCCGCGTAGACTCTACCAGACGTACAAGGACAGCAAATACGTGTACTTCCTGATGGAGGTCTGCCTCGGCGGAGATGTCTGGACCACGTTACAAAGGAGGCGATACTTCGACGATGCGACTGCCCAGTTCATGGTGGGATGCGTGGTGGAAGCTCTGGATCATCTTCACGCGATGAACATCGTCTATCGGGATTTGAAACCAGAGAATCTGATGCTCGACGCTCGCGGTTACTTGAAGCTGGTAAAATAACGAGTGCAATCGTTGCGCCCCGTCCGACGAACTATACTTCTTCCCCAGGACGATAAATGAAAGAGAATGTCGCGAATATGATTAATGTCGTTTTCAGGTTGATTTCGGTTTCAGCAAAAAGATAGGACCGTCCAAGACTTGGACATTCGCCGGCACGCCGGAATACGTGGCGCCGGAAATTATTTTGAACAAAGGGCACGACAGGTGAGCGACAGCGAAATGGACGTCGAACGAAACGATTCGAATGTAATTGTTGGTTCGTTCAAGGGTGGTGGACTATTGGGCCCTTGGGATACTGATTCACGAACTGCTCGTTGGTAAGCCGCCGTTTCGGGGTTCCGATCACATGTCGACTTACAATAAAATCTTGAAAGGCATCGAGGTAGTCGGTATACCCAGTATCGTTAGCAAAAACGCGAACAGCCTCATCAAGAAGCTCCTTCGATTGAACCCATCCGAGCGTCTCGGCTACCAAAGGAACGGCATTCAGGATATTCGGGATCACAAGTGAGTCGCACGCGAACAACGTGTGATCTATTTTATCGCGAGAAGTAACGCAATCGGCTTAACAAAGATGACAATGTGCGCTGGTAAACTCGATTGGAAAATCTTCGCGTTAATCGTTTTCTCGAATTCGATTTCACTCCTTCCACTGCCGTGTCACGTTCGTCTGCGTGTAGAGAAACGCTTATTGTTTAATTAAACGATTTTATAGCAATTAAGTTTTTCATATCGAACGCAGAAGAAGGAAAGAATGAATCGTTTAATTTGTACAGATGGTTCAACGGATTCAATTGGCAGGCCCTGCAAAGATTAACTCTGCCCGCGCCGATTGTTCCGACGGTACGTAATCATTAATTAATCTTATCGATAAAAAAAAAAAAGAATACACGCGCTCGTCATCATTTACAATCTCACTGCTACATTCCTCCTCTGTTTTACATATAACCAGGTGCGAAGTCCAATAGACACGAGGAACTTCGAGAGATACCCGCCAGATCGTAACACTCCTCCAGACGAGTTCTCTGGATGGGACGCGAATTTCTAGAAACGATGATAGAAAACAATCGCGCGACAATTAACGGTACACGGATCGTTCGTCACGCGAACGATAAGAATTGTACAGCTATGAGGGAAGGAACTTTCAATGACAATCGTGCAATAAAATTTTATCGATAGTCGTAGGATACTTGTTATTTGTGTAATCTGTTTGGACGTGTTCGATGATTAGCTTTGCACTTAGTTGCGCTTCACGGACCTTAGACGACGAGAAATTGCCCATTAATAAACGTAGCTCCTTCAAATGAAACTACAGTCGAATAGCGATCTAATCGAATTGTGAACGTTCGTGAACCGTGAAAAAATTTCGAAGGACAGGAAAAAGATACTCCACGATCGACAATACTTGCAATCACGATAACGTTAACGTTATCATTTATTAATAAATTTATACTAGAGTTGTTAATGCTATGCGTTAATGCTTTCGTTGTATTTAATCCTGTTCCCTTAATGCACTCGCACGATGCACTCGATGATGCGCACACTATGAGAATGAGTAAATAAATGATCGTCGTCTGATATTGCTTGGCGTGTGAAATTCTAATCATTTTCAGTGCGCAACGAGCGTGTTGGCTTTGTATGAGAAGCAGCTAAAATTAAATAATGCACATAAATATGTCGATACCGACGTATTAAAACTATGTACGTAGTTCTAAATTATATTAACATACATAAGTACCTGCTATTGAGTTATGAAGTAGTTTCGACGAGGAACGTTCTGATAACTATCATTTGAAAAAATCCACCGATTCGATAGACGTCTACTGCATTGATACTATTGCATTACGCTTATCAATATCATCGGTTAAGGCCAATTGCAAAGGTATCGTCGGTGCATTCATCGAAGATAAGATCGGTCAATTTTATCGACGTTATTAAAAACGTCAGTCGATTGCCACTATTCCACGTATTACGCGTTCGAACATCGATATTCGAGCATCGCTAATTTTTGGTTAATTTGGTGCGGGCCATTCGTGGAAGAAAATAACGTCCGCTCCGAATACCGATATATAATTACAATCCGTTTCGTTGCTTAAATAAGGATAAAACAATTGATTGAAATCGTTTTTCCGTTGGTCAACAATATTCATCATGTATTATCTGTGCTTAAGAAAAGGATTTCGAAGCAAGATGAGTTTCTTCCGGTTCCATCGACGTCATACAGACGAATATTATCGACAATTGTCCCATCAAAGGAAACACGGTGTCATCGGTGACGTGAACGTATCCGCCGATGTGCCAGCTGCCTTCGCGAAAGACGAAAAGTAATAGTGGCGGTTTCAAACTGCCCCTGCAAACTTTCATCGTTTATAATTAAATATCGAACAATCGTTTATATGTTTCTCTGCAAATGTGCGTATTATCCTTTATAACTGAACGAAATTCCACTTCGTAGAACGACGAAATTAATAAAGAACGCGATTCTGAGCAACAAATTTCTCGAAGACTTGGACGAGACGCGAATAGAAAACATCGTCTCGGTGATGTATCCCAAACGGGTGAAAGCTAACACTAGAATCATTCACGAGGGTGAAACCGGTGAGTAATTGGCTGTACAGAGACACCGTGACAATCGATAAATAAAAATTGATTCAATCGAAAAAATGGAAAAAAATAAATAAATAAATTCGTAACAGGTTCCCATTTGTACGTATCGGAAGAGGGAACGTTCGAAATTTACGTAGGCGACACCTATTATGGAAGCTTTGGCCCCGGAACCGCTTTCGGAGAATTAGCCCTACTGTACAATACGAAGAGATTGTGCTCCATCGACGGTACTGAAAGAATTATTTGAAAAATATAAAAAGAACGACACTTTAATTAACGGAACGTCGATCGTTTTCACAGTGAACACGAACGGAAAATTGTGGGTGCTGGAAAGACACGCGTTCCAGGCGATAATGGCGAAAACTAGCGAGGAGTCCCTGAAATACAATTTGAAACTGCTTCGTAGAATCGATATGTTCAAAGATCTGCCGGAGGAGAGTCTTTTGAAAATATGCGATCTGATTGTGGTGGTACGTCGGAGTTGTTAGCGTAATAATCGGGACGAGTATGAAAACGTCGTTTCCTTATTTGTCCAAGGAATTTCATCCGGCGAACTCGTACGTGGTGCGGGAAGGTGAACGAGGGGACAAATTCTACATCATAAACGGTGGAAGCGCGAAAGTCACGAAGAATAAATCGAGTGGCGTGGAACAGGAGCTGATGATCCTCGACAGGGGCGATTATTTCGGGGAAAAAGCTTTGTACGACGATGCGGAATCTCGTCGCCAGGCGAACGTGATCGCGATCTCACCAGGAATCGAGTGTTACACCATCGACAGAGCGTAAATTTCACGGGACACCCGTCGATGAATATTATCTGACGGGGCCCGATCGGGATTGATTCGCGCGATCGATTTTTCCAGAACGTTCCTGGATTATCTCGGGGGTTTGGAGTCGATTAAAAACCGAAGTTGGAACATCTATCAGAAACTGAGCGAGCCGGACAGCTGGGACAACGAATTCAAGAACTTGTCCCTGAAAGACTTCGAGTCCGAGGGGACGATCGGTACGGGCGGATACGGTAGAGTGGAACTTGTAATTCTGAAATCGAGGCCGGACGTTAGTTACGCCAGGAAACGGGTAAAGAAGCGGATGATCACTCAGGGTGGCTTTCAGAAAATGATTTACAACGAGAAGAGCAACCTGAAGCTGTGCAATTCGCCGTTTATTTGCAAGTAAGTCTTCGAGATCGAGTTTCCGTGAATACGATGTGGTTGTATTCTCTGGAAATAATTCCTTGGGAAAGCGGAGGAAATTATGCGGACGTATATTAGAAACGGGATCTGTATGCCTCCTACAGATTGCACAGAACCTTTAAGGACAACAGATACCTTTACTTCTTAATGGAAGTGTGCCTCGGTGGAGATTTAAGGACAGCCTTGCACAGAAATGGTCGTTTCGATAATGCATCGGCCAGATTCGTTGTAGCGTGCGTCGCCGATGGCCTGCATCATTTGCACTCCCTGGGCATCATCTACAGGGACCTAAAACCAGAGAACGTCGTGATCGATAGTCGTGGCTACGCGAAACTTGCACGTTTCTTCGTTCTAAGATAATCAGTTTTAATAATAATTGGGCAGAGCGTTCGTTTGCGCTTACGCGTTAATTCTTTCCTTTTGCAGACCGATTTTGGTTCCAGTAAGAAAATTGGTTCCTACAAGACCAAGACATTTTTGGGCACACCAGAATACTTGGCGCCGGAAATGATTCAGAGCAAACCGTATAATCAGTACGTATGTTCATGGACAATTATATTTTCTTTCGTTTATTCCTGTCGAATTGAATGAATCGTTATTATTTTCCATCGGCATAGGGCCATCGATTATTGGGCACTTGGTATTCTTACGTACGAAATGCTCCTAAATCGAACGCCTTTTCAAGATATTAACGATATGGATATATATAATAAAATTCTCGGGGGTTACAAAGAAACGCTCGTGCCGGCCGCTATAAAAAGCACGGCGAAACATTTTATCGAATCGCTGTTGCAAGACGACCCGGTTAAGAGACTTGGATATTTGCGACGCGGCGTTGTGGATATCCATAACCATAGGTATTTGTTGATACGTTCGTGACATATATTTATTATCTGGAACTTATTTCCCCTTTGTGTTCGTTTCAGGTGGTTTGTACACTTCAATTGGCATGAGTTACGGAATCAAAGAATGCTTTCGCCCATTGTACCAACGGTAAATAAGAACCTGCGAAGTGTCATATGTTATTGATATAATTAATGTTATCATCTATGCAATTTATTCGCAGGTGAAAAGTCATTTAGATCTGAGGAACTTCGACAGATATCCTCCTGACTACAACGCGGCACCAGTCGACTTTTCCGACTGGGATACAAATTTTTAATTCCATCCCTACGCTCTTCATTGATATAACAATCTATTTTACTTTAGAACAGTCCGCGTGTGTACTTACTGTTGCAATGTTTATAAAAGACAAACAGTACAAAAAGTAGTCGTGTATCGTTTATAATCGCATAGCAGCATCCGTTGCCTTCATTTTAAGCACCCGGTCATTAATCTAGCGCTTCCACAATCCGAGATAATTGTAGTGGCCCGAAGTGCATCTTTGTCGATTTTCAAATTGTTGATAACTTTGAAATCAATAATGCCACATTTTTTAAATCTGTGTCAAAGTATAGCTTAGAGCCGCATCTTTAATTTGAGACCATTCCGGTTGAAAGATACCCACTAGAAGGCGAGAAAAACGCAATTGTTTAAATTAACGACGTAATCCAGAAAGTTAGTTTTTGTAATTCAAAAAACTACCCGAAGAGCGGCTAACGCGAGATGGCGCCACATAGTCCGTTGTCCATTTCTATATCACCCGCAACATTACCTACAAATAATAGAAAGCGACGTTATCGCTCACTTTCGAACTTCGTGTAGGTAATTTTTATTTTGTGAAGTGGGGCGAATAAATTTTCAATATAAGAAACTAACTATTTTTTATCATTATATAGATCTATTTTAGTTTACAAAGGTTTACAAAATTAAAGTAGTTTACAAAATTAAATATAAAAAAGGTCTGCGCCTATTTAAAAATATTTTGAATAACAACGTAATCGCGTAACACAAATAAATATAGTATTCTAATATAACAAATTAATTGAACACCAAAAACCCGGTTTGTATTGGCCTCTTTAAACTATTGAAACTTTAACTTGTTGGATAATGCGCAAAGACCGCCGTCAACTTCAGGTGGCGCACGATTTGCTGCACTTTTGTGCAAATAACCTTGTTACACCACCGTTCGAATGGTGAATTTATAAATTTATATTACAAATAAATCACGGACGATGGTATACGATTGTACAAATATGCTGACCGCATGGTTAATTTAAGTACTGTAAATTTACAATAGATGTACTATCCTTATAATCAATAAAGGTAAGGATTCGACGGTACGTTGTATTATATTACAGTACGAATGAGAAAGATATGCGTTATATTTTCGAAAAACAATATCTCCAACAAAATTGTGACACTGGAATGTGAATAAAATGATCGTTTGTGATGCGCTTATATACTACATTGATAAATACCGCTTGGTTATCAGTGGTGACAGGACCTAACTTAACATGAGGTGAAACTAGGTTCGTAAAAGTTTTAATTAATATCACTTGTTAGCAGTTTGAAAAAAAGTACTACATGATGGAAGCCCATGAAAATGAACAATACGTTACATTTCCCCTCTCAGGGGTGCACGATGGTATGCAAGATAATATTATATCTCACGAAGAGATATGTGAACCTGTTGACGAATGTGTCCTCCAAGAAGGACTCACAGAGGTATCCGTTACAGATGTTAATTCTGGTATTACGGAAACACAAGTCGCTGTTGAGATTTTGGCAGAACATTCCGACGAGGAAGATGAGAATCGTGTAGTATATCCCATATACATTAAACAAGAAGAACAGCAACAATACACGTCCGGTGACGATGAATCTATGGCTGTGGAAGCGCTCAGACAACTGGGAGGAATGTATCCTTGTTTCGAGGACAAGAAAGTATCCTGTCCGAATTGTGGAAACTTTTTTACACAATCAGAGATGACAAAGCATCATAACACTTGTAGCGCTATTAAATTATCCTGTATTACATGCGGAGAAAGATTCGAAAGGAAAATAGATTTAACCAATCACATGGTTTGTCATCAAGTTGATCGTCCGCATGCTTGTAGAACTTGTGGTAATTTGTTTCGTTCCAAAAGCAATTTAAGATGTCATATGTTGCAAGTGCATCAAGTAGAGAGACCTCACAAATGCGCCATATGCGGCGCAGACTTTCAGAGGCCTTCTAGTTTATCCAACCATATGAAAATTCATACATACGTTGCTGGACGTGCCATCATGCAGTCGCAGGGTAATAATGTATCACAATCAGAAGAGACATTTAGAAAGTGGCCTGAAAATGTGTCGGAATCTCAAAATAATCAAATTCCATCTTCCTCTATACAAGCTGTACAAAATTATGATACAGTTCATTGGACGGTTCCATCATATGATTTTCAGAATGAACAGTCAACAGTTAATGCAATATCGAATTCTCAAGAGAAAATAGATACTCTGCATGAATTTACTGTAATGCCAAACGGAGAAGTAACTCAATTCGAGTATACGCAACAGAATAACATAGATAATCAAGTCAATCAACAATACAACATCTCGTTAAACACGTTCAACAATGCTGATACAATTGTGAAAGTTGAAACTTTATACAATAACGAGAATAGAAAGAATTATGTAGAAGTTGAAACAAATAGTACAAAGCAACATACCTGTAGACATTGTGGAATAAGTTTTTCACGTGCAACAGCTCTCGTGTCTCATGAGAAAATCCATGCATCCAAAAATTGGAACATGCCAATCGAATGCGAGTATTGTGATAAGCAATTTCAAGATGGCAATCATTTAGCAACACATCAGACCACATGTGCAAAAAAGCTGATGCAAAATAATATAGAACAAGGTACACCTAATAATAAGTGGGGCAAACATGCATGTTCTGAATGTGGTAAAAAATTTACTACCAAGCAAAAAATGTTCAGACACCAATGGATTCACAGGAAGAAAACACATTCCTGCGAAGTTTGCGGATCTCAGTTTGAAAAACAAAATCAATTGGACGAGCACAGACTCTCAGCGCATCCTGGAGATTCTCCATTTACTTGTACAGAATGTGGTAAAAGTTTTGTATCTCGTCAAGGACTCTGGGAACATGGTAGAACCCATGCTGGAAGTCCAGCGCATTTTCATTGTGATACATGTTCCAAAACATTTTCATCTAGACAGGGGTATTTGATACATCATAGAACTCATACTGGAGAGAGACCATATGGCTGTAAATTTTGTTGGAAAGCATTTAGGGATGGCGGTACATTGAGAAAACACGAACGTATTCACACAGGAGAAAGACCTCATGTGTGTCCTCTATGTTCAAGGGCATTTAATCAAAAAGTTGTTCTCAGAGAACACGTTCGATGGGTCCATGCAGCAGGGAAAAACGAAACAGAAGTAACAGGCCCGCCATTTCCATGCCCTATATGTGGTGCACTAAATCAGGATAGAGACGAATTATGTGCACATATTGTTAAACACTCGGATCAGATGATAGCAGAAGCAAAGGCTAAAACGAATAATAATACACCAAAAACTAAGCCAGTTAAGAAGAAATCAAAATCATCTACGAGCACAAGTTTACACGGAAAGCACGGGAGTGGGGCTCGTATAATTTCCAAAACGGAAGAGGATGAAGCACTTTTATCGATTACAGAAACGGATAAATCAGATGACCAACAAATTTTAAACGACAAACAGAATAGTACTTTTCTTGTAGTTACGACTGAAAAGCGTAACGATAACTATATCGCAATATCTGAACTTAAGTCTGAAGATGTGCAGCTATTAGTTGAGGAGAAACAAGATGAAGATATGCATATTTCGCAAAGTAATCATAGCCATGCAGAATCTTTAAATATGATGGCTATGGATAAGCAGAACAGTACAAGCCACATAGTAACTACAGAACAAGAAAGAAGTGCACTTCACTCTACCGCCAGTCATAATGAAATAACGACAATGCGTTGTTTAATACAAACATCGAAGCAAAGTAACACTTTACATTTGATATCAAAGCAAAGTGAATCATTGCCTGTTTTAGCATTACCGAACCCACAGAGCCATGAGAATTTTTCAAGTCAAATTGCACAAATAAATGATAGAGATTTACCTATGCATGTGGTAACTCATCATTCAACTAGAGAAGATCGAGATATGAAGAACTGCAATGATGTTGGGCATGATACGTTAATTGAAGAGGAAGCATCCCAAACAGCTGTAATACAAGTTGTACAGTATCATCAACAAGAAAGTGATGATGGAGAGGAATTAGTCTGTGGTATTTGTGGAGAAGATTTTAATGATAAAAACGTGTTGATGGAGCATGTTAAAATACATATATAATTACTGTTACTTCATTGCTATCGAAATTTGTGATATTCTTATGCTATTAACGTGGCTATGTAGAATATGAACAAATTCGAACGTTTCTTACGTTTTGGGATAAAAAGATAAGGAATGCTAAGTATAACTATTTAAGTATTGTTTTCCAATAGTAGGAGTAGAGCACCAACTTTCTATGTGTCTTAAAAACGCACTGATATTATGAAGACAGGGAATTTCAATTATATTTATACATTTTTAATTAATACTTGTTTTTGTTCATCTGAAATGCTTTTGCACATTTAGGTCATACATTATACATGTGGTAAAGTAATGTACATTTATTAAAATAAAATATAGATGAAGATTTATATTATGTAAAGCACATTACTGATTGTTTTAAAGATAAAAGAACAATAGAACACATATTGTAAAATATGAAGCGTGACGAGAAGATGTTAAAATATTTTTCTTTTAACATTGAGCTGCGCGTTTTTCCGCATTCTGTTCCGTATTTGTATTTTCGCGCGCTTCCTAAACTAAACTGGACAAATAGTTTGTCACGTGTTATTACCGGGACAAAATACAAGTGCGCGTAGTCTCCAAAATAATTAACTATCATTTATAATTATATTCAGCAATTACAGCGTGATGTGTTCTGTGATTCCAATATTTATTTATTAAATCTCAAAACCGGCTGACACGAAAGTAAGTACCAATATTTAAATATGCTAACTAATGAACATTTTATTGTGCAGGCAATTTTATTTGCTTCAAAAAGTCACCGTTATTTATAAGAGCCATTTACTAAACACACGATAAAGGACACTTACTTTATTTTACAACATGTATAATTTAATAGCACATGTTTCCAAATTGTCTCGTATATAAAATGCTAACCTGTAACCTCACCGTTTTGTAAATAGTACCTATCTCCTGCGTTTACATACAGTCAGTCCACAAAAGCATTCGGGCGACGTACGTGACGTCTTGTATTTTAAACGTAATACAAAGGTGTACGTCAAAGAAAGTATATTATACTGACATAAAATAAGCGTATTTAAACATTACTGCATTAAATTAAACAAAAATCAAGTTCGGGAAGAAATATTTAACCTCGAACATCAAGTGTAAATACATGCTTGTGCAAGTGGAAAAGGTTATGTCGCCGCTATATCGTTTAAGAAAGGAATAAGTTGAAGACACGTTGTACTAGGATAAAGTGAGAAAACTTCCTGAATTTGTCAAACAAAATATACAAATATGCCAACTTGGAATCAAATTCAAGCACAACTTCGAAATCCAAATAACCCAGTGGTGTTTTTCGATGTATCCGTGGGTACGACAGAAATCGGACGAATGATTTTTGAACTTTTCGAGGATGTTTGCCCAAAGACGTCAGAGAATTTCCGGCAGTTCTGTACTGGAGAATATAGAAGGGACGGTGTATCTTTAGGCTTCAAAGGTGCCATATTTCATAGAGTCATTAAAGACTTCATGATACAAGGCGGTGATTTTGTAAACGGTGATGGCACTGGCGTCATAAGTATCTATGGTGGCGGGACATTTCCCGATGAGAATTTTACATTAAAACACGACTCCCCTGGACTATTATCAATGGCCAACAGCGGTAAAGATACTAACGGTTGCCAGTTTTTCATCACCTGCGCCAAATGTAATTTCTTGGACGGTAAACATGTTGTGTTCGGAAGAGTTATCGATGGACTTCTAGTTATGAGAAAGGTGGAGAATGTTCCTACAGGGCCAAACAATAAACCAAAAATTCCGGTGACAATATCTCAATGTGGACAAATGTAATAGCTAAATAATTATAAGTTATATTTTTATATGTGAATTAAAAAATACAAGATGTCCCATGAAATTTACACAACGTTTGCTAAAGTAGTAATAATATTTTAGTCAAATACCTTTTCCTATTATAATACTTAAATACTTCTTAACGTACATATTTTAGTAAGGAGAGAATTAAGGTCTCAGTTGATGATTATTTGCCTCCGGGCTGTCTCTGTTTCTCAGTGCTCCAAGGTACGTTATAATTTCTAATTACCAGAGATTGGCTATCAGGACCTGATTATTGGCACTTAGAAGTAAGCAGATTATATATATTATATTGATTAAAGGTATGATTAAATCATTTGCAATATGAATGAAATAACAAAAAATTATTGTCTTACGAACTTCACTTTTATTACGTTAAATTTACATACGAAATAAATATTCACTATACAATCTACGCTATGTTCTAGATATAAATTCAGACGCATATTCAATATCAATTGCAGTTTACAACTCTGATCGATCTTCTCGATAAGTATACATCCAAAGTAAACACGTATTGTGTACGATCTAGCACTATAATTAGTGTCGACTGACAAAATTCCAACCGTAAGCGTTAGGTCTTCATTTCGTATCTATTCTGCGGTGATCTAATCAGAAACTATCATTTATTAATATAATAATTCGTTCACGAAATAAGTTAATGCAATATCTACTAATAGCCTAAGAGACAATCGATGTACTTAAACAGTGAGTCTTACTCCTGCATAGCTACATATTAATCCTCAATCTGCTCTGAGAATTGTTACACGAATCGATAAATTGCTTAGACTACATTTACATCCATCTGGACTCATACTGTTATCCATTTACTATACCGTTTCTCATTTACAAAACTTGTACAATTCCTACTTTCGTGCGAACGTACTAACAATCCTATAACCACGTACGTAATCACTTGCTTCAATTAATTTCGGAATAAATAAGAAAATAAATTTCAAGTTGCACTTACGTTGCTCGTAAAGTCGTGCATGGAAATGTGAATTCCCAAACCGTTTGGTCGCTTTCTCTTCATAGTAGGTCTTCGACAACCTTCGGAAAATTTGTTGAACGTTTTAAACAATAGTCAATGGAACAGCACTGGAAGCACTATCAGCCATCCATCGTTAAACATTTTCAGTAACATGATAACTGATGCAAGCCCTTACAGTTCGCAATTATTTGAGCGAAAGTTATTTCCGTCTCAACGCTGCTCGTTCCTTAAAACAAAAAGAAGTGAAACAACGGTACATTCCAAACAAGAACGGCTGCTTTCAAGAGGCATCCCTATCACATAAATCACGAATCATCTGGATATCATCATCTGGATCGTCACGACCTGAAAAAAAATTACACCGATCATCATGGTCTGCAGCTCACGGCAACGATAGCAGCTGGTCCCTCTCCGTGGGCACCGTGAGCTGAGTTGCGGTCTACCTGCTGTTGCAGAAAACGTCTTCCTCAATCGTCTCGACCTGCGCGTTATCGTCGACGACCATGATAGGCGTAGCACCGTCGTGAAGGCTTGACTTCGAAATGGATCTCTTGTATACGTCCCTGGTGACGCTCCTGGTGAAGCTGAACTTGCGAACCAGCTTCTTGTCCAAAGCGGCGGGACTCTTTGGACCTTTCGCTCTGAACTCATCCTCCGTGCCCTCGTAATGAGCAAGCATAACTTCCGTCGCATGTTCCTCGATCACGTCGACAGCATAGTCTATATCGTCGTCGGTAGCATTTTCCTTGATCACGCAGAACCTCAAGATATACTTGCCCATCACTCTGGCAGGGATCATATGGAGTCTGCCGGATGCATTTATATTTGCCAACAGTTCCTGATTTATCTCGTCGTTTTCCCTTAGCCGGAAGCAGACGAGGCCTACTCTCACATCATTGGTAATCTCAAATCTCTTGTCCCTCCTCATCAGACCCTCGAACCGTCTGGCAAGTCTAATATGATTCCTTATATATTTTTGGAGACCAGTGATCCCGTACGATCTCATAACGAACCACAACTTCAACGCCCTGAATCGTCTGCTCAATGGAATGCCCCAGTGGCGATAATCAATCGATTCGCCGGACCTAGCGTGCTGTAGATACAATGGATCGACAACAAGGGCTGATGTCAGTTTCACTCGATCCCGAACCCAAAGACAAGAACAATCGAAGTTGACCAGTAACCACTTGTTGGGGTTCGTGTTGAACGAGTCCGCGTGCTCGATACCAGCCATGAACGGCCTCATCTCCGGGCAAATGAACGCGTTTCCAGCGTACGCACCGTCCACGTGCAGCCAGACGTTAAGATAACGTTTGCACGCTGGACCAATCTCGACCAGATTGTCAAACGCGCAGGACCCCGTGGTGCCAAGGGTGGTTGAAACATAGAACGGCACCAAACCGTTCGCCACGTCTTCCCTTATCGCTGATTCTAGTCTCTTGCCCCGAAGGGAGCCCTTCTCGTCTGGTTCCAGAACACGAAGCTTCACCAGACTGATCATAGCCGCTTTTTCCACACAAGAATGCGCCTCCGTTGAACAATAGGCTACCAAACGTGGTAAAAAGGCCGAGTCCTCTGTGTTTGGATCCTGCTCCTTCAACGTTCGTATCGCTTGAGTTCGTGCAGCCAGCATCGTGACCAGTATACACTCAGAGGCAGACCCTTGTATCACTCCACCGCCCTTCGAAGTCTTGTGCTCAGCCAGGAACTCCGGCGGAAGGTCTATCGCTTTGGCGTACCAATCGAGAACAATTGTTTCCAGTTCCGTGCAGGCCGGGCTGGCTGCCCAAGAGAAACCTATGCAGCCGATTGCGTCCGACAACATGTCCCCGAGGATCGAGGGAAACGAGTTGCCCGCTGGGAAGTAGGCGTGAAAACGCGGATGCTGCCAGTGCGTGATCTGTAACGCAACGGTGTATAGAATTTTGTTTTTGGAGAAAACGAAAGGTGCGGGCATATTTAACGGGGGAAAATATTGATTTAATTTTAAATTCGCAAAGGAAGAGTATAGAAAAGGGGGACGATTCTACGATACCGAGGCATATACTTTCATATAGTTTCACGCTCGACTACTTGTTCCTATTTTTTCGTATTCGTGAATATTATTAACATCGAAAGAGGTCAGAATCAATGAAGGTGGATCGATAATCGAGCCAGCAGTTGACACTCACCCCGGGCATTATTTTGCTACCGACATCCCTCATTATGGCATCCCATGATTCGCCTTTCGCTGGTGCTTCCTTAGGTAGAAGCGGCCTTAGATAGCCCGGGTCCACGTTCGCTGTCACCCTCTTCCCCTCCAGAGTGCGAAGATACTCGCAAATGTACTCGATCATCTCCTTGCCGCGCACTTGAAACTCATCGATGTTCATGATAATTGCCGGCTGGAATACGAATTCGAATTAGACTCGTTCGATTAGATTCCTCGTTTGTCACGTGTATGGATACGCGTGCGTTCCCTTGCATACGCAGTTTTATCAATATTGTACGTGAAATCAATTCGCGAAATAAGAATATTTTATACGAAATGTATACCTGCACAGTTTCTTCCCAGTGTATTCGAGGGGGAAACGTTTTCTCTATAGATTCCGATTCTGCTTTCAGTCTGTTATCTTTTTGCCACGTTCGAATGTAAAATCGATTCCGCCGATCTTATTGATCGTGTCGCTTAGTCGATCGATGCACGTTACTTCAGCAGCGTTGAAAATCGCAGTTTTCACCGTGCACGATTACCGTTTCGAAGGAAACGCGTAACAGGTTTGTCCCGCGTTGGAACTGAGACTGGTAGCAAAGCGCCGGTCAGTTTTATGCGCGCCTCCACTTCGTGCAACCCTGCCTCACGCAGATAAAATTAAGGCGGAGCTTCGGCGATCGGGCAAAATTTTAATTTACCTGCTTCATTCTGTATCACGACACCGGGCGTCTACCGTGACGCTTTGTTACGTAAATCGGGGAACGGATCTCACCAATCCCTTTCAGCAACTTTTCGCTTACCCTTCAGATTCGTTGCACTTTCACGAACGTAAATTTAGTTACCTTTTTTCCCCCTCCCACTCGTGGCATGGCCATTCGTTTACGGTGCCCTGTTTTTTTTTTTTTTTAATTTGTGCATTCACATTTTCGCTACTTCCCAAACAAACATAATAAAGAATCGCATCGATCATATGAAAGGTGATACTTTAATAATAATGGTATTGATCAAAACGTAGTATTAACATTCCACTTCGGGCAGAGGTGTCGTGGATCAACCCGAAAAATCTGAACGAAAATTCATAAGAAGGGTGGCCGACATCAATGGTGATGTATATGGGGGGGAGTCGATGCTTGAATAAACCAGCGTGTTGTCGATGATGCACGGGGAGTAAGCTCAACCCCCTCCTGTCCCGTTTATAAATAGACGTTTACTCTTCACCTACATTTACAACACCCCGTAGAAGCGGTGACAGGTCACCGGTCAATCTTTGTAACACACACATAGAGCCACATGGCGATCACCATATTCTCTCTCGTCACCACCTTCATGCATGATCTGCTCGCGTCCGACATTTTCGAATTGGATTCCCCGATCGAGGGTATCGAAACTATTGCCACTCGGTTCGAATTAATTAATCCCACCGCCAGATCCATCCCTCTCCTCTGAACCATCCCGCGGTTGACTCACTTAAGCACGAATCAAAGCCAGTTCGCCGTTCGTAACAATTAGACGTTTCGCATTGTTTTAGTTTTTTTTTTCGTAGAATTTAGAAAGGGCCAAGAAGTTTAATATCTGATTTAATACGATTTAATGAAGGGTTCAATTGTTTAATTACACAGCTTTGAAAATCGTGGCATTTATTCGCTATTTACTATTCCATCATGGGCGGTCCTAATCTGTATCAATTCCCAATATCCTAGACTAAGGGATTGTCGATTTATCGGTGTCGCTGGGTGCGGCGTTAGTCCGTATTATCAATTTACATATTCTTCCTCCCACGTAAGCTGATTAAGATCACGTGAACTTTCGTTTGATATCTCATCTTTTGGTTAAGGGATCCGTCGATTAGGTACACGTTGGGATCATGCGAGACATCCCCGTCGTTAAGTAATCAACACGCGTGAAACAAAGAGACGTAGAGAGAAAACGATAGACAAGTGTCGAATCGAACGGTACACGTGAATCGTTCAACCCGTTGACCCCAACCTTTTCGATCGTACATCGATCAACCCTTTTTTCTGACCTTTTTCCTATCACATTTGCCTTCTTCCTTTTTCTATATTCCACCCCCTGAGGCGAATTCACTGCACGGCACGAGTGAAAAACGATCGCGGTGATTGTTGCAAATAATTGGAACTCGCCATTCGTATTTTTCTGAAAGTCTTTTTATTTACTAGATCGACGTATGCACACCTTGATATATTATACGTACAGACGCATATGCATAGAGTAATACGTTACACAATGCAGCGTGTTCCGCGTGTTACACGATTCCGTCGCGATCCAAAGAGAGCACACTTATATAAACAGATCGATAAGCAAGTAAAGAAGATATACTTATTTTTATCGAGCGCTTCCATGCCGAGCCGAGTGTTCAGCTAACATAGGTCGAGAACGCGAAACGCGAGAACTTATTTCGAACTACTGCAGTACGCAGTTCCGGATGGCGTCTAACGAAACAGAGACAGCTGGAACTGGTACGATAATAATCTAACGGGTCGTCAAACGATACTCGTCGTTGCCCTTTTATTCACCATCCGTTGCTGAGCAATTCTGAGTGATATTTCTCTGTATCCTTTGAACGGCGTCGAAACATCCTTCGATAAGTAGTATCCTTGGATGATTCAGGGAGCGGCGGGGGGACTGACTGCTTCGTCGTACAGCTATCACTCTCGTTCACGCGACTCGAGAAATCTTCGTGAAAGACAATGAACAATTGAGAGGCGTTTTACGCCCTGCCGTTGGGCGATCTTCCGCGGGACGGCGAAGCCGATGGCGATGGTTCTGGACTACAGCCGTTGCTACTGCCGCGGCGACTCCCGGTACCGCTGGCCTTTAAACGTACCATAGTGTCCAAATGGCGAAATCTGAAAGGATTTAAATAAAGCGTCGGGACGGATTGAAAATTTCTAAGTGGAAATCCTCTCGTTGTATTTGTATGTAAACGGTTTGCGGCTGTTTTCGAAATCGTTGCTAGAGATTTTTATTATTATTATTATTGTTTTTAAAAGCAATGGAAAATATCTTACAAATACCTAAGGGACAGTTCACTAGTGTCCGCGGCGTCTTTTGCTTGCATCAAATATGCGAGTGGCCAGGATATCCACGAGTGGCTGCAAGCAGAATGACTCGTTAAGAAATCGAGCTCGATCTTTCGCGTTCATTTCGACTATTATTCGGATCTCACGTCGCGGTATGTGTATTCGAGCCAATTCCACCGATCGTCGCTTGGGTATCCAACTTTGCCCCAGTCCTGTTCGGAGTTTTCGTAAATCCCGGTTGAATGGCAGGATCGGATACCATGCGAACGAAGAAGGATCTCCTTTGCTCCAATGTAGCCTTCCTCTTTTTTTCGCGAATGTCTGCCAGCTCGTCCATAACGTCCTGAAATGTTTGGAAAAGAGATACGATGTTCAAGAATTGTTTGTTCCTTGTCGAGACACCTGGAAGCGGCTCACTCACTTTGGACTCCAACAATTCGGCCAGATAATCCGTGATGATGCTCCACGCGATGTCTGCAATGCGAAAAATGAACATTCAACGACGAAGCGATATTAAAGGGTCCCTATTGTTATGAAGTAATGCTCACCAACATCAGAAGCGGTGGCGTTCGGCGCAGCGAGCGCAAAACGAATCGTGAAACGTTGATTCACCCTTGCTGGCACCATGTGCAACTTTCCGCTATCGTTGATGGTACTCAACAGCTTCTGGTTTAGTTTATCGGAGCCTTTGGCTCGAAAACACACCAGACCCAGCTGTAACGTCGCAACGTAATAACGTTTCACAATGTAGGATTCCACATTATCGCGACACAATATTGCTTACCACAACTTCGTTACAAAGTTCGAATCTTGCATCCTTCCTAACCAACGCCTCGAAGCTTTTCGCCAGTTCAATGTGAGTTCGAATGTAGGTCTGCAGACCGGATATCCCATAACTCCTCATTACAAACCAGAGTTTAAGCGAACGAAATCGTCGGCTAAGCGGTATACTCCAGTGCCTGGAAATAAACGGGGAAGAATTTTGTTGAACAAATCGTAACGAATAATTGCGAACGGGAAATCGAACTTACCTGTAATCGATCGCTGTGTCCGCGTGGGTGTGCTGAAGATAAAGAGGATCGACGACGAGAGCGCTGGTTAACTTGAATCTGTCTCGAACCCATAGACAGGAACAATCGAAATTCGTCAACAGAAATTTGTTCGTGTTGGTGTTGAAAGAATCCGCGTATTCGATACCAGCCATTAGGTATTTCAACTCCGGGCAAATGAAAGCGTTTCCGGCGTACGCCGCGTCGACGTGCAACCACACCTGTGGAGACAATATATGTGACTTTGGAATATTAAAAAAAAAAGAAGATTATTCAACGTAAAATAATGGACGCCTTACACCTGGAAGTTTTTTACAAACAGGTCCTATTTCTTTAAGATTGTCGAAGGAACAGCAAGCTGTTGTGCCCAGAGTGGTGGAAACGAAAAAGGGAATGTATCCCTCGGCTGTGTCAGCCTCGATTGCCTAATAAACGAAAGTGTTCAACAATTAAAGGAAGGAATTGTTTCAATTATGGCGAACTGCAATATATATTAAATTGATCGTACTTGACGCAAAGTTTCGCCCCGTAGAACGCTTTTCTCGTCCGGCTCCAAAATTCTCAGTTTCACGAAGCAGATCATAGCGTCCTTCTCGACGCAGCTATGACTTTCACGACTGCAATAAGCCATCAATTTTCCTAATAGAGCAGTTTCGTCCAAATGTGCATGGGCAGGTGACTCTTTCAATCTAGCTATAGCTTGCGCCCTTGCTGCCAGCATGCACACTAAAATGCACTCCGAGGCTGAGCCCTGAAGTTTAATTATTTCAGGCGAATTAAATTATGTACGATCCGTTCTCTTCGAAAGACTCGATTATTATTTACTTGTATAACACCTCCACCCTTGCTGCCGGCATTAAAGTAAAGGAAGTCCGTGGGCAAACCGATTGCTTTGCCTGAAATATAGACAAGCATGCACGATAGATCGTTCCTTAATGTTTCATATAAATTCTGCGATTATTTAGTTAGATAGCATTGAATTACCGAACCAGTCGCACACTATCGTCTCTAGCTCCGTGCAGGCTGGACTGGCCGCCTAGAACAAATAAAACGCCGACGTACAAAGATGATCGAACAAACAGTGACCGATCCGTCAACCTCTGCCCCCGTGCGCTTCTTAATTTCCACGCGGAGATTGAGTTCGAACGTCAACGCGACTAATCCTAGGATCTTCTGAAACGTAACTGCTTGGAGGGAAAATCTCTTCAAACTCACCCACGAAAATCCAATGCAACCGATCGCGTCCGACAGCATGTCGCCAAGTATAGACGGAAAGGAATTTCCGGCCGGAAAGTACGCGTGAAATCGTGGATGTTGCCAATGAGTGATCTGTAAAATTATCATCGTTTCTTTTTGGTTTTTCTCTGTTTTTCTTTTGTCTCAACACTCGTGGTTTTTATCCTTCACTATTCCACAAATAATTCGTAATAAATTCTTCCCCTTCCCACTTACACCGGGCATGATTTTTGATTCAACGTCTTTCATAATGTCCTCCCAAGATTCCGGTTGTTCCGGCGCTCCCGAGGGTAGAAGGGGTCTCAAATATCCGGGGCCAACGTCCGGCGTCACCCTCCGGTTGTGGATATTGCTCATAAACTCGCAAATGTACTCGACCATCTCCTTGCCGCGCACTCGAAATTCTTGGATGTCCATGGTGAGCCGCGAACCTTCGGACAAATTTCTTCTTGTCACGAATCTTACAGAAACAAATTCGTCGCCACTGTCCCATACATCACCAACAGACGTAACACCGTTCCCGATAATACGATCGTTTCATTCAATTTCAAGCGAAACGACAGCCACACTGTCACTTAAGCGACAGCAAACAGCGTAAAGAATGAATAATTCGAAAGCATTATCGGTCGTCTGACAGGATCCTCCTTAGATTCACTTGTCCCCGCGATAATTTTGCGAACTATGATAGAAAATTCGTGGTACCGTCGCGGAAGAACGGGCCTACCTGTTGCTAGCGAGAACAGAAACGGAAAGGTCCTCCAACCGATGTATGCGCGTTGGATGAGCCGCGACTAAACAGTCCCGTAGTTTCTGCTTACCAGCGCGGATATATCGAGGATCCAGGGAGCGAGGATTGTTCGAGTCCTGCGCAAACGCGTCCTTCCGCAGGATCTTCTTCGCGGACCCTCGAGAATACGAGCGGGAGAAATGGGTGGATCTATGTACGGCTCGAGAAACAATTTTCGTCGAGGGGGGGTCGAAATAGACACGCGAGGACGTCGCCTCTCCCCTGTCCAGGCAGAAAGTTAGCATTCATATTCACGTGGCTTCTTTGGAGGTTTACGTGTGCTCTACGATCATTTCCGGGGATCGATGTGGACGAAATTTCGAATTGGTTTGAATTGGGACAGATTCGTCTTTCAGTTACCACTACGCTGTGCGATAATTGTTTATCTAGTTTGCGAGGCGTTGTATGTTATTTCGATTTAACACCGAGGCATCGTTGCTCTTGGTTGAGGCAA
This sequence comes from Nomada fucata, assembly GCA_948146005.1. Lineage (NCBI taxonomy): Eukaryota > Metazoa > Arthropoda > Insecta > Hymenoptera > Apidae > Nomada > Nomada fucata. The sequence continues at coordinate 31,989,068 of OX411276.1, forward strand.
AAAGTTCGGGCGAACTTAAACGTAGTCGAACAATGCATCCCGATGGCAAATTTTCTACTGGCAGAACCTTCATTATGAGGTTTGATCGCCTTGGAAATATTCATACAATCATTCGAAGGAACGGCTGGAACGGAGCTGCTCCGCTGAAGATCGAAGGAAAATTTCTGGAAACGAATCTATGCTTCGTTCATTCGCGATGAAGCCGTCGAGCATCTTCGTCGTAGAAGGGTTGGCCACTCGAATAAATTGGAAACGGAACTTCCAGCGGTTCACGACGGTTTATTACGGTGGGGAAAAGAGCGCGTAGACATAGTTAAGGAGGTGTCAGCCGCAGATTGTCCCCGGTTTTTCTCTTATTCGGGAAATCGAGACGACGGTGCACCGAAATTGGTTGAAATCCTTGACCTTTCCGCGCGGAATATTGTCCACGATTCGATTGCACATTAGCGATCTGCACGATGTCGCCTATTTATCCCGAAATTATACTCCCCTTCACTGAATCGCAACCGCGAAAGCTGAACCGCGTCCGGATGCAAACAAGCTCATCGTTGTTCATTGAACGTCAACGAATAACTGAACGATCCATTATTCCATCGTTCGTCCATACTCCGCACAATTCATTGCATTTCTTCTCTGTGCCACAAAAAACTAAACAAATTCGCGGAAGCTAATACCACCATTTTACCATAGCACAACACGACGTCTAGGACTGTTCGTCTGACCGCGTACGTCCTACGTCAACGAGCGTAGCGTAACAGTTACATACCGATATAGGGCAAATAATGATTTCTGACGTAGCGAATACGGAACTAGAGGTACCCTGAAAGAAGTCAGCCCCTAAATCTTTAATCTAGATCGATCAAAGGAGGTGTCACCGTTTGTCTGACGAAATCCATCGGGTCGTGTATCAGCATAATTTCTGTACCAGTGGGGGGGGGGGGGGGGGGGGATGATGTCGAAAATAAAATTAAATGAAACTATACATTTTCGTCCATGAATTCGCTTCAACGGACAATCGAGTAGCCAACGGTCCAGCAATTGTTCATTTCGCATAGGTAAAACGACGCCCTTTAGGGATAAAAACGTTCATAATGCTGGAATGCAGGGGTGAGAGACTGGCTGGGGTGCTTAATAATGCAATATGGCGTCGGAGCGTCGCGGCGCTATGCCGACTATGCCGCATACCACCACCATATACGCCTACACTTCGACCCCCTTTACACCCCTGTGACTGTCCCCGGGTACGAACAGGGGAGGAGGGTAGGGATGTGCCGTGCAATCGAATGCTGATTGGAAAATATTGATGGGGCTTTCCATGCGGGGGTTCTCTCAGACCAACGATGCTTTTTCTAAGCCCGTCTCGGAATTCCGGAAATTATATCGAGCGCGAACTTTCAAGGGATGCCCCACTTCCTATGGGAGGGGTGTTATATTAATTGACGATCGTTCACTCTTTGGATTTATGATGCCTCGTTATTGGAAGGCCATAGAAGGTTTCGCAATGGATTACGATTATAATTGCGAACATTTCTGTTCCGCGATAGGCTCGGTGGTATATTTTTTATCATTGAAATGTAAAGTCTTAGAGCGTACGGTTTACTTGGGATGGCGCGTCTGACTAGTGGCCGTCCTGTTTCACTTGAAACTCCGTGTACCCTCCGCGTCGTTGTTTGAACCGAGTAAGGTGGGATTTTTTATATGGTAATTGAATTTGAGTAAAAGCGACTTGAACGGAGGATACTAGAATCGAGAATGGTTTATGTGGAAGACTGTACACGACCACTTCAAGTTCCATGAATGGTTTCAAGAGCGGCACGCCGAAGGAGCGATGCTTGCGAACTCATGACCTACTAGCAGAGAGACATGGCCTCCATGTTCTTTCACGGTTCCGCCGTCGTAGTCATCTTTCTTTAGATCGAAAAAGCACAACAACCTGGAACTGGCACAGAATTCAATTCTAAAGATAACTAATCGAAAATCATATTTTTACAGATGGGCAAATCGAAAAGCAAAAAGAAGAAATGGATGAAGAATATAGAGTCGGAGCCTGCGGATACAGGAATTCCAATATCGAATTTGCCAGAAAAGTTCCTCTTAATGCGTGTAAGTGTCGAGATGTTCAGAAAAATAATTAACGCGAGATATTTCGTGTCGTGCTGATTAATTGCAGTGTTGCAGGTGAAGAGCGGCACGAAAATTCGTAATGTTCTCGGATACGCTTTGAAAGAATTCCCCAATTACCATAGCGTGGTTTGGACTGCGGCAGGGCAGGGCATTGGAAAAGCTATTTCCTGCGCGGAACTTTTTAAGAGAAAAGAAGAAGGTCTTCATCAGATCACCAAGCTGCGCTATGTCGAGTATGTATACGAAGAATAAGAACGAAGGTAAGAGATCCGTTTCACTGCTATTTTAATTTATATAATATGTGTAATTACAGGTCAGAGAAATCGAAAACAGAAAATAAAGCTGATGCGAGTGAAGACGCGCGTCATGTACCGGAAATACACATTTTACTCGCGAAGGAATTAAAAGACACAACGGGGCCTGGGTAATAAATGTTTATATTACACACAATTATTAATTGTAATAGTTTGTTGCGCGTAGGCATTAATGTTGTAATATAGTTATCAGGCACCAGGTGATAGTGGAGAATTCTTGAATGATCAAGGAACGAAAAATTGTAAAAAAGGTAAGAAACAGGAGACCTGCATCGACACAGAAGAATTCGCGGCCATGGGGTTGAGGACCGGTCAAAAAAGACCGAAGAAAGAACAACAAACGGAGGCGCCACCGAAAAAAAATAAGAAAAGAGGAAACGGTGATCGATAATACAAATATGAGAAGTTGAATTGTTTTGTAAGTAAAAATTCGATTAAAAATAGCACAGGTATAAACAAGGACAAGAACTTTAATAAAGCACCCTTCAAAATCTTTCGCATTCATAAAAGTTTTCATTTTGATCGTTAGGTTTATTAGGTTTATAAAAAATATGGACAGCAGACTGATATTCATATTAAGTAGAAAGTTTATTCTTTGACAGTACATTTGTATTAAGAGTTACGCAAGCGCCTTATATTTTCGCCGCCTCGATCTTCTGTCAAACATCCTTATTTACAAAATTATATATATGTACAGAGTTACAACGGGCACGCAAACGTGTAGCATACATAACGAAAATTACAATGCTCTCTACGGGAATTCAATTAACAATTGTTTTTGAAAAGTTTGTTCGCAATGAACAATTAGTAAATGTCAAATTACACTAATGGTAAATGAAATTAAAAAATTCATTCGCACGATAAGTTCTTCTAGTGCTTAGTAATGCGGTGTTCGTATCAAATTGATATAAGCTTATATAAAAATTTGTTCGAACTATCCATGATCCGATGCATTAGCATAAACGAAAGGCAATAGATTCGGAAGTACATTTAACATTCTTTTTTCTTGCTAATGTATACTACTTATTGGAGCTTTATGTACTCGGCAGTAATGTGTATTTCTTTTCGGCACTGATATTGCTTTTCCCAATAAGAAATGCAAAGAATACTATCCATTTTAACGTTAATGGAATTGTTGGTCGTTAAAAAAAAATGGTATTTCATAAGAACAACGGAAAATAAAAAGTAAATAAAAACTATTTGCCTATATTCTCTAGACTTATTTTCTATAACGTAACAGGTCTGTATCATTTGTTTTGTATCATTGACAATGTTACATATAATAAAAATGTAACGTTGTTGATTTAATCATATGATATTCAGAGTTCCATCAATGACCAGAGAAAAAAGGTTAAAACATTATGTTGAGTACTACACACAAGTTCCATAGGTATGATATAAATAAGAACACTACACACTTATTACCATTAGGAGTAATATGTATACGTGAATTCTTAACTTAGTTACTGCGCGGGTTATTCTAGTTCGTTATATTGATGACTGCTACTATAATTAATATATTCGTGCTTTTACACTTCTTGAAATTTATCCGCATCATCGATCAAATTAAATATTTTTTTTACAAATCTATAATACTAGAAATGTCGGAATACAAAATAGCTATGAGTATGCGCTATGCAAAAACATGATCATTTTTACCTTAAATTAAAGTTGAATTTCTTGCTATCTCGTTTCATAAACACGTTTGAAACAAAATTAATTCAGTAGTTCTTATAAATGTTTATAAAAGGTGTAGTAAATACAAAGACCCGATAATAGCTAGGTCACAACTACGCGTACATTCAACGTTAAGCAAATACTGCGAACATGACTTTTCCATACGAAACGTTGTTTTATACAATCATTGTTTATTACCAAAAGTTAATTGTTATCATTTCACGATACTTATTATCATTTCAATTAATAACAAGAAATTCTAGCGATGTATGTTTAATCAGATTACCAAAAGTTTTCAATAATCTTGTAACAACTGGAACAGATGTGTTCCAGCAGCATAGCAGGTGTTACCAATGATCACATTAAATCAGGCTAATCGACTTTGCACAATGTAACTAAGCATGTAAGTCCTAGGCTTCGCTCTCTGTTGCACCGTCTTCTCCCATTATAGGTACTATCAAACTTTCCTTTGACATCAAACTGTATTTTGTTACAAATGCGGTAAACCTGTATCAGAAAGAAGATATGTAAGACAATATAATTCGTCAGAAATTTATATCTGTAGTAGGATAATTAAACTAATTTACCTGCGGCACAGAAAAGTCTCGTTCTCAAATTCGTCAAATATGGTTCTGTGGTGATAATATGCATGTGAAAAAATTCTGTAAACTCTCCGACTAACAGATCCTAGTTTAGCTACTGATGCTTCCTTGATGCTCACTCTAAAAAGAAACAAAAAGATACGGGAGATAAAAATATGTTTATAAGTTAAAAATCTTTTTTCCTTAATTATTACCAACTGGTATACCTGCTAGGAAAATATTTGTTACTATTGAGCAGACAAGCCGCGCCATCAAGCGTATGTCGCGTGTAATCAATAGCTGGACATTCCTTTGGTGTTTTATGAGCGGCGCACAAAAATATCCATTGCTCTGTAGCTGTCATTTGAGTACAAGTTTCTGGATGACATTCCGCTTGCAGTCTTACGGTTAGCCCATTTAGCTCCATACAAAACTGTCTTAAATGTTCGTACTTCCATACCGCTTCATCCTGCGCCTCTGGCATTTTCAATATTAAATCGACGTTAGATGGATCTCTTCTAATCATCTGTTGAATATATTGTTGCACAGCCAATGTGCTATCCATTTCTTCGAAAGGTTCATCAGGCCACCTACAAAAATCCTGGACAAAAAATATTTCTAAATTAAATAGAACATGAAAATATTCCCTTGCTACATAATTACATGATCATATAGGTATATTGGAATTTAACGGTTGCATTATTTAAAAAAAAAAGCAAATATTATATCTATAATTATTATCTGTCAAAATTTCTATGTTTACGATCGAAGCATAAGGCAAAGCATATTTTTTGAAGCAAATAACCTATAACTGTATTAGTATACGGAGCATTGTTTGGATTAATAAATATCTAGAATGATGTAAACAAAACCTGGTGGGTTATTAGTGTGTCAACAATCTTTGTATCGTAGACCGAACATTCATTGATTTTCATCGGACGTGTCAAAGTCGTGTTCAAATATTTCTGTAAGTACACACTATATGACCGAGCTTATCATTCGATAATAGTAATAGCATTGGATTACAAATCCGTGTTAAAATCAACATTTTTAATAACCTTTGCTGTAGTTCCGGGTCTATTTCTTCTAAGAATTAGCAGTCCCTCCGTCATTTTCGTTTTTCCAATTAATTGTACTCGCCTATCGTACGCGTTCGATTGGACGAAATAAAAAGATTCGCCGAGCTGTCGTAATGTCGGCCTAGAGAGCAGCGACACCTTGTCGCGTCGCCACACGATGGCACTTTACTCCTTCGTTCAAAGATATTATGTTTTAATAGGTGGAATAAAGGTATTCAGTAAAAGAACTTTTTTTTTAATTTTACGAATAAATACAGTTTATTGTAATTTACGATTCAATCTATTGATTCGTTTTATTATTACAACAGTGTATATTATATACAGATGAAATAAAATTCAGGTTTACTTTGTTGCATATATTAAAAATAATAATGCTCGACTAACGAAATGCTATTTATTCATAAATATCTTCTCTGTCTCCAACATAACGTACTATATCTGCGGGTCGTAAAAGTTTCTCTGCATCCATGTCTGGTATTTCGAATCCGAATTCATCTTCTATTGCCATTATAACTTCTATGTGATCCAAGGAGTCCAAGCCCAAATCTTCAATAAAATGGGATTCCAGTGATAGCTGTGTGAAAGAAAATCTTCATTAACAAATTATAATACAAAGTTGCAATTATGAAAGATAACTTTATATTGATATTAACATAGAAAGACCCCACGATTCAAGCGAGGTGTTAATACATTGTTCTTTTTTTTTCTGAGAAGCTATCTATCAAGGTGTTTCAACAAATGTAAAATTTGAAACTACAAAATTGTATAGTCACATTTGCAAAAACACCTACACAAGTACATTTAATTATTATATTAGCTTGTGACTAGATACCTTCTTAGGATCAATTTTATCATAGAGATTGAGTACTAATAGTACACGCTGGCGAATAAAATCAAGTGTTAATGGTGCCTTTTCACTGTAGTGGCGCACCTGCTTGACTCGTGTGCCCTGTAAAACAATAGTTTATAGAATACATCATTTTACAACCTTGTCAGCATTTATTTTATCATAGGCTTGGACCACTCTTAATACGCGAGCTTCTATTTCCTTAGGCAAAGGCTTTGTGCTATATGTACGTATATACTGTGCATTTACCTATATTTGGAGTAAGATTATATATTATTTTCTTATTGCAAAAAGGAAGGTTCAAATATATATCATGTACATATATTCATGAGTTGAAATTTACCTAATGTAATTTCTGCAATGTAAGATTCTATTACGATTAAGGGACAAATATAGTGACAAATGTTACATTATAGTAAAACGTAATCGAAACGTTGGTCTAACAATGATCTTTGCCTGCACTACTACATAGCATATTCAACTCAATTAAAACATGACATACTAAACTGATAAATATCATTGATTCTTATGTATTAGTAGCACTTATAGTTTTCTTGTTTTGTAAAACTGTGAATTATTTCTGTTACATAATACGTAATTTAAAGCACGATAATGAACCATCGATGGGACTCGTTGCGAACTATTGAAAAGCAGTGTTTACCTGCGGTACAAGTGTGATGGTACTTTGTCTTTTACAATGAAATGATCTTTCATTTAATTGAAGTTGTGTAACGGCACCTCGTAAACATGAACGACTGATCGAATTTCTCAGAGTACCGGTATTTCTCATCAAAAGACGAACTCCCGCAAGAGACGCCATTTTCTCTGCAATGAAAAATCTTACGAGTAGATTTAACCTAGTAGTTGTGCACGATCTTTGCTCCTGCATAGGCTATATCTTGCTGGAGTTTACATGAATTAGTACTTGTGGCGACATCTACCTATAGCAATACATTTATTCTAAAACAAAAATAAAATAGTATTATTTTCACACGTTTATTGAACACTGTAATTGATTTGCGGAAATATAATATTTAATCGGCAATCGTCATAAGAGTAATAGCTTAATCAGTGCGATATATTAAACAACATTTTTCATTCGTATACTTTAATAGAATTATTTATCCACGGAAGTAATGTTTATCGCTAACTAAATACAACTTATGCATTTTCTCGAATCTATACCCTATAAAAAATAGTGAAGTGTTCATTAAAACACTGCAGAAATAATTTCGACGAAGGGACTTTGAATTTTTAGTAACATTTTTCATTAAAGGCATGGCGAAATTGTTAGTCGCAGGGCGCAACTGACAGCGAATTAATTCGTGGTAGAGTTCGTGTCGGTGTTTATCTTTGGCAAGCATTTTTTTATGCTGGACAGGCAGCGAATGTTGCAAGTGTTCTGGATAAAGCGCGTTAGAATCAGTATCGTTAGTGCCATATGTGCTGGAAGAATAGTAATCAATATGTGGGTGAAGCCACAAGAAGTTCTACTGGCAAATGCTTTCTGGTAAATTGATATATGCGTAAATTGGTCACTGTTCTGTTATAATTAGTGTTTACACCTTATGTCAAAGACAGCTGACAGATCAACATTTAGGAATTCCTACGATTTAGGAGTATTTATTATTATTTTAAAAGATATATTATCTTACACTTATATATATACATCTGCATTAAATAATAATCTCGTTAACCTTTTCGCAATTTTTCTGCTCAAGTAATTTGTTTAGCTCATGTAAATATATTTGTCAAAATTAAGTTTGGCACAAACGTTAATGAATTTTTCTGGTTATAATTTTAAGTATTTTTTAAAGTTTTGAATTTCTTCAGATTGTTGTGCACTAGATATATATACATACATACATACATGCATGCATACCCCCCCCCCACACACATACACTATATATATATATAGTATATATATATATATATATATATATATATATACATATAACTTATGGTGCAGTACATATGAGAGGTACAGTTTATAGTCGATAAGAAACATCCGCGTTATTGGAATCACTTTATTAATTATTTACAAGATTAAACCGTTCTCTTTTTTCACAATCAGTTTTTTTTATTATAATAAACTTTTATTATATTCTAGAATAAATGATATCCTATCTTTTCTGCTTGTTCTTTTTCATAGATATGATATTTTGTTATCTTTATCGTTTAGGGTAACAGAACAAGCAACGGTATATTTTGTTTTACAACGCCGTAAAGGACATGGAAAAACTAAAGGTCTTACCTCTATATTGGTTGGAACCTTGGACAGCGTTTTTGATACTAAACCACCACCGTTTAGAATATTACATCAAACACCGTCATCAGAACTGTATTGGGGTGAGACACGTTGAAGAATAATTTGATTCAATGATTATGTATAATATTTTTCACAATTATTCTCTCTTTTTTTCTTGTACTTATACAGCAGTTGCATGCTCTCTGACACACGAAGAAATTTTGCAAGATTGGGAATGGCTCCATTCAAATTTAATGGATACTTTAACATCATTTGATACAGAGGAAGAAATAACTGAATTTGTTTGTTGCAAAATACAATCAATTATCGCGAACAATGTACCAGATTGTCAGTTTGCAGATGGTAAATTTTGTGGTATTAACTATGAAGCTATTTAAACAATAATGTTCCAATGTAATTTAAATTGGTTTACTGTTCTCTACAGAGGAGGATCCGGAATCATTTAAGACAGTATCATTTAAATTTCATCAACTGTTCAATTTACCAAAAGAGGACAAATTGGTCAATTATTATTCTTGCAGGTAGATAGAAACATTATAAGCATTAGAAATTGGAAAAAAGAGAAGAGTAATGCTACGGTATCTTTTTAGTTACTGGAAATCTCGTTTACCTAGACAAGGATGGCTATATCTATCAGTGAATCATATGTGTTTCTATGCCTATATTTTGGCAAAAGAAACAAAGTTAATTATTAGGTGGGCAGACATTACTGAATTGGGTAAAACTAATTCCATCCTGTTTCCAGATAGTATACATGTTGTAACAAGGGACAATAAAGAGGTGATTACAATATTAAAATGTTAAAATCTCTTATGTTCTTAGTATCAAATATATTTCTATTCTATTTGCAGCATTATTTTTCAATGTTTCTTCACAAATCGGAAACATACGCATTAATGGAGCAACTCACAAATATTGCTATGAAGAGGTAAGAAGGCGATATCCACATTCCATTGGAAAATAAGATAAAGTATATTTATTAAGGTTCTAATGTCTTCTGTTTCTTTAGATTAATAGATGAGAAGAGCGGCTTTAACGAAGACAGAGAATTATTGAGTAAATTAAGGTACTTTGAGGCATCTGAGGGAGTTACAGACTAAAATTTATATCCAAATAGACTACATTGGCAGTTGTTTTCAGTAAAAATGTACCGAAAAAACCATCATTCTTAAAAAGAGATCTCGATGCCCGAGCACATTCTGAAGCTTACAGATTGCAATTCCGATTACCAGGAACCGAAAAGCTGGATGGTAGTATCGATGCAACATTGTGGACACCTTACAACAAACGATATGTCTGGGGAAAAATATTTCTCTCTCAAAATTATCTTTGCTTTGAAAGCAGGGTAAGTATTTAAACGAAAATGTAAGCGTGTACGATGTTATGTTCGCTGCTTTAATAGCTCAACTTATAATTAACATCGATTTAGGTCAAAGGATTAGTAAGTTTAGTCGTACCTTTGAGGGAGGTGAGGCTTATAGAGCCTGCTGAAAATCAGTCGTCCAGTACAGGAATAGACAAATCCATTTTAGTGACAACTGCTCGATCGTCATTTTTATTTGCTCAAATACACGACAGAGATTTTGTTGTTCAAAAAATTTCGGAATTATTGGCAAAATCGAAGCTATCAAATTTGTGAGCTACCTAGCATTATCATATTCAATATTATACTTTAATAATAATTCTCAGATTTCAATTATTATATATAATTATCAAATAGGAGTGGAGATACCATATTTCCTCAAAGTAGTTTGCATCACAACGATAGTACCGCGCAGGATACTAAACCTGCTAATCATTGGAAACCGCAACCACCATTAATGACATTGTTCAAGGCACCATTAAGTAGTGAAGCGGCACTAAAGCAAGAAGCTAAAGAAAAACAATGGGAACTTCATTTTGCAGAATATGGTAGAGGTATCACAATGTACAGAACAACAGAGACAGCAAAACTTATTATTCAGGGTGTGCCGCAGGCTCTTAGAGGAGAAGTTTGGCTTACTTTTTCTGGTATATATAATACTTATAATAGTCCCGTACAATACAATTCCGTATAATACAATGTTTATATATTTCTAGGTGCTTTAAATGAAATGGTAACCAACCCAGGGCTCTATAAATCGTTAGTCGATCAATCGTTAGGTAAATCCTGCCAGGCAAACGAGGAAATAGAACGAGATTTGCATCGATCGTTACCAGAACATCCGGCTTTCCAGTCTGATACTGGAATCAGTGCATTGAGAAGAGTTCTGTCCGCGTACGCTTGGAAAAATCCACAAATTGGTAAACACTATCTTTTACAATGATACGAAGTTAAAATTAAAACGAGAATAACAAAGTTAATTTGGTTTGCAACAGGTTATTGCCAAGCAATGAATATAGTAGCCTCGGTTTTATTAATCTATTGTTCTGAAGAATCAGCGTTCTGGCAGTTATGTAATGTTTGTGAATCGTTGCTACCTGATTATTACGACAGGAGAGTAGTGGGTGCTCTTGTTGATCAAGGTCTTTTAGAAGAGCTAGCCGCTGAACACTTACCAACATTACATGCTAGATTACAGGAGCTTGGTCTTATTAAAGTTATATCACTCTCATGGTTCTTAACTATATTTTTAAGCGTTATGCCGACCAGCAGCGCGGTAAACATAATGGATTGCTTTTTCTATGATGGAGCAAAAGTAATTTTCCAGGTACAACATGCACTATCCGAGTACAATTTATTTTCTTGATCTTGAATTATTCGAAATTCGTCAAAAATATTGAATTTTATTGACATCTTTTCTGATGAATGCAGAATAAAGTACATAAAGAAGAAATTTGAAGTAAACAGGTATTTCTTCCTGTGTCAGATAGCATTGACAGTACTGGAATGGAATCAAGATAAATTGTTAAATTGTCATGACGACGGTGAAGCAATGCAGTTATTAACAGATTATCTTGGAGGTGTTTACAATGATGAGGGACCTATACTTCCTAGACCAGTTGACAGTGCAACTTCTAACAGAGTGAGGATACTTTTATCCATGAATTACATTAATACCGATCGATAATAATTTAGTGGTCACCGTTTTAGAGTATGTCTGTTCAAACATTAATATATGAAGCTTATTCACGATACGGATCTCTGACTATTGGTGGAATAGAGAGACTTCGTTTAAAGCATAGACTTAGAGTAGTACAGAGTTTAGAAGATGGTATTGAGAAAAACGTCATTAGGAGTGTCATTGTTGACAAATACATGACAATGGAAGAATTACAGGTATTACGAATACATTTCTTAGATAAGAATTTAAACTAATTATTAAATTTAATTGTATCGATATTTTAGGACCTACTCAGTTTGGTAAGGGAAGAATTAATGAGTCAGCGAAGAGCAGAGCCCGATCGTTATGATCCAACACAGCTCCCTTACGAAGCATATAAAGTAGACTTCGAGTTATTTAGAATATTATTTGGCGGCTTATCTCCATGGGGAAAATGTAGTCAAGCTGAATCTCTTGCCGCCCGGTTATTCCGTGTAAGTTAATTGAATTTATAAAAATCTTGTTCACTTATGTTTAATTCGTAGTTATTTATAACAAAAGAAAAGCAACTGATGCGATTGCTAAAAATAATTCGAGAATTAACATCCATATGTATCTTAATTTTATTGACTAAGATCAAGAAAATACAGAAAATGTTCATAAGTGCTGTTGTACTATCAGTTAATGGATCGTAATCGTGATGGTCTACTAAACTTTCGGGAATTAGTACAAGCGATTGGAATGACAGCGACCGCCGACTTAACGCAAAGATTAAAACTTTTGTACACCTTGCATTTACCACCATTACTTACGCCCGTTGATTTCGAATCGCCGACGCATTCAGGTAAATATTATTTCATCCTTAAATGTAGTATATTAAAAATAGTATGTAGAAACATTTATTGTTGCTCTAAATTAGTAAGACATATTGTATCAGATGGTGCTGAAGTAGCAGCAGAAGCTACAGATTTTTTTGATAGTATGGAACAAAGTGTTGCTTCATTAGAATTGCCAATTAGTTTAGCTGAGGAGTCGATTGTCGGTACATTATCTCGTTCAACAAGTATGAATAGTCAACAAGAAGACCAATCATGGGAAGTGCAAAGTATGGGTAGCTTACGATCTATGGTAGCATCCAAAGATAGTCCCTTGGATCTTAAAACTGTGCCAAAGATGTCGCAGGGTCATTTTATAGCACTGTGGTCAACACTATATAATATGTTTCCTGCACAACCAGAACAACAAGAAATTTATCATTGCATAGCTTCGATAGGTAAATTACATGTATCATGAATTCATTAGTGTAAGAACTAATGCTGATTACAGAGATTTTCGTTTTTCAAAAAAAAAAAATAGGCACTCTTTTGCTTCAATTAGGCGACGTTGGTAAAAAGTTTTACGTTGATCGTGATGAATCTGAAGACAGTTTACTTTTAGCCGCCACTGCTGCTCAACCAGCAGCATCCCCAGTTACAGAACAGGTATATACGATACATGTTATTGAATAAATGAATTTTATAAGTCTTACAGGAATTATTATTTCTAGCAACACGATCGTAATGGAAATCCATCGAGTGCGGTTTCACCTACTGGTCCAGATTGGTCGATAAGTGTTGAACAGTTCCTGGCTTCTGCCTTAACAGGTCAAGCAATAGTAGATTTTTTTAGTAAAAGGGCAGATCTGTCAGAAGCGATCGCAACTCTAAAAAATCGTAGATTTAATCGCGTTCATTCCTTATCAGACACTCCCGTGCTAAATATTTGATACGCAGGCACACCTGTGTACAAAAATAATGTAAGGTACATACAAAATTTATAAATTGTTAGATTGCCTTGAATAATTGACCGGCAATTTTATTTCCCAAAGAAATTTCTATATTGATTGCAATTAGGCGAATCTTAGTTAAATCTTAGTTAAAAAATGAAAAATGGGTTCATAGTGAGACATTTTTGTAAGCAGTGATAGTCAAAATGAATTTAAAAAAGAAACTAAAATGTAATATTGGAGGGCAGTAATTCAAGTATATTTTTGGACACAGAATTACACTTATTTTTCCATTTTCTCGAAAATAATATTACATATGATAAATGTTTATTTTCTTAAGATTATGATTTTTTTTCTTGTTGTAGGCATATCTATTAACATTATGTATTAGTTTATTTTGTAGATAAAATTTTACCGCATATGTGATTATGAATTAATTATTGTTTAAAAACAATCATGAATCTTTAAATACCTGTCAATCTATTGGCCTATTATAGTTATTATACACTGATGAAACAAAAATCATATTGATACCATATACTCAGGGTCACATTTTAAAGGCAGTTCCATTGCTTTTGAACAATATAAGCTGAAGATTGAATACCCGCGTTTCCCTATTCTCTCAATCATGATATAAATGGTATATGCACAAAACTATACAATATTTCTAATACCAGTTAACAAAAGTATTACTTAATCTCAAAAACTTATCGCATACATTTAAAAGGAGAAGAAAAACTATAACACTAGTGCAATTAGAGATAAATCGATATTTTGAAATCTAATTCTCATTGATTCTTATTACCCAACATGTTATATGTATAATACAAAGAGTCTACAGTAGATACATATTTTAACATGTTTATAAATGTTTCAGTTAAATGCAATTAAGTACTAATACTTCAAATCATGCTTTCTCAGCGTATGCAATATTTTTTTAAACAATTTTTATTTTTATATAAGTAATGCATACAAAAATATAATTTCTGAAATGTAATAAACGTAAGGAGAAAACAATTTAATGTCAAAAAACATAATATATTAAAGGAAAAGAAATTGACGTTCCTGTATCATATGTATGTATATAACAAAGTATTATTTCGTATTCAAATCTTTGTGTACAAATCATATAATAAATGGTACATGCAATGAAACCACGACAAGTGCTTAAATTTAAAATAACTGCTTAATGTAATGATACACATTTCTTATAGCTTTTTTTATAATTTTATTTTATCGAAAGAATAAAGTTATCGTACATTAAAAGTTTTTTGGCAATATACCATCATTTTTTGCAAGCCGTACCAAGCAATCGTCCGATTCACCCTGAAAGAAATAAGAAAATAATTTTGATGTTCGTGCAATGATCTATTCATCATGTAATAATGAATGCATACCATACGACGAATAGCTCCACAAATTGCATACATTTTTTGCGAATCTGTCATGCGCCCAGTTTCAGGATCAACATCAGCGATACTGAGTTGAATGGAAGCATGATCCTTAGCATGAATGATACGGTTACTTGAGGAGCTAAAATAATTATGATTTACGCATTAAATGCAATTGATTTATTCACAGTAATTCGAATTTTTGTTATACAAATATTTTGCATCTTTGGTTTACAAACAAGTAGGTTGTTGCAGTTTTAAAAAACAACCATGCAATCCACGTGTACCGCTTACCATTTTCTTGGGATGTACAAGTCAACAATTATTCCGTTATCGTTCTCCATTGTTACACCTGTAACCAGATTTTAATCGTGACAAACTTCCCTTACATTGTAAGACAATATAGCCCCAAATATTGTTAAATTAAAGTAGTTTCTTACTTATCGCTTGCTACACAGACACCGTAAAATATGGCTTCGCCCGGAAAAGAACTGTTACGGCAAAAGTACTGATACACGCACAGTGAATCAAGCTCGCCAACATCGATAACGAACATCCTATAAGTTCCTATAAACTTGAATATATTACTACACTCTGTATCAGTAAATATTGATTACTGAACGTCTATAAATATAAAATTTAGCAATAATACATGTTTAATTAATTGCATTATAACTACAATGAAAATAGAAAATATATATAAATGAACATCACATAGCGCTTTTTAAGCGTGGGCAAAAATAAAATGCCTACGCACAATATCATGACGTGATCTCAATATAATGTCGCAGATAAAAATACATAATTAGTTGCAACGAAATATTTAAATCAAATTGGAGGCAATGAAATAAACGAAATAAATACAAATAGTAATTATTTTCGTCCTGCCATCTATGAAGCAGTGTTAGAAACGATTCGTCACTCAACCATACCACTGCTCAAAGGGCCTAACCACGGACAGTGGCTGTACCTCAGCCACTGACGAGATATAGGAATAGACAACTCATTCAATGTATTTTTTCGGCCACGATTTCTGGGTCCCGGGGACCCATTACCATTTCCGTGTCACTCGCAACGTTACCCACAGATTATAGAAAACGATGCGAAAATTAAATAATTTCACAGAATTCTTTTGTTCTTTGCCGTAATGAAAGGCAACAGAGGATTTTAAACATTTAATGTTAATTAAAAATCTTTTAATTAAAGAAACACATGATAACATGTGTTTCTTATTTCAATTGTACTATCAATAAATGAAAAATTTTAAAAGTTATACTCTACATGCTTTTCTGACAAATGACAAAAAAAAATTGGGCTAAGAAACGTATGTTTTTTTAACACTCAAACACTAAAGTTGCCACAATGAAAAAGATAGTGGCGATAATTGTATACTACAATTGTTAATTGTATAGTTACTAGACAAATTCTTTAGTTATCTTTTTCCTTGGAGCAATTTTATCTGTAATGAAAGACGCAATTTCTTATTTATATTCAACTAATAACAATAACGAAGTGCTAATGACCCTGGTGTCGATGCCACGTTAAACTTTAATTAAAAAAAAAAATACGAAGTAACTCATTCACTAATATAAGGCAATTCCTGCGATAAACGTGTCTGCAAACGATTATTGTTTGCATTCGGTTCCGAGCGAAGTGCACTACTCGAGATTTTACTGTATCTTCATAAACATAAGAATGCATTCGTCATCCATGATGTTCGAAGGTCTCCGCGATATTGACAACATTATAGTCGTCGAGTTTAGTCGCGCATTGTCGGTTGGGTCGTTGAATTCGGTCGCTCAGTTTTTCATCGCTCGGTGAACTACTGATAGAAAGTGTGTAGTTAATAATAATAATATAATATTATTATATTTATAATTTCTTTCCTTTTATGTTAATAATAATCATAGCTACTTAGATAGACTCAGATACACTCAGTTGCTACATAGCAACTGAGAAAAAAAGGAAAATAAGAAACTGAAGAAAGACCCTCAAATTTTTATTTTGTGAGCAAAGTGTTACATATTCACTTTTATAAAAAAATCTATTTCATTCTGTAAAAGTACATTGCATTGTATTAAAATATTACGGTTTAGAATAAAAATACAATACATTACAAAACATATACTACAATTAAATACATTTACAGGTGTGTTAATGTTAAGCAGGGTATCTGAAACAGCTTATTTGAAATGTAGCATATTCAAGATGTTTAAAACAACTCGAACTCTTAGGAAATGCAACAATAATGCGCCAAAAATTTTGCAATAAGGTTGCAAAAATTCGCGAGAAAAATTTGTTATTTGCAACTTTGTTGCATTTCCTAAGAGACCGATTTGCAATTTGTTGTGTATTCGCGGGGCGTTGTTTGCAACTTTGTTGCGTTTTCTTAGGGCTCAATTTGTAACTTTCATACAGCACTTACATTTCTCAGCTATATTCCCCTACAGTTGCAACAATATGGCATTAGTGGTTTCATAGTTATTAACAATTGAAAAATGGGCAAAAATGCAATCCGGATCACTGCAGTTATCTCGGCTTCTGGAGCAGCTAGACTGATGATCGAGAGCTTAAAATAAAGGTAAGGGGTGCTGCTACAGCACAATAAACAATTTACAAATGCTCTATTAGCTGTTTATGTGTTATAAACAATTAAACTATATGTTTGTACATTACACGATAACTAAACCCCGGAGTAATGCTAAATTAGAAGGAGATTGTTTCTTGAATCAAGACCTTTAATTTGAGGCATCGTTGACTACAATAGGGAGGGTTAAACGCCCCGTGGGAGCTAATCCCCTAGTGGGAGGGGCTAAATTAAAAGCGGGGGGCTAAACTAAAAGCGGGAGGGGCTAAATCAAGAGATGGGGGCCATCCGACCCGGTGAGAGAGGCCAAACTATCCGGTGGGATGGGCGGGGCTAAGCTAGAAATGGGCGGGGCTAATCACCCGGGGGCGGGGCTAAACCAGAAATGGGCGGGCTAAACTAGAAAACGGGCGGGGCTAATCCCCTGGTGGGCGGGGCTAATTCACAGATGGGCGGGGCTAAACTAGAAATGGTCGGGGCTAATCACCTGGTGGGCGGGGCTAATTCCCAGATAGGCAGGGCTAATTCCCAGATGGGCGGGGCTAAACTGGAAATGGGCGGGGGCTAATCCCCTGGTGGGCGGGCCTAAACTAGAAAATGGGCGGGGCTAATCCCCTGGTGGGCGGGGCTAATCCCCTGGTGGGCGGGGCTAATTCCCAGATGGGCGGGGCTAATTCCCAGATGGGCGGGGCTAAACTAAAAATGTGCGGGGCTAATCCGCAGGTGGGTGGGCTAAACTAAAACTGGGCGGGGCTAAATTAAAGATAGGTGCAAAGAACACCTGAAAAATGCAAAAAAGTTGCAAACAACTCGTCATAAAGATGCAATCCAGTTCCAAACAACGCTTTGCAAAAGCGCAACCAAGTTGCAAACAACGCCTCACGAAAACGCAACAAAGCTGCAAATAACACATCGCGAAAACGCAACCAAGTTGCAAACAACGCCTTGTGAAATCGCAACGGAGTTGCAGACAACGCCTCGCAAAAACGAAATCAAGTTGCAAACAACGCCTCACGAAAACGCAACAAAGCTGCAAATAACACATCGCGAAAATGCAACAAAGTTGCAAATAACGCCTCGCAAAAACGCAACAAAGTTGCAAATAACGCCTCGCAAAAACGCATCAAAGTTGCAAAAATTCTCGAGAAAAATTTGCAACAATGTTGCGCCAAAAGTTTGCAACAAAGTTGCAAAAATTCATAAGAAAAATTTGCAACAATGTTGCCCCAAAAATTTTGCAACAAAGTTGCAAAAATTCTCGAGAAAAATTTGCAACAATGTTGCGCCAAAAATTTTGCAACTTTGTTGCGATTTTATGAGGGGTTGTTTGCAACTTTGTTGCGTTTTCTGAGAGTTCGATTTGCAACTTTGTTGCAAAAATTTTTGGTGCAACATTGTTGCAAATTTTTCTCGAGAATTTTTGCAACTTTGTTGCGTTTTTGCGAGGCGTTATTTGCAACTTTGTTGCGTTTTCGCAAGCCGTTGTTTGCAATTTTGTTGCGTTTTCGTGAGGCGTTGTTTGCAACTTGGTTGCGTTTTCGCGAAGTGTTGTTTGCAACTTGGTTGCGCTTTTGCAAGGCGTTGTTTGGAACTGGATTGCATCTTTATGACGAGTTATTTGCAACTTTGTTGCATTTTCGCGAGGTGTTTTTTGCAACTTTGTTGCGTTTTCGCAAGCCGTTGTTTGCAATTTTGTTGCGTTTTCGTGAGGCGTTGTTTGCAACTTGGTTGCGTTTTCGCGAAGTGTTGTTTGCAACTTGGTTGCGCTTTTGCAAGGCGTTGTTTGGAACTGGATTGCATCTTTATGACGAGTTGTTTGCAACTGTGTTGCATTTTTCAGGTGTTCTTTGCACCTATCTTATATTTTCCCGAGGCGCTGGTTACAACTTTGTTGCGAGGTGTCATTTGCAACCGTATTTCATTTTCGCCAAAGTTCTCTGCTTGTGAACTTTGCATTTAAAGTTCCTGCACGGTAGTACTTGTTTAAGGAATTGGAATTAGGTCTTTTCAAGGATAGTTAAGGTGTTAAAATAAAGAGAGGCGTAGAATTCTTTTCATTTAAGATTTATTCAAATTAATTGATGAAGAAACAAGTTACAAGAATGGAGCAATTCAAATTTACAAACTAATACTGATGAACTATTCTTTAAAGTTAATTTACAATATTTCTTACAGATAAAGCTTATACTAAAGTTTACGTACTTTATTTGCTGAAGCGAATTTTAAATTATAACAATTATGTAACTTGTGCATATATAAAGCCCAAAGTACTTATTGTATCTTGCACTTTATATTTACGCATTCAGTAGAACTTGTAGTAACAGTAATATTAAAGTTTATACAAGATCTACTGAATAAAGAGAATATAGAATAAAATATATACTAGGTATACATAACAGTTAATTACACAATTGTTCTGAATTAATCTTATGCCCTAATAGTTACAACATATTCTTAGAAACCAATTTAGTAAAACTAAAGTATGTGGCAAGGGTTATTCTTTCTTCTTTCTTGCTTCATGCCCAATGAGAAATGTCCGTCAATCTCCTTACTCTTGCCATATTGCATTGTAGGGTTATGTATCTCACTAACCTTCGACAGCGTAGACAATCCATACATTACGACACTTGAACTCGTACTGGCTCCGCGCGCACCGCGCACCTTGCTTCCCCGCTCCGTGACGCGCCGGCGCATCGCTAGCGCTCGGTTGCCCTCGGTGGTATTCGCTATATTGGAAATCTCCGGAGGCCACCGACCGCTGCCGTGCGCTCTATTATCCCAGGGTAATACCTACTGAACTTTTGCAGGTTCTGACCAACTTTTAGCTGGACCTACGATCTTCGTTAAACAATTCTTTTGTTTTCTGTCGCGCAATAAAAGCGGGGCAGTACAGGCGGGACGCTGGTCGTGACACGCATCTCATTGTCAATTTCATCGCCCCCATACAACGAGATGCGATTTCGACTCAACTCGAGCCGAAGTTTTTTACGGAAACGTTCCCCGAGAAATAGCTTCCTGATCCCCCCCAAAGTATTTACATATATTCCCACAATCGCATGAATCCTGTCCTCAACCCTACTTCAGTAAATAATAGTTCTTCCAGTGATCACTGTTAATGCGTAGATGGCGCTCGAATCAGCGTAGGAGTTCTGAGTCGGTATGTCAGACACGTTGGGCCACGAAAGTCCATAAGATGTTTTGTCTATTCCTATATCTCGTCTGTGGTAGAAATCAAACGTGTTACCTTACGATTTAATATGTTTCATTGGCGTAAGGTGGCGCAAGCACCGCGTCAGTTCGCTTTTGAATTGTTTCTTTTAACCAAATTTCTTTAGCAATAATTTGTACAGAACGAAACTTTATGTTTATATAAAATATATGATTTATTGAATTGATTGGGAATATTCGCCAAGCATTCTGTACGTTTATTTTCCTTTTTTGCGAATGTGTTAAGGGAGATTTCTATTGCGATAGGTTAAATCGGAAATGCCGCCAGCGTTTCTATAGAGACCATCGTTTGCAGTGATTCACTCCTATATAGATCAAACTTGCCTGCCACTTTAAACGATCACTGTTCGTTCGGACCAGTAACTGTATCTTGTGAAATAAAAAACATAGAATGCCTAACTATCGCCCGGGTGTATTGGTTCCTCCGCCTCCTTTGAAATTTACCTTACAACAATGGCATCTAAACAATCGGCACAGGTACGAATTTATTATTATTAAAAAGATGGGCAATAGTAATAAAAAGGGTTCTATCGAAATCAGGTATCGATGTTCCGAAGCACAGCAAGAACTAGCCGAGCGGCTACTTAATGATTCTCAACGAGTTTGCGAATTGAGCTCAGAAGAAGTGCGAAACAATAAGGAAGAAACAGATCATAGATTGAAAGAAAAAATAGGAGATATTGAATTCAGTAAAAAGGAATTGTTACGCATAAGAAAAGAAGTCCTCCTCGAAATGGACGCTCTGTCGATATACAAGGAACGTATTATGAATGCTCTGTCATCCGTAAGGAGAAATGCTCTTGTCATATGCGAGAAATGTCTAATTTTTAGGTCAGATACGTTGAGACATAGAATAAAACAGGCATTCTAATCGTCAAAAGAAATATATAATATGTGTAAAATATGATTCGCAATATTTTGTATAATTTTATTTTCTAGAGAACATCGATTAGGAATTGATCTGGTTCGCGATGACGTTGAAAAGGAATTGCTAAAAGAATGTGAAGTAATTAAGGGCGTCGAATATTTGTTAGTTCGAACTTTGGAGCAAACTCAAGAACAAATTCGCCGACTAAAAGCGACACTCTATTACGTGGACCATGAATTGGAAGATAAAGAAAATAACTTACGTATCGACAAACATAATCTGACTCTGAAGGAAACTAGTTTCAATTTAAGTATTTATCATGGTACTTCGCGACTTGATCCTTCGTGGGTATTATTTCGAATTGTATTCTTCTTTTCCCAATTTGTTCATATATTCAACAAGAAAATTTCTAAATTTATTCTCACTCGTTAAGAACCATAGAATTAAGCGAATGGGAAATGCAAACAAATAACAACATCATCGCCGCTTCAAAAGAGATAAATAGTGCTAGACCACTACGTTGTTACATCGATACGATAATAAAACAAGCGATCGATGATTTAAACGAGCAAAAAAACGCTACAGACGAAGCTTTCAGGTGTCGGATCGAGGAAACGAAGGAAGCTAAAACGAAACTGGAATTACAGCATTCGGAGGTCCGTGCTTCTACGACTATCGTTTAATAACAAATTATTAAAATTTAATAATAAAAAAGCGCAATCGAAAAATTGTATAATATAAAAATGTTTGCAAGTATAGATAATGCGCCAGGCAGCGGATATGAAAGATAATGTAACACGCATAGAGAAATCAATCGCAGAGAAGGAAGGCTTTTTGGCTTTAGCTCATACAAGACTCGGCAACCGTTGTCAAAGGCCAGGCTTAGAACTTACGCGAGATTTAGTAGAATTTAATCTCGTGAAGGAAGTATACGACTTGCGGGAAGTGGTATCCAAGTTGCAAGAAACTATGTTCCAGGTTTATACATATACTCGATACTCGATACGTTATTCTTTTCTAATAGCACAATTTTGTTTAATTGCTGTTCCTTTCTATTTTCAGACTCAAAGTTCCTTGCGCTATTTGCTGAAGATACAAATTCAGATAGAGGAAGATATGAACATTAAAACGAACACATTAAAAATTGACGAAGTAGACTGCATGACCCTTCGTCAGAGCATGAATTATCATATGTATTAATTTAACTGATTATTCTGAAGAGCAGTATTTCAAACATGAAAATCTACAAAATACCAGAATTGTTTCGTATGCATTAAGCTATCAGATTATTCTTGAAGGTAGTGGATTGTATCAGCACTGTACATTCAAAAGATAGAACCCTATGCCGCGCACTATTGTAACGATTACTATTGGAATTCGATACGATCCCCGAATTTACATAGTGCAATAAATATCGTGCAATTAAATAATCCACGTATACGTTTCCTAATTTGCGAATTCCGTCTTATAAGGTACGAGTCACTATATTGGAAGTTGGTACGCAAGAGAATTGCGGATAAAATTAAGGCAATTGTAGCGTGTGTATACACATAAGCCGAACATACTGTATATATTTTATATATTACATTCTTTTTAGAAATACTGATCTCTTCCACTGGTCTTCATTCTTTTCCATTTATTTTCATCATTCTAGATTCTATGTTATCGCGCGGACGATAAACTCGGATTCCGCTATGAAGTTCCTGTCCGCGCTCTAACTTTATCTTTCAGGTAATTAGCAACCTGAGTCTGCGAGTGCCTAATAGCTAATTGAAGGGGCGTGACGCCTTCTTGGTTCACTAGCATGGGGTCTGCTCCTGCGCCTACCAGTTGCCTCGCAACAGTCATTTGTCCAGTTAAGGCTGCTGCGTGCAATGCACTTTCACCATTCTGGAAAAACATTCACGCCCGTTAATTAATGTAATCGTAAGCAACAGAAAAAAAAGGATACGAAATCACATATCCGTTTAATCCTTCAAAGCCTGAATTACATTGCTGTTGCACTTTTTTATCGTAATCTTTCTTGCGGATTTATAATCCACCTATATAAAGCCTTTTTACAAAATATCGCCCAGGCTATAAAGGATTAACGATAATCTCTTCGATTTAATTCTTTTTTTATCAAATTAACGTTGCTCATAAACAGCTTCCTGTTAATTAACAGGCTACAGTTTTATTATACAGATGCGAATTTTACTGCAAGAGATACGTTTTCTTACCGGAAGGATACCAAGAGATGGACGGTACTTGAGTAGCTCGCCGACTACAGCGGTGTGACCCTTGTGAGCCGCTTTGAACAACGGAGTCGCGCCATCCTGCAAAAAAAAGGGAACAATACTCTAATCCAACCAATCTTAAGACAACAAAAAAAAAAAAAAAACTGGGGGAAAAATTCAAATCAGCAACTCCTCTTTGGCCGATCGTTCACGACTTACATGTCTGGTGGCATCGACCTTCGCACCAACTTTCAACAGCCTCCTCACGACATGATCGTGCCCCATTTGCGCTCCTATCCATAAAGGCGTGGCACCGTCGGTTCTTGCCGCGTCCGTTTTTGCACCACGCTCCAACAGAACCTCCAGGATCCGGACATGACCGTTCTGTGCCGCGATGAACAACGCCGTTGCGCCATCCTGTACGAGATCCGGGCACATATCACTTAATTACCTGACTTAATTAATTGACTCCTCGTCAATTACAAACGAAACGCGATTCACCTTCATGTAAGCATTCGGATTGGCGCCTCTCTCAATCAGACCTTCCACAACATCTAGGTGACCGCACTGGCACGCGACGAAAAGTGGGGTACCGCCGTCCTGCAATCGCAACCAGAAATTGTCGACCGTCTCCGTTTCACGTTTAGCCGCACAGTTCTTTTACATCGTCCGAGAACTTACTATGCTGCAAGAGTCGACGGTGGCACCGTGCTCCAGCAGGAGGCTCGCGATGTTCATGTAGCCACCCTGTGCGGCGAAGAACAGCGCCGTGGTGCCCGTCTAAAAATAAACGCAAAGCAATAAAGCATCGCTGGATTTTAGCGGAATGCCGTGGTATTGTGTGTTGCAAAGCGGTTCGAGTAGTTTCGCGGATTTTACGACGCGGAAAGGAAAGACGAACGATTCTTGGCGTCCGTAAAGGCGAAGTATTTGTTTTTACTGCATTTTGCAGATAACATGCCGTAATAGTAGAACAGTAGGGTGGAAATAGTGGCGGCATGAAATATTATAGCCCGATCGATATCGCGTCGAACTTTCTTTTACCGTAGGTGGAAACGAAGAAGAAGAGCTTTGGATTACGAGGAGTAAGAAGTATGAAGGTTTGTCTATGGGAAGGGATGAACTGTTCCTCGATGAAGTATTCTTCTTTGCTGTTCGTCGTTTGTAGGACAGTATCGATTTGAAACGGGGGGCAACGAATTCTTGAAACGATATAGATGCCACCGATTATTATCCGGGGAGAAAATTGAAAATGAAGATTAACCATGGAACAATGAAATTTCTTTTCAAGCCCCGTTCAGGCCTCAAAAACGAAATCGTTACAAATTTCGACTGATGACTTTAAATGTCAGACAGTTACGTGTCGAATAATTAGCGGCGAACATTCGCCATTTAAATGTCACGCTCTCCTCAAGTTCCGCGTTCGTATGGGTATACGCTTGAACGGCCGATGAATTTTGCATTTTATTGCTGTCCACGTAGGGGACACGGTTTTCCGACCGCATGAAGGAAAAAAGAACGGAGTAAATTTCTGCCGCGTTATTACGATCGCGAGCCAGGGTTTCCTACTGCGACAGTATTATCCGTGGATAATTGACAGCGAGAGCGACATCCTGTCGCCTTTACCCCGAGCGCAGTACTTATTATATGCAGCAGGAGTTGTCTTTCATGCTTGTCAGAAGAATCGATGCTTTATCGTTTACACAATGACGCGAGAACAATTGATCTACTGCTCGATTCTATTCCCGACGAATAGAATTATTCCAATCATTGTAATGTTAAATTCCAATATCCGCTGGCACCTTGCAGTAGAAGCGCATTAATGGAGAAACGGTACAAATATAACCACCGATGAATTTATAATGATATCTAGAATATACTCGTACTGTAATTCTGATCCGTTTAACCAAATGGAAATCTAAATCTGGATTTAGAATAACTTCGATAGATAGGACGCGAATGAAAAGGGTAGCCATCGATTCGAGGAGAGACATCAGCGTTCCGTATCATTCCTTTCTGGGTCAGATTTGCCGAAAGCTGCGGCAAGCCAGCATCCAAATAAAAAGAGAACGATTTCGAATTAAATATCTATCCATCGGTAAAGGAGAGAAAGTGCTGGTGTGAGTCTCAAATATCCGCGAAAGGAACAGCGTGTGTCCAGGTACGATGCACAAACCGAACCTGTTCGTATGCCGACCGTGTGCACTTTCACTGACGTTGTCCCGTTGTCTCGGGGCATCGATGTTCGGTCGCGAAAAAACTACCCCAAACGTTTCAACATAGATCACGTTCTTGTATAATTTTTCGTCTAGATCGAACGTGTATTTCCCCCGGCGATTTTGTAGAGAAACCGCCAGTGCTCTCTGAAATGCACACGCTCCACAGAGACCTGTTGTTCCCCGAACCATGTCAAGTCGAGATACATAATACCTATCCATTACAAACCACAGAAATTCTATAACGGCGATCAACCTGTCCATCTAGTCGTGGAAAAGAGTCGTCGTGGCTGTTGTGTTTCCTTTTTTCTACTCAACTTGTACCAGATCAACCGTACACCGACTATCAATATTCTTCGAGAGTTCGAGGCGACGTAGATAAACCCTTTGACTGCGAACGAGATGCACATATATGTATGCGTATACGTAAACGTATGTTAAACCTTTGGCTGGTTTGTGTAGTTATGCGAAACAAAAAGTCAGACGATGATAAAACGCGTGGATAAATTATTCTCGTTTGTTGAAACGCGAGCGTGCACGACAATTAGCAACAAATGATGCATACTACCTGTGGAACGTGTTGCACCCTGCCCCCGTGTCAATGCGCGACATCTGAACGCAGAGAATACAGACCCGTACTTACGTATTTATAATGAACTTGTTACATGTACTTCCTGCCGCGCGATCTGCTTTCCAACGCACGCTATTTTAACGCGCCTGTCCGTTGTTTATGCGATGTATAAGACGCTTTTGCACGTTTATTTGAAATTCTTATGAAACGACAGAGAGAAGTTCGAAGAATTTCCGTCAGCATCGAACTCGTGGATTCCGGGAGACGTATATAAAAATATATGTATACACGTTGAACATATTTTTCTCCGTCGAGTGTACTTCACCTCTGTTCCGTACACCAGAAATAGATAACGAAAGAATCTTTTTTCACCGTCAAAATTCATCACGTTCGTGAACGTATCGTGTATCATGCTACTCCCTCGAACTGTGACTCAAACGTATATTATAAGTAATATATGTACAAGATAAGATACTGATAAAATTACTGATAAAGGGTTCTCCAAGAAACACTTGCCAGTGTATCCAAAAATACCACAGGGAATTCTATTTCACGCACTATAATTTCGATTATGTACGTCAATGAAACAATTCCATATAAGATGCTAGGAAAGTATCGATGAACCACTGAAAGCTTCGTTTGAACCGGTTGTAAGTCTGTGATTCGCGAACGAGGCCAAGCTTAAGGGATCAGTGTGTCACGAACGCCCACGCACGATTTTCAAGCTGATACCGTCAATTTGATGCAGAAGCCGCGTTTAGACGTTTCGCGTTGCACGTGAGCGTTCTGAGCGGCCGGTTGCATACTACAGGGGCGGTTGTTGCTTGAAACGTATTAGAAACACGCGAGTCCGCGTGCAACTCGGTGCAATCCGGCGTACAACGTATGTACCTCGTTTCAGCAACCGTGAACAGGCGCACACATGTAAGACGCCCATTTTATGTGCAGACACCGAGGTAATTCACGAGTGAAATATACGCTCGTTGTAACCAGGTCGCGCATTTTAGAAACCGTACAAAGACCGTGACTAATTGACCGTCGTTTAATCAATTCGCGCTTAGCCTTTCGACGCTATCGGCGAATTTTTCTGTTACGATTTCTAGCGTTTACTTTTGCTGACTCCCTTCTTATCGCGGGACCAGTTAGCGTTAAGGCAACGTTAATTAGATGTTTCCTTAAGCGTGTTATTATATTTATACACCTTTCATTGCTTCCATAATGTTTTCGTTGCCGTGAATACGAAAGTACGGGCAGGAATTATTTAAGTTTTTATAGTTGGAACAGATTTTCTTGATAGTTCTGCTTAACATTAAACGATTAAACTTTGCATGGCAGTTGATTAATCTTACTTTGTCTCGCGGAGTTAATCACTTTGGCGAATGAATGCCTCAATTATAATGGACTGCATTACTAATTTGCATGACTAAAACAGGTGCGTTTCCTACGCAATCATCGTTCCTAATTTAGAAACCATCAACAATTATATTATCTAACTAATATTGTCCGACTCGAAAGAAGCCAGTCTTCTCGAGGTTTCAACGCGAATTAGAAACTTCGCCTTTCGGCCGAATAATCGAGCGAGTTACGATCGCCAACTTTCGGAAACAATCAGAACGATACACGATTAATTACGCCCCCCACCCTGGATTTACATACGACCGTCTACTTTTTCTTGGACGACTCTCTGTCTCTCCCCCTCCCCTCTCGATAATTGAAGCCGATTAAGAATGCATCGAGTTCGCCGATAAAACGATGGAAATCGTTCCACTTCCTACCTGATAGCCATCGTGATGAATATCAAAGTCGGCTAGACACTAAATGTTTGATCAAAGGTAATAATAATACTGATAGAAGATCAAGAGGAAACGATTTGCAATGAATCGACGCGGAGTTTACTGCTTTAACCTTTTGCACTCGACAGGTGCCGCTCATCTACCATTTGGTTTAATGGAAAAACTCGAATGACGACTGAGAGGCAAAATTTTATTTATATATTGAATGCTGTACGCGATTCGTAGAATAGCGTAGTTTTTAATGTTATTATTTCGAATGTAACTTATCCCGACTGGACACTTCTGTACCAGAAAAAAATGGGGTAATTCGTTTCTCTCTTCTAGGACGTCACTCCGTTTCGAATACCAGAACGAACGTTCCCCGTTTGGTTTCCCTTTTCCAACGCTATGTGCGTACTATTGCGCATATATATACATATATAGAATTCGACTCACGCACACGGCGGTACTATAATACTTCACATCTAGATAAGGAGAAGGGAACTGGTTGAGTGACATTTTCTTTGAATTAAAATGAATTGAGTCTCCAGGAATGTACGAATGGAATGCATAAAAAAGAAACAGGTATAACTGTATATACGAAAGGAGACACGTTATCTATAGTCAACGATGACTTAATTAATGTATCACGCATCCAGGTAGCCCACTCGTTCCTTAATTGAAAATTGAATGGACACACCGCGGCCGAAAATCGCGGCTGGCCCTCCCCTGTTTCATCGAATTTGCATACAATACGAAGATTCACGATGACACACGGAAGAGTATATGGGTATATATATAAATATATATATATACACGTCGCTCTGCGATAAATCGTCGCGAGCCACTTAAAAAGGGCCACTCGACCGCTTCCTGGTGCCCCGTGTTACGAGCGACAAGCTTTTTATGTCTCGCTGCCTCCTCTCCGGCCGTTCTTTGTGACCAGATCACGAAGCAGCCTGTCGTGTCGTTTCTATTTTCGAAAAAGTAGTGGCTAGAGAAAGAGCACGGCGTTTCCCTTCACGCGTGAGATCGTAATCAGCGAAAACACGGTGTAATTTGCAAGACTTCGTTATCGAATAGCCAGTGATGCGCGGTATCTGTATATACGTATACACGCGCGATAAAGATTTACAATATAAACGGGGGAGTACTCATATACCGGGTACTTTGATAAGCAACGGAATGCCTACTGCTTATTTAATTGAAAGTAATGCTGGTAAAAACGAAAACAGTATTAAGGATTTCGAAGTCGATGCAAATTAATAATGATAATAATAATAAGAACAACAATACGACCATTTGATCGTAGTGTGAGTAATCTAGAAGAAGCCAATGAAAAGTCCCCGAGAGTACTCCTCGATTTAATGAGGAAGTCGGGAGTCTAAAAAAAAACGGTCCTGAGATTCCAGAACGATGGAGTAAATCAACTGAAACTGTATAATATATATAACATTCGGTTGCGTCGCAAAGAGCATTTCCGCTCAGTGGGTAACGGGGTTGCCAGGACACACGCGGGCTTCATTCATTCCTAGGAGTTCATTCATGTATTGGCTATACAACACGCGTGCTCAGGACTCACCAGCCTTTTGGCATTAGGATCCGCCCCTTGTTGCAGCAATTCGGTGACTGCCTCGATGTGACCTCCAGCGGCGGCCAATATTAAAGGGGTCGTTCCATCCTGAAATCAGGAAAACGAGTCAACGACCTGACTGGTACAGTCGAAGCGTAAATCGTCCGCGTCGAGCTACCTTTCATCCTTCCTTTTCTTTTCGAATCACTCGGGAATATGCGACTAGAAGTTTGAATAAATTTGACCTGAACGGTTAATAAAATTGTTTGGGCTTATACATTGGCTATTACGAGGAAAGGATTGACTTTCGAATTTATATTGATTAGACCTTTTTTATTCCACACGGTGAGTGCTATGGGTCCACACCGTTTTAGACCCTCGTTTTAACACCCTGTATGGATTAATAAGGTCTGCATAATGAAATCTCCAACTTCGTTTCTAGTTAATATAAACGAGTGAGGTAACACGATCACTCGCATAGGTTACTATCATTACACAAGTAATAGAGCATCGTAAATCTATGACGCAGAGCGCCAGCAACGTTCACCGTTTCACTTCAATTTCTTTCATGCATTTTCTATGCTGTCGAACCGCTTCGCTATGCCGGTAATTGACTGACATAGCGAGACGATTGTTAGTAAAGTTCCTCAATTGATGTAACGACGAAACAAGGGGGCCGGTCCTTAACGATGCCATTAATTCAACGGATCGTTCGAAAATTAGCGAAGCAAGAAGGTTCGAGATTATGTATTTCGTAAAAAGCAGCGGCATTTAGAATAACGTTGCTATTAACTGTTCGTGCCTTGACCAAGTTCCAAATTCCACCAAATACATACATACAGCTGGTCAAGTTTGATCGTCTGCCAAAGTGGAGCAGCAAGTATCCATGCGTGATCTAATAAACCACTTTCGAGAGAACGAATAACGTTACTCGGACTGCTCGCTGTTTTGAACGTCACATCGTTTGCATAATGAACCGATCGACCCGACGACAGATCGTCGCCAATACTGCAATCGATTCCCTATGCAGAGCGCTTTGGCCCCTTGTGTGATGCAACACTGAAAACTACCAGTTTTCTCGATCTACCTTATCTTTGCAGTCGACGTGGACGCGTCCAGAATCTAGGAGAACACGAAGTCGCTTCGTGTCGCCACGTGCGGCTGTCAAATGCAATTCCACGTCCCAAGGAGATTCTTTCTAATGGGAACAAAAGAAGGAAAATGAGAATCGAAGTAAAATAAAGCTTGATACAAAGTTATTGCTTTGCTTTCCAGCTTGTATTATGCACGATCGCCGTTTGCGTAGTTGATTTTACCGGTCGTGAAAAGACATTAACGACCCCCCGTCAACCGTGTATGTATCGATTAAGCAATCATAATCGAGGAAGGTAAAGTGTACAACTGAGAGCAGCGTTTTATGATGTTTGCACGGTGCTCCGCGATTACTCGGCTTTTCCCGCGGGATCTGGGGATTTTAATATTTCGTGGGACACATGTGTGCGCAGGTTTTGAACGTGCAATTCGAGCGCATCTATTAACGGAACTAATTGAAACTGGTTACACGCCGCGCGCGTCATCAAATCACGGAGCACGTGAAATCGAGTTCAAAATGAAAATTGATAATTCAAATCGTGCAAGCATCGGCTTAATCGATTTTTTTGTTTTAAACGAATAGATTTATATTTTTGCTGACCAATAAAGTAAAGGTATAACTGTTGGAAATAATGCGGTTCCGTTAAAACGTCAGCAACCTGTGTTTTCCTCGATCATTTAGCGTCAACTACGACCATCGATGCATCGCGTAACAAAAACTCGTCAGATCTTAATCGATTGACGTAATCTATGATCGTGAATATGTGGAATTACTTGTTCCGCGGGTGTCTAGCGTTAACACGGTAGGATGGAAAACGAGGTGTTAATCGTTCAATAATCACGCGTGCAAATATCAGGACAAAACGCTTGCAACTTGTTTCACCGAGAAGTGACATCAGATCTCTGGAAATTTCTTCTGATCTCATCTAGTTTTATGTTCCTATGCACTTACTTGCCACGTAAACGCAGCATTCACGGGGCTGCTTATTATTCTCAATTATTTTACACATACAACAAGCTTTATGTAATCGTCGTATTCAGAATATATATTTTACATTTGACCATTGATATTTTAATCGTGTTACCAGTATTGTATGTAATTCAAAGAAAAGTGCATTTAAAAATCTATGATTGACGTTATTCATTGAAACGTGAAGGTAACATTATTATAATGTGTGATTTACAATTCTCTGCTTATTCTGTATACGATTTTTTCGAAGAATGACACGCAGCATTTCATTCAAATTACATACTTATCGAAATAGTATATCGCACATGCTCGCGTATACAGTGGAATTTTAGCAGACAAAACTCACCTTCATAGACATTTTCGACGTGCACGTGTAGCAGAAACTCGCGCTATCAACGTTTCGTTGTTATTATGAGAAAAAGAACAAATGCCATTAACGTTAATGTCGTAACTGCATCGCGGTGCATCGAACATGTTTCCATTCTACGTTTCGTATGTCAATTTCATTTAAAATGTATTTATAATAAGCGATACATGTTTTAACATCAGATATACTTTCGTATCACAGTCAGTTTAAACGCGCGAAAGAGCACTAACACATCCCTTCAGGTTTACCAAACGCGAAAGCACGACATGAGAACGTCGTAACGTACTCAATGACTTCAAGTTACCGAATGCCCGATGGGCCTGTGTGACCGTGGTATAGATGAAGAATGCTTCCACCAATAACCGCATGGAGGCGTTACTTACCTCGACAATTTTTCTTTTACTTCAGTGCTGTCCAGCGTATCGTTGGGGCCCTTCACGTGTCCGATTCTTTTCCTATGCCTTGGTTCTTTACTCGCGGTGCATTTATAACAGCCTCACTGATGCATTTGGAGTGTGTAGAGTGTGACAATTTTTGACGAACGCAGCATGATCTGCAAGAACAATAACTATGATCAGGTGGATAAGTCAATATGTACCGACGGGAACCTGCGGTCGGTCAAACAGCGCACTATCTCTAGATTCGCGTCGGTATGTATTTACCATAGGTACCGTTTAGCTGCTGTTCAGGTAGCTCCCTGTCCCCAAGTCTTGTACTTGCCTGTTCCAAATTTAATAATCATTTGTAGAATGGTGACGAACTTAATAATAAGCGTTTTACAATAATTTTATAAAATTTGCGTTCGTATTGGACTAGTTGTGAGAGTGTCACATTATTATTGTGCATTAGCAGCCAATTTGAGGTGAAATACAAGAAAAATTATTTCTTACACGTAAAATCGTAAAAATGCGTTCAAACATTCTTTATTGATAAAGTAAATTGTTATTAAATAGAAAATTTAATTATTGGTCTCAATGATTGTTTTTGTTTTATCTCAATGAACAACGGAAAATATTTTGTAAATGTTTATAAATGCAATTTTTGCTGGTACCTTACTATACTAATTCACATAAATTAGTTATATGTGTGTACACCTTCCGAAATTATTAAAACAATGATTATTCCATGATTTCCCTCTCGCCTGTATAGAACGTTTTGAATACATAAATTCAAAATGTTTAATATGAGTCTTAAGGTATAATGAACTGGCATTCCAGTAATACAAAATGTTTTTGTAAAATGTACGTCGTTGTGTATCTATACTAGTGTAACTTTCTTATGCTTTGGCATTTTGTTATATTTTACAATATAGCAATACTTAAAGAATTAAAATATCTCGACTTTCATCCATACAACTATTTCTCTTGTTAAAAATCAATTAAGAAATATTCTTTGCTTTATCACCATTCAAATAAATCTTCTTCGTATTCATATATTACATATATCATGGAGATTCATATAGATCTCACGTAGCAGTTATTGTTTGGCACAAGAAATATTGTTGTGAATTTCGATATACAATGAACATCATACAGTACAATTTTTGCGCAGGCACACGTAAACTATGTTTCTCAAGCACAATTGTACATTACTAATTTCGATATTAGTCGTTACTTGCCTTTAGAAAAACGTTTCCGTACAAGTATCCTTTCTTTTAACAACAATAACGAATTATAACAGGACATTTTTTCATTGTATATATATCAATCTACTGTTATAATACTTAGTTCTATTGCAAATAGAATATGGATTTTATGCCTGCAAAATAACTATAGAAATGACTAAATGTGTCTACCACGATTCAAATTGCAGATAATTGTGACAGACAAAATTACTAAAAGACAAAAGATAAAATACCATTCATTTAATCTCCTATAAAAACTAACTGAAATATATCTTACTAGTGGTCATAATCTAATATGATATTTGGCAGACATGTAGCTCCAATAAATTGACTTTGTTAATGTATAGAGCTTAATAAATACTTTTCTCAGACCAAATAGATCTTGCATTGGTAATTAAGTACTGGTCACTCCTTTACGAGCTACTAGTAGATTTAATACTGGATGCTTTCTGATGTACGATACTGCCTTTTTATGAGTTACCATTGTAAAGTCGTATCCATTGCATTGTAAAATTTTATCATGCATACGGAGACCGCTTTTTGCAGCCGGCGATCCCTCGTGTACTTCAGTTACATATATACCCTGAAATGATATCGGTTAGAAATGTGAAACGGATATATGATAATTAACAACTATCAATTTTTTTTACATTGTCCGTATAACCCTGTGGACTTTTCCTGAAATCTTGATCGATTCCACCACCGATTTTAAAGCCGCATTTCATCACCTCCTCTCCGTTTTCGTTTACGTCCGTTTCCTTTACCAATATTATTGGTATCTAAAAGGAAATAAAACGCAATATACACCAGAACTATATTTACAACAGAAATGATTCTCTTTTACTAAATGGAAGGTATGTCCATTTATACGTTCGAAATAAATTTTAACGCAGTAATTCCTTACTAGCGCGGATGAAAAAAAGAAATGAAATTACTCGTCGAAATGAGTCATTGACAAATACACATGACAATCATCGAATGAACGCAAATTATGTTTCTATAAGGTTATTTTTGTCGTATAGGAGATATGCGTACGCTTAAACATTCCATAGCTGTGCCAGCTTGATGCTGAAAAGCCATTTTCGCACACATGATGACGAATATTGTGCTTCTCCTTGGTTCAGATTGACAATTGCTTCTGATGATTCAACGTGATCACCAATTTTTACTCACGCACTATTCACACTGATGTACAATCGCAAGTGAGTTGTAACAATTGAATGGAAAAACGTATTGAAACGCGCGTTTGCTGAATAGTAAAACAAAAAATCCTCTTTCACT
This sequence comes from Nomada fucata, assembly GCA_948146005.1. Lineage (NCBI taxonomy): Eukaryota > Metazoa > Arthropoda > Insecta > Hymenoptera > Apidae > Nomada > Nomada fucata. The sequence goes on from OX411276.1 coordinate 32,024,503, forward strand.
TTTTACGCGTAGTTGAATTATTAAAGTCAACGTAGATCAGCGTCGTTAGGAGCACATAAAACAATTTCGTTTTCACGTTGACAGTCATGCATTCCATACTGAGTATAGATAGGAAAGTACCGCAGTAAACAACCTCGGCGCTGTCGTCGAGTCAATGCCGCGAAGATTTGAATTTATCGCCGCGATGTAATTCAGATTTTTCGATGTTTCAATAAAAATGTTTAATAATAAAAGGAAGTGGATTAAATATTTCATATATTAAGTGTAGTATATATTTATATTTTTGATATATATTTAATGTATTTCAATTCATTTCATTATATCGAAGAAAGTAAATTAGAAAAAGGAGAAAGTTTTAAGTTTGGTATGTCGCGTAAAGTATAGGGGTATACAGTGATGCAATAAATGTCTGTTCCTCTTTATTAACAAGCTGAGTTAGCATACCTTGTGGAAGTTTGACATTTCAATAAGACATTCCATTGTTTTATTTATTTATTTTTTTGTTTTTTTGTTTGTTTTCGTGTTAACCATATCGGACGACGATTAATTTCATTGAACTCGCCCATGGATACTTATACGAGGATATGATACATAAAGTCTAAGGTTCACCAATCTCCTGTACAAGTAGCTCCTTCGTTCGTCTATGGCCATGCCACGAAACGAGTTTCTATATCACACGCATCGAGACACGCGGTCTTCGCACGTACATACAAAACACCGTTGCGCTAATTACTTTTTTAATTTCCGTTCAAGATTTCTTTTAAATGCAATCACGCTCCGTTTTTTGTTTTTACTATGGCCAAGATTTTTACATACTAAAAACCATACGAACGCTGTTTTGGTACTTAAATTGGCGCACGAAGTATGCCCTCCATTTAGAGGTTCTCCCTGTAACAAACAATCGAAGAATGTATGATCGTAGACCTGTTAAAGGTACGCCGTTTAATTATTACGATTAAGGCAATAGCCTTAATAGTCTTTGTGAACCGTAAACTCTCTTTGGCAGAAATTAACGTAAGCGTAATTAATTAGCCTCAGTCTCATCATTTCGAGTACGATGCACGAGGACCGGACTTTAATTCGTTAGTGGCATTTTAAAAACCTCTCAATAGCCCACGCAAGTAATCGATAGATCGATCATCGTAGAACTCCGTCCGATCCGACCGATATGAGCTTTGTCTCGAACTTGATGTTTCACCTTTTGTTTCACTTTGCATTTCAAGAACAAACGACACTGAATTTATTTAATTTGTATTTATTATCTTTTTGTGCAATTTTAAATAGCCTTTGTAGAAATCTATATCCTTTGACTGCAAGGATTTTTTAACGAAAACCATTGTCTTTGTTCTGAAATGCAAGGAACACGAAAGGTTCAACATTAGAATATGTATACATAGAATATTTTGCGAATGAAAAACAATGTAATACTTAAAGCTATTCTTTTTGGCGTTAATTAATTAATCGAGCTCATTTTATGGCGATAAATTGTTCACCCTCTAAATACGATGCATACGTGTTATGTACACTTTAAAACGTACCGTTATATACTCTTTCACAATCACACATTTCGATCTTGTAGATCGGAATCGCGCGTTTTCGCGCAAATATAATCTTCGAAGCACTCCCTATTAACATAATTAGTCGAACGAAATGTATCATTAATGCCGATAATTAGGTATGTTGGAACAACTGGCCCTTAACGTTGCACAGAACTGCCGCAGGATGTCACGACGCATCAATTCTCTTTATGCTACATCATTCTATTTGTATAGTTAATATAGTAGATTCGTAGAAAAATTTTGTACGACAAAAAGATGACGATATAATGATAAAGACATCTTTCATGGGAACGTGATTAGTATATCTCGAACAATATAAAATATAGTACAAAAATGAGTATAGTAAAATTAACTATGGTATAGGTATAGCAATACTCATTTTCATATCAACGAATTAGTTATTTTGTTTTATAGTGAACCATTCTGTACCGACGCAACTAGAAAGTATAGGGAATGTGTAGTAAAGTATGATAAAAGCTACTATAGCATCAGTTGCTTATAATATTTTCACACAGTCCCAAGCACACGTTCCCATTCGCACTGTCTCGTATTATATCTTGGAATTCTTTGTTTTTTTTTTAAAGACATAGTCAGCATAGTAGCAACTATACAACAGACATTCGAACGATGGTTCCAAAGAATGGCGGTAAACGATTCTCGACACTTCACTTTCACCGCGCCCTTTCAACTATACAATCCATTGTAACAGTGTAACTAACGATACGTACAATCTATACTATACAATAGTTAGACGATTATACTCGTGGTAGTTCATCATTCCATCTCTAAATTGACTTGTTTCCTAACGCTTCGTCGATTGTTGCTTCTTTTCTAATCGCTGTTGCAGAATGTTCCTAGAAAATTGTTGCAACTATCAAATGATGTACCATTGCTTGCGAAATATGCGATTGTTAATGATTTCTACAGACCCGTCGATACACATCATCGTGTATAGTTGTTCCTGTTTGGTCGATTGGTCATTATTGCAAAAAAACGCAACGGCAGTATTCGAGGCGACCACGGGCAATCGATCAGACGATTTGTCGAGAATTTAACGGAGCGCTGAGAAAAATGTTTATATGGTAAAAATTGTTCCTTATCTTCTTTTAATTTAATTTAATTTATTTTTCAGTGCATAAGACATTCTTATTGAGAAAGGAGAGAGTAGCGTATTCAAATATCTGAGATACGCTAACTTTAATGAATTTGCTTCGAAGCAAAGTTGCTTGAAAGATGTGCAATACATTTTTCTCAGTGTTCCTATATGAGCAAAGATATTTCACGACGAATATTTCTAGTTAGTCCGATTTCCACACGGACTTGTTTCATATTACCATACGGGTGCCGTTTACAATAATGCATGCCCGACTGTATTTTAGAAAACTACAGTTTTCCATTCTGCAGATCCATTGCTCGGACAGTGAACAGAGTTCTCCCAAGGAATCTCGACGACTTCAACTGTATATCGTTCCACGAAGATTACCCCTACAATTCTTAAATCCCGATCATACGTGTATAGTGAACTCTTGCCTCTCTTGTTCCTTCCTTTGTTGGTACCTGAAATCAATTAGCAATAAGAATGATATTAATCCTTCTCTAAAATTAATTACTTCTTCTAAAGTGCACATCATTGTTCTTTACATGGAAATCTAATTCTAAAGCGGTTTATTTTACTTGGATGAGATAAAAAAAAATATATACAATATTTATATACATATATAAATGAATAAATAAAGGAACATACAAACAAAGAAACGAATAAACTAATAAAAGTTTAAAATTTATATATATATATACACGTAACTATGAGTTTGAAAATAAAAAATTTCTCTTACAATGTACTTGTCCCCATTAAACTGGGATCGTACATGCCAAATATTTCTCATATCATATAAAACTAAAATATCTAACTGGTCTATTTGATTAATTAATATAGGACATTCTCTGTACAACAGTTTAAGATGATCGATAGTTCCTAAATGTCCATTGCACGTCTTATGGATTGTGAGTCTCAGGATTCAAGTGAATACAAGAATGAATCTAAACGTGTCTCAGCTTACTACGTTCTACGGAGGTTCGTGTCGATACCTAGCGAGCATAGATTCGACGGCCTCGATCGGCAGTCTACCCAAGCTGCCGCCGTGGCGGGTCCCCACTGACAGACCTTGCCAGTCACGATCACGATCGTGATTACGCTCTCCACGATCACGATCACGAACACGATCGCGATCACGATCACGATCACACTCTACGTCGCTCAATTCACGGCTGTCGCTAAACCCGCTTGGCGGCAACAACGTCATGTCCTCCACCGAACTGCAGATAAATGGATCAGAAAAATAATTCTTAGGAGGGCGACAGGGAGACGTAAGAAAGCAAAAAATAAAAATAAAAATAAGAACAAAAAGAAGTGAAACGATAAATCGAAAAACAGTTTAATCAGCATTGAGATTAATATTGATCTATCTTTATCGATCGGCGTAAATTAATCTGGATTATCGATTCCAATTGGGGAAGTTTAAAGATTTTATAATTTTCTTTGTAGTTGTTTAGCGGTACCAGATTAATTCGGCGATATCGAGGAAGATTTTTCTCTCGATCAAGTATTTCTAGTGGTAGCTTGTGAGTATGGATAACGACGATACGATTTTAATCGGCGAGAAATAATATACATAGAGGCAAATGCGAAATTTATGGAGAAATGCGACACTGACTGTGATTAACGGAAAAATGTATTTATGTATGATATATTGATACGCGAATTTTTCTTCAAAACATTCTAGTGTTATCATTTTCGTCTCTCTTTTTCTTAGGGCCTACATTTTTTCCATCGCACACTTCACAATCGATACTTGTACGATTAATGAGACCGTGATAGGAAATATTGAATATAATCAGGACTGAGTGCTATGTGGAAACAAACAAACCTTGGCTACCTGCGAGTAGACCGGCTCGGTTGTCGGCTTCGTCGTCTCGCAAGCGATGGCGAGCCTTCGTTATTGGATTCTGTACTCGATTCCACTCCTCGTGAAAATACATCTGCGATGAAAACATTCGGCCCGTTAAGTTCGACGAAATTTCATATGTATCACGAGACATTTTGATTCCCGTTACTTTGATTATTTTCATTTCATCAAAACGAAAGGTTTTACAAAATTATTGGGCCAATCATTAATTAACCGACACACTGTAGAAAACGATTGATTAGATCCACAATGTTTTAAAAATGTTTTATAATAAATATAATAAATGTTATTGGAACGGCGATCGTATAGCGGACATATTTTTTCAAAACAACATGCAATCATGGTGCAAAAAAGGAGAGGAAAGTGTCAAATAATTCCTCCGAAATATATAATTAAGCAACCGATCTATTGCAGAGTAGAATTGATTTATTATCCTATTATTTCACTAAAACCGTACGATATAAGACATAAGACAAGAGATTTACCTCTGCATGGTTTAACTGGCACCCTATAACTAGGCCCAGCACATTCTCCGCAAGGACTTCCGGATGTGTCGCTTCCGGAACCCTGGCGGCTCGAACGCATCTTACTTTCCGCTTCCGCGATGCTCGGGAAGTATCTTTGCTTGTGCCACCTTGGTGTTTTAGACCTGTACGTGAAAGAACACCAGAAAGAGGAAGAGAAAAGGGTTTGGGAGCGGGATGTCAAGCATTCGTTCTATTATACCAAGGAATCCGCGCAGGGAAGGTTCTGTTTTTTTCTATTACTTCGTGCATGCATCAAACGGAAGTATCGCACGGAAAAGGATTGAAAGAAAACAGTTACCTTTCAAAGTCCACGCTGGATCTCTCGTAATCGATTGTGTTGATGTCTTCGTTTTCCAAATGGCCGAATGTTTTAAATTGCATCGTGTAATCTAGGGTTGCAGTGGTTACAGAACGATTTTCTCTTCCTGGTACGCTGAACGTGGCGTATGGACTTATCTCGTACATTTCTGTTAATTCACGAATCGTGCAAATTATTTTAATGATTCCGGGCGACCGTTAGTAAATTGATTAGGCAATTAAATATGAAATTGATTTAGCGCTACTAGGCGGGCAGTATATTTCTCTTTAATTTTTCGTCCCTTGAGAATCACTTAATTCTCTTCATGGAATATCCTAATTCTTTTTATCCAAACGAAACGAACCTGATCCATGATCGTTTGGTTTATGATTCTCCTGTTTCACCGGCGAACTAGTGTAAACTTGATGATTCCTCCTGTTATCGCGTTCCGCCGTTGACTTCAATTGCATCGTGGACATGCAGCTTGAAAGATGATGATGCTGTTGGTGCTGCTGCTGTTGTTGAACTAGCCCCAATCCCGATTGCTGATTCTGTTGCTGGCCGGGGAGTATTTCTCCCAAATAATTAGCTCTGGAAGTAATAAGTTCAATTGCGATTCAATCCAATCAATCTATGGTCAATCGTGATCGATACACAAATTGATACGATCGTAAAGATACCTTCCACTGCGTTTCAACATCACGTATCCCAGAATGGCGGCCGAAACGATCAGTATAACAGCACAGGCAAGAGGTACAACCACGTAGAGGACCTTGTGATTTGGCACAGTCTTTTTCACATCGTCCTCCATGATAAGATCATTCGGTGGACCAATGCTGACGCCACTGAGAGTGGTCGTAGCGAATTCCATTTGCGTTTGCGTGGAGCCAGCATCATTGTGCGCCGTCAGACGTAAGCTGTACCACGAGGCAGTCTTCAAGTCTCGTATAACTAAATTCTCTGTGGCACGACTCGCCACTAAAATCCATGGCTCGGTGCTGACACGTCTACGGTATTCCACTGTGTAATATTGAACTGGACAACCGCCATTTGGCCAGGATAAAAGATTTAATTTCACGGAGGTGCCGTTGGCAGAGATTATGTCCCGTTCCTTTGGCAGCAGAGGAGCTGGAGACGATGTATACATTGGTACGAGCGCAATATTCGTTAGGAATACGTGTAAAATAAATATTAATGCAATGTATGGATGAAATATTCATATGAATAAAACGTTATTAAGAATATACGGTACACGAGAGAGAGAGACAGAGTTATGAAATCATTATAATGATAATATTAATGGCACTATTAAATTACCAGTTCCTTTCGTCGTTGCGCTAATTAAAGGACTTGGATCTCCAGTACCAACTCGATTGTGCGCTGTTAAGTGGGTCAAATAAGAGGAACCGCACTTTAAACCCGATAAAATGAATTCGGTTTGTTCGGGCGACAACGCTATTTCCTCCCAGCTGCCTTGGTCCCTTTTGTAACTTAGCACGTAGCCTGACGGGAGAATAATATTCAAAATTATATCGTTATTCAACATTTCATATCGCTCAATGGAAGCTACTTTCCGCGTGCTTCCAACGCTCGATTATTTTGTCCTTGCTTCTTTTCTCTTTTTTAACCATATTACACTTCTTTGTTCTATTTTTAATTACCCCCAATGTCCCTCGAAATTTCTCGGTATTATAATTTCGTTTTTACCTTGAATAGTGGCCCCGCCATTATTTGGATGGTTCCACCTGAGCCTTATGCTATTCGTTGTCGTGTATTGCAATTCCAGGGTCGGTGCTCTTGGAGGCATCACAACGACCAATGTGTAAGTGATGGAATCGTCGCCGAATAAATTGCTAGCTGAACACGTGTAATTACCCGCCACAGATTGTTCCAATCCTAAACAAACACAACGAACAATTCTGTCTTCTCTGTATTTCCAACAACTATCTCACCAATGTCCATTATCCTTCAACTCACCGCGAATATTCAGGTGACCATCGGCAGTCAGTTCGTAATGTCTGCCGGTGGAAATTTGACTATTTCTGTACGTCCATATCGGACGGGGCGTAGGATTCCCGACAACCAAACAAGACAACGTGACCGACGATTTAATCGCCCTCCTCAGTGTTTGCGAGAAAGACGCCACTCTAGCTTGAGCTGTAAAAACAATATTTAACGGCTCAGCAATACGTCGATGAAAAATTGAACAATTTCACTGGGACAATTCTAATATATATATAAATAAAATTAACCCCTAGTATTTGTTGTCTGCGTCCTTATGGTGGTCGGTTTGCCTTCACCGAGCCCCGTGGTCGCTGACACCCAAAACTCGTATAGCTGTCTGTAATAATTTTTTCTTTTCAAATCACTAACTATTTCGAGGCTCGTGTAAAGCCGTTGTAAAGTGTTTCACGTGATTCAATTAATTACCTTTCGACCAGACCGCGCAATTCCATCGTAAGAGTGTCCGTTGGAGAGGACGGCGGCTCGTGCATGGTGTGCGTATTGTGGTTGCTGGAGCCAGCCTCTCTGCTGTAAACCGTGTACTTGGAGACGTTCCCATTTGGTTGCAGCGGCGGTAACCACGAGACCAATATACTCTCCGCCGTTAATGCCAGGGCTTTAATGTCAGCCGGGGGATCGGGAACTAAAAAATCAGACAGCAGATAAATCAGTGAATGCGATAAAAAGTGAGCTTGACTCGCAATCCTTTGGCAATGAAACGAGTACCCAAGGGCACGGTTTCTTTATTCGATTAGTGACCGCGGAAAGTATTTGTATCGATTCGCGGGGACGCTGAACTATATTCATATCATATATTATACATTTCCAAGGATTCTCACCGTCCTCCTCCGTTGTACAAAATATCGGAGGACTCAGGACTCCATCGCCAGCACCTGTGTAAGCTAACACTCTGATAGAGTAATTCGTATACTTGTATAGGGTGTGCAGATAAGTTTCTACGCTGGAGGTCTTCTTCACTTCACCCACTGTCGATATGTCCACTGAAATCGAATTAAAACGATAGGGACTGCCTTTATATATTCGTTGATGAAAGAGATTCTCACGATAACGAATTTACAATTAACCCAAAATGTTTCGAGCTGGTAATATTTGAGAAAATTAAAAATAAACGCTTACTATTGTCAGTTGGCACAGGCCTGTAATATACTTTGTAACCCTGGATAATTCCGCCGTGCTGATGCGGAGGAGGTGCACTCCAGGACACTTTAACACTTTGGGAAGACAGGGGAACGCAGGACACCTGTGTCGGCGGTGTTTCTGGTACTAGAATGAACAAATAATTAATGAATTAATAGAAAATAATAAAGAAACTACTATTAATCGAAACTTTCTATCGAACTTCACGTTTACCATACCTCCTTCCTGCGTTGTTCCAACAATGGGAACGCTGGCCGGACCGCTGGCTATACTATTGAAGGCTCTGATCGATATATCGTACTTGGTGAACTTTCTCAGACCAGTGAGTTGCACCTTTGTAGTTGCCCATCCGTTCACGGTTAAACTTTTGCTTTGGTTCACACCTGACGTGGAAGATGAATGTTCCGACCATGTCACTATGTAGCCCAATAGATCCCCGTTACAGGATTCCTTTGGGGGTGGCTGAAAATGTAACAAAGTATCCGTCAGCGATCCATTAAATTAATGCGAACTTTTGTTTGTCCTGCGAAATTTTCTCGGAATTAACTTTGTTGGGAAACATAGTTTAATATAAGTGTTTTCCGTTAGAATTATTTTTCAAGCTCACGAATATTTACCTGCCAGCTGACCATAAGTTCTCCTGGCCCTGCCGATTGCACTTTAATGTTTTGGGGCGGTTCAGTGGGCGCTGTTTGGAAAAATGTAAAGTGTGTATTTTTATGATTAATTGCGTACGACGATAGAGAAAGAACTGAGAATTATTTTTATACCTTCCTCCTGAGTTTTGGCAACCACAGCATCGGTAGGCACGCTCACGTCTATCGAGTTTATTGCAAATATACGAAACGTGTACGTCACTGCTGGATGTAGGCCACCTACCAATGCTACTTCTTGATCGTCACTGGTGGTCTCGAAAGGGGACAAGCCTATAAATATTGTAATAGGTGAAAAACTTTATATTCGGATTATTCACTTTCTTGAAAAAAATTTTCACCAATAATTGTATTATAAACTATTGTAACATTTTATTTTAATACCAACGTAAGACATTCGGGCTGTACGCATTTCATTAGTTCTAAACAAGATCGAAATTGGTAATTACAATTGAATTTAAACACAATGCACGTACCGTTTTGCGTTGGATGTATAGCGTTTCCGGCACTAGAACTTCCGGGGGTGTAAGTGACATTGTGCGTTTTCGCGGGATTCCAATCGTCGGCCAAACCGTGATTCAGAGATCGATATTGAATAACGTAGTTTCGTATTGGACTGTTCCCATCGAAAGCCCTCTTCCATAACAATCGTATCGATCGCGAACCAATTTCTATCACTTCCAGCGAGGCTGGTGGATCCGGCCTTTCTGCGTATTCGTGAAATGAACATAATCAAACCACTGTCCGTAATCATGCAGAAATAGATCAGTCCATTCGATTACAATTGAATTAAATAGAAAATTCGTCGATGGTGATAAAAATGATGTTTCACATACAACCGAATATATTTAGTATATTACAGATGTTACTTTAAACGAGATGGAATTTATATTAAAAATTAATTTCTAAATATTCAAATATGTACAAATTTTTATTATACGGTGGGAATTAATAGAAAATTATTGCGAGAAAATAGTCTTTCGAATAAAATAATTGAGTGCAATAAAGCACCCTAGAAACCGATGGGAGACATAGTAGGGAGAGCATCATTGGTCCATTAGTTTCCACGGTACCTCATTTATCCCATAGTTATGTTCATAATTTCGATTTATCGAGGAATGATAGGTGAGGACAGTTCTAAGCAGGTGCAACGTACGACTCCTCGTGCCGTGCGCTGCGCCTGTGTCGCGGCAACCCGCCACACTTCCATGCATGCGGAATTCAGCTATCGATACCGAATTCCATTTAAACAAATTAACTCGACTTTGATACATCAACCACCGCGTCTATCGAAAAATTATTTCTACCGCCTAACGCTCCCATTCGTACTTTAATCTCCCTTGAGACATTCCATCGTTTCCAGTCAAATGGAACGCTGCGTATGGCAAGAGATAAGAAAGTCTACCTTGAACAGCGAGATAAATAATATGCTCGCTTCTCCCGTACGCGTTGTCCGCCGTACACTTGTACACCCCAGAATCCTGACGATCGCTGCTCCCTATAGATAACTGTGACTTGAGACCGCTGTCCGTTTTTATTTGACTGATGCTCAGCCGGTGACTGTTCGTGTCCAAACGGTCGCTGTTGTGCATCCACTGCACTTCTATAGGATTATCTCCTATGACAGTGCAATCCAGCGTAACAGACTCGCCGCGACGGATGGTCACGTTTTTGCTCTGGAACTCGAATCTTGCTGGCTCTGCAGTGGAACAACAGCAACATCATTCCATACGCGGGGAATCATTTGAAATACGTATACAGTATACAATTACGTAGTATCATAATTCTAAATCCCAATATTGATCTCTTAATTCTAGATTATTGAATTAAATAAACCTTTCACGTTTTAGTTACAATATAACACATATTATTTACCGTTCACAGACACGTAGATCACTTTGCTCAATCCAGATCCAATACCGTTGTTCGCCCTGCACAGATAGTGTCCCTCGTCCTGGGGCCCGGCAGAAGCAGTCCAAAGAGATCCATTGGGGAGTATAGTTAATCTACCATCGGAACCATCCACGAGAGGCTGATAGTCGTTCGAGGTTCTTCCTCTGGCACGTAACCACGTGACACGCGGCGGGGGAAACCCTTTGGCCTCGCAGTGAACATTCAACGGGTTGCCAAGCAGAGTGGCCACGTCTTGCGGCTCAAAGATCCATTGTGGTGGAACTTTCACAAGAAGTTCGGCGGTGTGGTTGACTTTGGCCGCGCTGTTCGTCGCTACGCAAGTGTATTTGCCGCTGTGCCGGGAGGAGAGCTCTTTGAAAACTAGAAGGCTAAAGAATTCGGCAACCCTTTCTTCGATCTGAAAACCCCGAGAACCTTCATGGAGTCAAAGTTTATTTTCGTGACAAATTTCGGCTCGTCTCTGCGCTTCTTTGCAGCGCATTGTATATTGTTACGCGTGGTACGACCAACGAGAACAATGCGATCGAATTATTGGCAAAATGATTGCAGGTGAGAATGAACGGGGGTCGTCTAAATCGACGAGTCTGTGGGGGTGATTTCATTTGGGCAATTTAATGATACAATTACTACGACGAGAAGTGGACGTACGCGCAAGGACGAAGGCAACGGTTCCCCATCCTTCAGCCAGGAGAAGTAGATCGGAAGATCGCCGGAAGTGACGGTGCAGGTGACCTGAGCTCGACTACCCTTCTGGAGATTCGGAGGAAAATTGAAAGGACCCATCACCGGAGGACCTTAAACAAACGCAAATTCGTTACATCAGCCAGCACTTTGCACTTTATATCTTTAATTAAAATATGTTCGTCATCAATCAGAGAGATTCGCCGTTAATTAATACGTTCTTATTTTATTGCGATACATTTGGCGAAGTGCTTTAGCGACATCGCTACGAAAGACAACTGGGGGATAGCAGCGGTGGTAAACGGTTACTGGTTTCCGTCCAAACTATTCCTTGACTTCCTTTCGCAAACATCGCGACAACTGAGAAAAAGTCGAAAAGCAACGCCGCAAGAATTCTTCCGGCAGTGCAATTTACGTCTTTCGCGGAGTCTCGTTGTTTCTACACGGTCGTAAGTGAGACGACCGTGGAGGAATAGAACCGAGAAAAACTCGTTTCTCGTTAAAACGAGTGCACGTTCTTACGTGTGCACGGGAGTGCTTAGGTGCGCCCTTGCTTTCGCAGAAATAGAATCGCACAGTTACGAGACATAGGTAACTACCATAATCGAGTATACACACGTGCCTCGTGGTACGTCGTAATTAAGTTCGACAAAACAGGAGGAACGTTTATCAAATGCAACATAGAATCGGCAGTGGACGTAAATCGAGTACAGAATGTTCACAAAGAATTTACATTGCCCCCGAAATAATAATACGAAACAATTACAGTTTCCCCCGATCAAACGAGCAAACGCAGAACTTTTCCCCGAGGGATACTTACTGCTAACGGTCAACCGGATGTCTCTGCTCGCAGTTTCACCGGATCTCGCTCGAACCATACATGTATACGTTCCAGCGTCGTTCGGGTCCACGTTGGCTATGGTGAGATGACCCTCGTTGCCAACGCGATGCCTTATGTCGAGCGGCAGTGCAACTCCGCCACGAGACCACTCCACAGACGTGATAGGATATCCCGAATAAGGACAAGCTATCGAGGTATCGACACCAGCTATCGCTCGTACCGGCCCTATCGACCGGATATACGGCGGACCTGAAATGACGAATTAACCGACTCGAAGCGTCTTAACTTTTAGGTGAATGTCTGTTTGCGTACACCCTCTTTTAAACGCATGTCGTGAGCGATTATTAAACGAAGGGACCTTCTACTGAAGGCCAAAACCTGCGGGTCCCACCTGCGGGGGCCTTCTGTTAAATAGTGGGTCCTCGATTAATTGACTCAATCGAGATACGAACGAAAACGTATACTCTGTATGGCAGTAAGCGAATTATCAATGGCTCGGCTCTCTTCTGCGTTGATAGCAATATTCTTGTTGCAGCGCGTACGTACATCGACTGTTCACCTCGGAAGACGGCGAACGACTGAGGAGAAGGGCAAAAGCTCAACAATATACGCATGTATGGCTTGCCGCGAGTAAACAGACTCTAGATAATCGAGGGCTCGAATAATCGCGAACCTGTTAATCGAAGTTCCACTGCAACTACTAAATACTGTTTAATCGTTTCGAAACTTTAGTCATTCACTCCCACATCAATTTACCATATATGTTCAATCTGGCCTTGTGCTCGACCGTGGCGAGAGTATTAGCCGCAACGCAAGCATAGAGGCCGCCATCTTCAGCGCCAGCCGACGATATGTTCAAATGACTGATCACGTCTCCGGACTGATCGACGTACTGTCCTATCGCGTACCTGCATGAAGCATTGTGCATGGTTAAGAACGCGGGATATTGATCGATGGGATCTAGACGCGCACCTGTGTCCAGAGGCCATCTCGCTTAGAGGTTCCCCATCCAGCAGCCAAGTGAACGACGGGGGCGGTGATCCTGTCGCCGAGCATCTCAGGGATACCGGAGGGCCCGGTCGTAGGGCTTGCTCGATGAACGTGTACTGCAATTCTGGCACGGTGTCTAAAGGAAGAGGATAAATATTGGCAAAAGAGGAACGATGAATGGACGGTTCAGAAGCCAAACACTGCGAGTCCATTAGAGTTCGAACCGAGATGTATAAGATATGAATAAGGCTTTTGCAATGTAATTGAAATAAAAAATGACGATGTTAGTACCGTCAGCTATTGCTTACGTATGAAACTAACGACTTAATTGATTTATCAAATGAACATTTTCGCAGTGAAGGGGTTTCTGAACTGAACGATACTTTTCTTTTTTGGTTGAAATCATTGAGATAAAAGACGGAGAGGAATTTTCGACGGACAGATTCCATTGAGGTACCTCCTAGCTTCAATTCCGCGGTTGCCTGTGCGTTCTCCTTGTCGCTTCTGACCAGACACTGATACATTCCCTTGTCCTTTCGGCCAACTGAGCCTATCACGAGCACCAGAGGAGCCAGCAATCTGATCCTCGTGTCCTGGGCGGTCAATACAGGTACACCGTCGTGCAACCACTCGACACTCTCCACCGGATAACCCTCCACCGTGCAATTCATAGTGGCTGATTCTCCTGAATTGATGGTCTGTAAATACCGGGAAAGGGTTAACGATTCGTGTTCCAAAGTTAATGCCCCCGCCGCGATTTACGCAGCCGCGCGATCAACATTTCACTGTAAATTCGCTTTGGATGTTTGTTCGATCGGTGCGATCGCCAGTTGCTGTTTTTTTCTTTTGACGAGATTGAATTGGCATTTCGTTTCATGTGCCGACGATTAATATTTAATTACTGTTTTGCCGCATACAAATTTAGTTTGTGAGGTAATTTCGTCGATTGGACTGTATTATTATAATTTTGTAGAGTGGAATAATATTATTTCATTTTTTTTCCTGTTCATTGTTGCGATCGCAAGGCTGACGCTTTATTTTTGCATTCCCAAAGGCTGTGCTCGTGGCGGAAGAGGTTGGCACACTGAACCGGAGCCTTATTGGGTTCGAGTCGTTTACCATTATGATAATTCGAGATTCTACGAGGCGGTCGTAAAAATTAATAGTAACGGTTCCGACACTTTCAACGTCAAAGCCGGCACTTGCGATAAGTACCTCACTGTTACGGAACACGAGGGTCAATCATAATTGGATTTCACGGCTTGTAAATGGTCGTAATTGAATTTTCTTGAGCTTGGAATTTACAGCAATCGGAGCTTCAGCGATCTCGCGTCGAATTCTGTCGCCTACGAATACGAAGGAGCAATTGTTTTTTAAATATCGCCTACTAACTTTCAGTACCAGATATTTTCTAAAATAAATTCATCTTTACCGAAATCCGTTGCCTCTGCAATAGTTATTCATTCAATAACTTTCAACCCCTCAAAACTCCGCTTCTACACTATTTATTATTACTGTCAAAAAAGTTATTACTTATATTCAGCCCGGTACAGTTAACAAAATATTATTCCTATTTTTAATAATATTCTTTGGTCATTTGTATTAATACATTCATTATTTCCCATTTCATCAAACCAACTGTCAACCCGATTTCGATTGAAACGTGTTTATTATATATTCATTAACAAGACTATTTTCAGGAATGACCTACATTCCTCGCAAACATTTGTACATGTAAAGATATTCACGATCGTACCTGTACACGGGGTTGGATTCGTGCGTTAAGTTTCGACGTGACCGACAGGTGTGTTTCTGCTCGTTGCTCGCCTACCTCGTTCCTGGCTCGACATATGTACCTGCCTGCATCCTGAGCGTCCACGCGGCGAATTTGCATCAAATCGCCCCACAGCTGAATTCGGTTAAATGACTCCACCGGTATCGAATGGCCTGCAACAACATGATATCCGTTGCTTGATACACGATAACCCTTTCTAACGCGAGATACTGTGCGTTATCGTATTTTCACCACCTTCACCTCCGTTTCAGCGCTTGCAAACGAAATCGTACGAAACCCTTTCGTTATATAAAAAAACACCGGCAACCGTTGCCGGCTGTGCAACCGTTCTCTACATCGACGTGTCATTATTCAACTGATTAGGGGTCAGTAATTTTGCGAATTGATACCCAAGGTAAACTGGATTACAGTGATTGACCTTGGCAGTGGTTTGATTTATTACATGAAATTGATTTGACATCGCGTTTTACGTTGCATTTTCATTATGCTGTGCATAGAATCGCCTAATTGAACCAACCATTAACATCTCGAAACCAAGTAAACTGTGGAGGCGGACTGCCTTGGGCTGAGCAGGTCAGATGTACGTCCGAACCGCTTTCAGCGGAGATGGCGATCTGGGATCTCTGCATCAATCTCGGTGGCATGGACACCGTTGGCTCTGAAAGTCGAAATGCAATGGTGCGAAATATTTGAGCGTGTAATTGAAACGTTGGTAACACCTAAACATCCACGTCGATTCCGATGAAACCTCGTGATCGACATTACGAGGCTTCGCTATTTTAATTATTTCGAACGGGTTAGAAATGTTGTCGGAGTATTGGCGCGTCGGTGAATAAATTTGTCTTCTACAAAGAATCGTGGTGCTGTATGTAATAGATAATTCTTATTTTGGTTTTACAAAGTATTCTGCGATACAGAAATATTTTGTTCATTCGTGGAAAATAACGTTCAGGTACCTGTGACTGTTAACGTCGCGGGTTCGCTTCTTCTTCTCTCGCCGGTCAACGCGTGAAAAGTCAAACACGAGTATGTGGCTCTGCCGTCTTCCGGTCTTGCGGCTCTGATGTGGAGGTCGCCTTGCGAGGTCACTACGAATCTCCCACCTGTAACAAAATCGAGGTACGGTTAAAAGCTAAGTTTAGGAATTAATTGAATTCAATTGAAAAATTTACCGCCACTTGACCCAGAATGACGTTAAAATGATTATTATATTGTTCCTGTAAATAATATTCTCATTGGATAGAACTGTTTTCTATTATAATAATAATTAGTGGCGGTGGTATTAATATCGAAGAAAATAGTTTTAGAAATTTCCACAGAAACGGTGTTAAAGTTTCATTCATTTTTACACAATTTTCCCCCAAAAAATGTCGACAGCAGGTTGTATTAATTATATGTTCAGCCTGATTTATAACGCTTCGAGACGAAATTACGGAACGTATCGTCAAAATAATATAATACGTCAACCGGTGACGTTGAGCACTGATATTTGACGCGGCCAGCGAACGCCACGTTCCAAATAATCCCTTTGGAATAGCTTTACAACCGATACAACTTTTCCCCCAGTACATTGCGCACAGTAACATTTAACTCGTTCGATTTCACGCGTTTTTGCCCGCGCATCGCATCACGCGAGAAATATAATTTTTCAACCGTTCCACTTGTTCCCGTTTCATAGGATTTCTATTATTTAACATCCGTGTAACGAATCTCGCGGCAGGAAACCAATCGCGTACTACACATCGTGCATCGCAAATAATGGATAACCAAATATTCGTTCGATTCGTAAAGTTGTAATAAATTTGCAAGATGTTTGCAAATATGTGCGTTAAATATGAACGATGAAATACTCTATCAATCGATCAATGTAAATACTGCGTGTATTTCTTTACCAGCAATTAAGTTTACCGATTTATCGAGACAACGCTCCGCAATTCGCTAATTAACAGGCACACATTTGTCTACGGCTACAGCGCAGAGGAAAACAATCATACGCATATCGAAATCGATGCACCGTTCGCACATAATACAATACAATTTAACGCTTAATTGAACATTATATTATGCATTATATTCCAAAGATTTATTTGCACTTCCGCTACAAAAATATCGCGCCAGAGCCAAAGAAATTCTAATCGAAAATTGGCGTATTTTAGCTTCGCCTCTCTCTGCGCGGCACGAAGGGTGAAACAATTTCATCTTTCATATCCGTGGGTTCACGAATCGAATCGAAACTCCTTCGAGCGCATCCGCAGTCGCTGAAAAGCGGCTTTAGACAGCCGGGAGCAGCGGCGGTCGATCCGATCGAAAACAAAAGAGCGTTATACCGGATTTCGCGAGGGCTCGGCCGAAAATAACGCGATATCCACGATATTTCCCCCTCGATTCCAATCCGTGCGAGAGTTTATGCAAAATCCCCGGCATCTGCCGATGAAAACCCGCTCCCAGGGCACAGCCGGGCGTGAAATTTTCAATTTGCTTCGAGCCAATGGCCGGTCGATTCGCCGGACCTTCGCCTCTCCCCTTTTTCCTTTCGAGATAACCGCCACGTCGACGATATTTCGGTTAAAACGGCAATTTTTCACTGCCACCGTCGTTATTGTAAACTGTTCGACGTTCTTCCGGATCCTCCTCGTGTCCGTTCGAATTCGCGGCAAGTCGAGGAACGAATGATGTTCTGACGAGAAATATAATCACCTCTGGCAAAATGATGATCGAACAAATATTATCGTTCGCTCAACGATATATTTAATCATTCGTGTAGAATTCTGTATTTATTCAACGCATAAAAGAGGAGTGAATTGTATCACATTTATTCTAAGCATATTCGTGGACACTTGTGTCAATGTTCCGATATTCACTTTCCCACCGCACATCGGTTACAACGTCGACCCTGTACCGAATATAACGTATCCTTGCGAGAGAGTACTGCAACGTTGTCCAGCGACACGTGCGCCCCGAAAGAAATAGGAAATAACGTTTCTAGTCGGCCGTGACACCGTGCAAGGGGTGTTACCGCCGCGAAATCTGCAATTTAATATCGCACTCCACCGACAGAATAAAAATACGCCGATAAATAGCCCGTAACTCGGAGCTGGACGGCCGTGTACGAACCGGAAGCTCGACTACGTCGTATCCCGGCACGTGCACATCCGTGTCACGAACCGTCGCGAGGGTCGAAGGAAACCGGGCCCACGGTTACGTCGATTCGACGGGACTCGGGCTTTATCGACCGTCCCGTAATATTTCTCCATCGCCGCGACGGAATTTCGGTTCGCCCTCGTGGATACATCGCAAAGAATACGCGGTTGCTTCGACGCTTCTCCTCCTCGATCGTATTTTTGTTGCAACGGGTTCGAAAGCGAAAGTTTCGAGGGTTGGACATTCAAGTTTCACTTGCTCGGTCCGATTTGCGACAAAACAACGTGCGCCTGTGCGCGAGGAAACGTTCCGCGCGACAGGAATTATTTGAAGTCGCAGACGAGCGAACGACGAACGAAAATCTTCGCACAGTGCAGGTCTTCGAAGAACGAAACGGGTCACGTTCGTTCGAAACTCTTTCATTTCGGCGATGCTTTATCCTCGATATCGGAAGGTCTGACACGCCTTCGAGTCCCGTACCCCTCGGTACGAACAGATGACGAGGGGCGGAAGGGGGACAGAGAGTGTCTGTCCGGGGTCGCAGCAATTCTTTTTGAAGTTTTTCTTCGAGTCGCACCGGTGCGACCGGTCTCATCGTCAAACGTCCCTCTGAGCTTTGCTGTCTTTCTCGCGTCTGTACGACGCATTTTCATTTTCTCGAAGGAGGACAACTTCGAGCCACCCCTCCGCCACGTCAGTGTCCCAGACACCGGTGAAACAGCGGGACAACGCGATCCACTCAGCACTTTTGTGCCAGCAAACGTCGACCTTTCCCGTGGAACTGCCTGGGAAAGGGCGTTAACGCGGGGAGAAACAATCCCGTCCACGGAATTTTTTGGCGATTTGCTTCGAATATTTCGTCGCATCCGTCTTTGGAACTATTTTCAAATCGCTTTTGGATCGATGGACCGCGATGTGTATTTGATTAATTAGGACGTTAAGGTATTGATGTCAGGCGGCTTCAATTTGAATCACGTGATTGACAAATATTTAGTTGTAATATGTGCTGGAATATTTGCGAGATCCGACGTCTGAACAGATAGTAGTGGTTTATTTTAAGATTTAATAAATCATTGTTGTCATAACGTTTGTGTTACAGAACGAGTGCGTTGAAAGCGCATATTGGCAGTGTCTCAATTTGCTTTTAAAAAATATATATATATATCACTAATGCCAAATTACATCTAGTACCAATAAATGTTTATTCTATGATTGTGTTTCAAATTCTGAAGTCCCGCCGCGAAGCTCTAAACCGCTACTAAAAGTTCGAGATTTCCCCCATACAGAAAATTGAGTTTCCTGCACGATAATTATAGAACGGATGCGGATAGAATCGAAAGCAGTCATCGGCAAGTTTTTATAACAGAAATGATGCGTCTAACGTGAAAGCTTCCAAAGCTACTTTGCGGAATCCCCGAACGTTCTATGGGCGCACGTTCGCGACAGATTCTCCAGTCACGTATTTCAATCTAGCGTTCGTTCACCTGTGAAAGTATCTATTCGTTCTTATAAAAGTGAGAAAAGCGTCGATAGAAGATATTTTCAGGCGCAAGGAACGAATAATTTTGCACCGCGATTTTTCCGTCGAAACGGATGCATATTCGAACGAAATGTTTTTGCACAATTAATGACAGGAAATCAAATATGGTTCGCCTAGTTCGTTTCGTCGCGACAGAATTATCTTTGAACATAAATAATTGTCCGAATATAAATTGTTTTTTTTTATAATACAAATATTCCACGGACGAAGAAACATCATCATTTTTATTTTAGTTCTTCTAATTCTCTCTTATTACGTATTTCACGAATTGTCGATCACTGGTTTCATAGATATGGAATTACGCGTTTTATTAGTGTTTATATTAATTGCAAGTGGTGCACAATATAACTAATCTATAGAATAACATAATCTTGATATTATTTCATATACTTTACTCGATAGTTTAATCGATTTATTCGAAATAACTATATCGTTTCCCTTTACACACACGTATTGATTCCGTAGTAAATCGGAAGCGAGGAGGGACAGCGAAATATTGGCAAATGTTTAAACATGCCAGCAAGTGTACGCTCTACGGAACAAATGCCTGTATGAAATACCGTTCAAAGTCTTTTGTCCAACGGACGTTGCTGCGTTTCACGTGTCAATTCCCCCTGTCGCACAATTCATTATCAATCGACGTCTCTCCAAGCGTCTATTCACCCTGATCCCCCATAAATGCACGTGCGCATACACGAATTTTCATATCGATAAGAGAACGCTCCGAATAGATAAATCCCCCGTCCTTCCATCCCCGCGAATCGAACAGTGCAATTAAACCAATTCTATTATTCAACTTATTCGAATTTATATGATCCCCGTTTGCCCGCTAATCTTATATCACAATGAACTTCGCTTGACGATGCGGTGAAGCGTTCGTTTATCAATGGGCAAACAATCCTGGTAGACAAAAATTGTATTAATAATACGACGATAAGGACGTTCGATACTATAATACAACGCATAGACGGTTCGAAGAGAAACCTGGATGCCCTTACCCGCCTATCAATAATTACAAATCGCATTTCTCTCCGATCCGACAGAAAAATCGTTTTCCCTTTCTTCACAAACAATTCCCCGGCCACCTTCTTTTTCTCTATAACAAAAAGTAAAAAAAAAAAAACGAGCCCCCCCTCCAGAGCGTTCACGTTGCAACAAGGTTACCCGTTTCGTTTCGCCCCCGCGAAAGAAGAGGGTTGGCAAAGCGTATCTACACATCCCTAGCACGCGATACTATCCTCCCATCCGTTGGGACGCGCGTTAGCAGCTCGTTTCAGCTCGTCCTGTACACGCTCAACCATTCATGTCCCATACATATTTATGCCGGTCGGCTGCATGTAACAGGTAACCACCCTTCGACCCCGCAACCCATCCCCGCCCTCTGCACGTTGTGCACACGCACACGTAAGCCCACGGCGAACGTGTGCGACCGTCCAAGTGCAGGATATCACGGTGAACATCACGTCGGCTCGTGATACGTTTGTTTCGTAACCAGCCGGGCAACATTGTGCACGGTTACACGTCACACGGCAACACCTGCGCGTCCTATTCCGTCATCGCGACGTGGAGCGTTATCAGCGACTGCTGTCGTGACCTAAGAACAGAGACGGCGGAGGGGAGCACTTCGACGACGTCTTGTCCTGGGCGCCAGCCAAACGTCGTTAACGGGACTCGTCGACGGTGGTTCCAGGACGCGTTCCTACGGAACGCATAGAAATCGATGGAACGATGAATTTTCTTTGGGAAACTTGGATCGGTCGATGTATGATTGGGAGGGTGGCGCGAGGTTTGAGACGTTTCGAGGAGGTAAGACGCGAGGGGCGTGGATACAAAAGGTTGCAGCGGTGCTACTGGTGTTGGTGCGATTAGTTCGGGTTCGTTTTTCTTGTTGCATGCAGATGTTGTAATTTCTTGGCGCACGGCAGCTGGTTCGAAGTTAGATTACAGAGATTCTACAGATTGCAGATTGCGAGGGTAACGGAAATTGATATTCTGATAGCGGCTGATGAGTTGGAAGCGGTGGAAACTTACGTTCCTGTTTGAGCTTGATGGGCTGGAAATCGGTGGAGACCCTGCTATCTTTCCCTTATCATTCTCGCAGAATTTCCGTTTCTTCTTCGTTGGATTTCGTGCAGGGAAATCGTTCGAGCGAGCGCAAACCCCGGTTGTTATAAATTTTTATCGCGCACCTGTCTGTTCATCAATTGCGCTAGTTGAATCGTTTAAAAGACTGTGCTACGGACGTTGAACAACTTACAAAGCTGGTGCAACGCATCGTTCCGTTGCTATTTCTTCTAATTTATTAACCACACGGAAGTACTAGTAGTCGAGCAGAAATTTATTAATGTTCGAAACTCTCGTATAATGCAATAGGATCGCGGCGCTGCAAGTTCATGGCCAAAACGCTAAGCTCCGAGTTACGAAGTTTCAGAGTTTAACAAGTTTCGTGTCCCATCGAGTTCCCGCGAGTTTCAAATTGTTCTCGCTCGAACTTCTAATTTGTTTTAATCTCGAACGCTAATCGCGATGTTTCAATTAAATTGTTTCCTCCAAGATGCTCTCCACGTGCTTCGTTCGAATAAATTAAGGGGTCCGTACAGACTCGCTGCCCGCTGAAAAACGTTAATGCGATTTCATTTGTAATCGGGACGTTCCTGGCATTCGAATCTTTCGAACGCGTGCGACCATGTTTATTCACGAAAACGTGCAACGACTCAATAATATATCATACATCGCACCAATGTACTACGTAGAATTAAATTAAATTGCTCGAATATTTTTTATAACAACATTCTGAATACCTTGTAAATCATTCGAATTTCCAAATCAGGTACTAATCAAGATTGTTCTACAAAATTGCACCTTCCATTACCACGAGACATTCGAATAAATCTAATATTTAATTAATAACAGCGGTAAAAGAATTTTATCTAATTAACCACAACGATTACTCCTTTCTGTCTCTGTATCCGTTACGATACAATAAATTTGTCAAACCCATTAATACGTTTCAACGATAGATCCAGCCGGGCGCATCAATAATCAAATCTTCGGGCAAGGTCCTTCGACCGGAGGCTGGTGAATCATTCAAGCTTCTATCTTTCACCCGTCCGGTAATTGGCGACTCTCCACGAGGATCTCTAATGTTGACATCTCATTCCCTGGTTGAAACTACCTCTCGCCATCCTTTCCACCGTCGTCGTTTCATCTCAAAAAACTCCCTTCCAAACATCTCGCGTTCTTCGACACTGCCCACCTCGAGCACGAGTACGTTCGTACACATTTTCGAAACGACGATTCTTCCCTCCCCTTTCATTTGTTTGTCTTTCACGTTTCGTTCCCGTGCTCATTTTCCATTTCCTTTGCCACGCCGCGTTATGATTGCAGCCTCCTCTCCGTCCGTGCGCCCGACTTAAACGTTGAAGAAGTTCGTTCGCCCCCCTCATCCTTCGATTCCGTCGTATTTATTTACCGGAAGGCACTTTTCGCCACGAGCAACCGTCCTCCTTCCGGCGTGGTCGCCGTTCTCTTTTTCTGCCTTGCTCGCGGCGAGACATCTGTAAGCCTCTGAGGAAGCTCCCTCACCGATTCACCCGTTTCGCCGTGTAAATATCGCGCGAGCCATGAAAAGAGCACGATAATTTCTTTTAAATATAACTTGCCTCCATGGTTCAAATAGCGCAGGAAGAGCGACTCGTCTTGTTTCCTTAAGACTCGTCGACAGATTTGCTTTATATTATATTAATAAATTGCAAGCAGAATATCGAATAAAAAGAAACGCGAAACCCTCGAGATATTTAAACGAACTTTCCGCGTGCACTTTAATTTGTATCGGCGGTGCGTGCCACGAATTTACGAATAAACCCCGCGGGGATGAGAAGGGGGTGGTTGGACGGGGGGGTGGTTCGAGTTGGGTGGCGGCATTTTCCACCGAGGGTGCTTCGAGGGCTGTTTATGGAAAGGCACGGCCGAAAGTCTCGCGCCGCGGAAAATGAAGTTTGAAGACCACCCTACTCTGCTTCTTTTTGTTTTTCCTGTTTTCTTCTTCCCTTTTGCCGTTTTTCAACGCGGCCGTTTCGGGGATTGTTTATGCGGGACCCGTCGACGAAAGTTCCGCGCGCCACGGGAATAAACGTTTGAACTCCGCTCGAGCCGGTTCGCTTTTTAATTAAAATTAAAGTGTCTTCCGATTCGAACCCCCTTAAAGAACCGTTTAGACGCGCGTTAATATTGCGGCGCGCTTCGCGTTACAGTCACGAGCGAGAAATCGAAATTTTTGGGGATTTCGAGTACTCCGGTGACAGTAGCGATAATCGTAATTTGCTTTGCCACAGTCGCGGTTAACGCTACTTAATTCCTAAATCAACGGTCTCGTTGAACACGTGCACGTCCCTGAAAATTTGTGAATCAACGTCGAAGCGTCATTAATCCATTTTAAAACTGTATTCGTCCCGGTCTGACCATAGCCACGGCAATACTACTTGAACCACAAATTCATACTCCCAACAGTGTGTCTCCTCGAATTAGGAATCCTTGAAAAGAACTACATGCTCCATCGCGCGGATCATCTTCGTCTACGAGAAAATATGTTTCTTGCTCCATTATCAGACGCTTCGTTCCATCAACGACGTACATCTGGAAAAGCTTCGACGATTCGTCGTCCTGTCACTGAACTTTGATCCCTCTGAAGTTAAAAATAGAAGGACGGGAAAAAATGCATAAACCAGTCTACGAGAGATACAGAGATAGAGTGAGTGTGTGTATGTGTGTGTGAGAGAGAGAGAGATTGCAGAGTGAAAGAAAAAGAAAACGCCATGAAATGGAAAACGAAACGTCAGCCGGAAAGCTTTGGAGTAGATCGTATGAAACTGCTTTGTCAATTACTACGATCCACGTTGTCGATTCGAAGTTAACAACCGTTGCGTTGATGAGACGGCGAGAACATTCGTCGTCGAGGACGACGGCGACGACGGCGACGACATCGTTGAAAAACAACGAGACACAGAGATTGTACAAAGGCACAAAGCCGGAGAGAAGCACGCGACTGAAACACACCTGAATCGCGAGCGTGCACGTGCCTTCTTCGTTGCTTGAATAACCGGAAAAGGGTCGAGCACCTATTTCCGGCGACGGGACGCACGGGCACGAGGGGATAGAAGGCCATTATTAAAAGTATAAAGCCACTTCCGTAGCGTTCCAACGGCGCAGCGGCGATTAAATGGAATGCGTGTAATTTTTTCTCATCCCTTTAGCTCCGTGATTGGCAGAGTGATCTTTGATGGCTCGCTTTTCTTTTCCTTCCTTTTTCATTTTTTTTTTTTTTTTCATTCATTTGGTGGATCTCGCAATATCGCGGCACGCGCACGACGGAAGTATTCGGGGCCATTATCCGATTAAAACGTTACGAATGAACGATAAATAGAGGTTTTATACGTTCTCTTTTAGTAGCCCGAAGGGAAAATTCAAAGTAGAATTCAGAATACGCTGTACTCGTAATAAAAAGTCTGAAGTTTCTTGCTCTCGCAGCACGATCTATAAATTGCGAAGTCTTTGTCTCCGATGTAAAACAATTCCTTTTTCAAATTATATATAACTCTTTCTCGAGTCCTTCCATTTCGGAACATCTGGGTCGGGTTATTAATGAAATGGCTTTAAAATAATTCCGCAATTGAGCTCCCCATTTGCTCCGGCTTCCGGTTTTCCAACTTCGTGCACGCAAAATCGTGTCATTTTCCACGAACGGGTCTCGCTATCTTCTCCCCCACGTACCGGCAACTTTTCCACGCGTTTTCTTCCCGCGATCGAATGTCATCGTGCAACCCCTTCGCCTCTTCAGGGAGTTGCTGCTCTCGTACCGTATCCGAGTGGATCTTTTTATGCTTTGTTGGCCCGTTCGATCGCATTTGGTATTTCATGGCACGGGCTCGTGATTTATCATCGCGTAGCAACAAATCGATTCGCGAGAAGCGATTTCTTGGTCCATTTGCGCCTGATTCAGCTGTTAGGGGCTGCATCTTGTTCCGAAAGTCTTTCAAGACGTCGGACAATATGGACGCATTTGAACGCTGTCGGAATGAAATTGTTTTCCTGATCGCGCGTTGAATTTTTAAACAATTTACCCCGGCGGAGATAGAAAATCTCGAAATCGGCGAAAACTGTTTCTGATTTCTGTTCAAGGCACGTTGGAACAGAAGGTATATTTTTATAAGCATCCAGAATTAATTATCGAAACCCCTTTTACGCGTTTCAAAATATTTCACGAAGAATGAAAAATTACGGAAACTATCCGTCAGCGGAATACCCTCTTCCTTATCTGTGATGCTTCTCTCGATGATCGACCGATACCCAAATCGACGATGCTACACGGAACGCCCGCCGTACTTACCTTCTTATCTAACCAAACTCGACGATATAGGGCACGCGCATGTTTGAACGAAAACGTTTTCGACACTCACCGGTGTCCGTGCTTCCAGGTAGAAGAATGGCCTCGTCGCGGAACCAGGAGGTGACTGTCAGGTGTTCTTTCACGTCTTCCCGCGCAGTGCAAGATAAAACAGCGTTGCATCCCTCAACCACGGGGGATCTATTCACCCTTATGTCGTATCCGGGCACCGTCAGCACTGGAATCAAAACGGAGAGTCTCGGTTAGAACGTGCGGTCTGTAATTAAGCGTTTCGTTCGGGTATCTCTGTCCTCCAACCCTTTCGCGTTTTACCAAAATGAAAACGAAAACGTCCCGCTACAGTTAATATAGAAATAATTAGCGAGCGATCGCGGATGCTTAGAATGGACGAAAATTTTACCGGTCAGATAAATCTCGATCGAGTTCCATCGATTTCTGCAACGAAAGCCGAACCCGGAAATGAATGGAGAATGCTTGCCGTGGTGAATTCTCGGTCGGAGGTAAGATTAGCGTCGCATCCGGAAATTCATTTTCAGCCCCGGCAGTTCCGTAGCTGCTCCATTTATTCGCGGATCTGACAGGTAGCTACGATATTGCTCTTAATAGCACTGTCAGGCCGGGCGTCACGCTGTTACGCGTCTCATTTCGGTGGCACAATTTAAGTATTAAACGTAACACGTTTAAGTCAGTTCGTCCCTGCTTCTGACGTTTGAAAATTTCGCAATAAACCCCCGCCCTCCCCCATGTTCTCTGACCCCCTCACGATGCGAAATAATAGACGCGGTTGATTCCTTGGCGAACAGCGAGCTGTTAAAGGATGCAATTGTGAATGTACCTAGACTGAGAGAATTTTACAGTTTTTATATTAATCTATTCTCATCTTTGTGGGTGTGAAGTTCAAACGAGGATTGCTTCGGCAAATGTATTTAAGCGTTACTGGACTGCGTAATCTTTTCTACTTGTCGCTCGCAGGAGGTCATTTAAACTCCAGCTGTTTTATCTCGAATCATTATTCTATTACGGCGCCGTGCGAAAAGAGTGTCCCCGTACTCGAACGTGAACGAGGGGGAGAACGAAATTCAGAAGGTGGAAGACGGACGAGCATTATCGGGCGCGATAACGTTCCCAAATTGAATAGAAAATGAGGAAAATCGGTGGACCCGCGTGAATCTTCGAACTTCCTTAACTTAAATCGATACATTTGAATAGAACAAACTCCGATATTTGCAACCTTCCCGACGTTAGCCCCTTTCTTATTTCCAATCGAACTTCGCTACCATTCGAAGGGATGTAATTCAATTTCTGTCGACCGTTGAATTAGTTAGCAGATTAGATCTTTTTATTATAGCGCGGTTCGTACACTACGCTATATTCGTATCGAGCTACAGCGAAATTATTTAATCGCCCTTCGTCGTCCGCGATACAGTAACAAGATATCTCCAGAGTGGGACAACTTGATGAAAAGTTTCGATTCTCGGGTCGAAGGGACGCTCTCGAGATTTTAAAGAGAGAAAACTCAAGCCGATCTCGCGTCTACCGCTCCGCCGAAATTCTTTCGGAGACGTTAAAAATTAGGAAGCCACTTGGAGGATCGCGACGCCATCGAGGCTGGCGAACGCCTCGGCGACGATCGAATTCCGACGCGGGGGAAAACGAAACGAAACGTGCAAACGAGGCCAATATACGCAGATCTCCAGCGAAGCGGGCAACGATATTTCTCCCTTGGATTCGCCGTCAGCCAGGGGATTAAGTTTCTTTCCGATTCAGATACCTCGATATCGCCCTACAAACCGCGAACCTTCGAACTCACCTTGGCGGATCGATGAAATCCGTCGAGAGGGGGACACTCTGTTTGTTACTCTCTCTGATTTATGAAACATTTCTCAAATACTTACGCGAATCGACAGTTACTGAAACACTTCTTTTGAGCGCAGATTTTGCATCGATATCCCAGCGAAATTGGAGCAGAATATCGGGGGCAATGCTCGGCTCGTTCGATTTTGATCCCCGAACCGGTCGGTGGAATTCGCGATTACACGGATCCGACTGAACGTCTATTTTTGTTTAATCGCGATGTAAGTGAAGTTTTGTTACGATGTAACGAAGAATTGCCTCCGACAACAGACGTGATTACATATATCCGATAATTGAAAAGAGTAAAGGAGAAGCATATCGTCACAAACGAAACGAGAGTTCGTACTGGAACGAAAGTAAATGAAACAACAACCATCCCCCTTCCCACACCCCTAAAAAAAAAATGTCTCAAAGGAAGCATTTCGATTGTTCCTCGGGAAACAATCAATTACCAAGTTCATTCTCTTATTTCCCGGGGTATCACAGTCACTGTCGGGGGTCATCATCGAAAGTGGCGCGGCTTGAACGTTTTCCATGGTCTCTCGCGAGAGTCTGGAGAAAGGTGGCGAAAAAGAAGAGGAAAAAAGAAAAATGAAAGGAGAAACGCGGAGGAAAAAGAGACGAGAGGCTCCCCCTTTTTTCCCAGACAATGCCGCTCTCCTCGGGAATAAGTCCTTTGGCGGACGACGAGGGTCGAGCCGATGTCATTTCAGATAAATTCCTCATTGCTTTTCAAGTCGGTACGACGCAGGGCCCCGCTTGTGTATCCCGGCCCTTTCATTCGCGCGATACCCGTGCATCGGGAGGGGAGTAAGGTAAGCGCGGAAATAAGGTGCTTCGCCTCTCCATAATCCGGTATTCCTTTTCGAGAGCAAACGCGATTCGCATTCCGCGTACGGATATTTCTTTATTCTTCTGTCGATGCGATTCCGTTGTCGTTATCCGGCGCGACGATATCACGCTGCTGTGCTATCGATGCGAGAGGGAAGACCTCTCGGTCGTATGTTTAACCCCTGTCGTTAGCAACCGGCCACCCGGTTACCCATTTCTATGCTTCCTTTAACAATTTTATGTGCGTTCTTGATGGAACGTCGCAAAACCGCGCAACGTCTCGATACCTCGAACAATTTTGCGTCGACGCTTCGTGAAAACAAATGTACGGAAAATATTTTCAACGACCGAGCTTCGAACTTCTTGGCCATTTTGGTTGCCGACACGAGCGTCGATTGTCGGTTTCGTCAGGGTGATTCGTTTCTTGCGATCGTTCCGTTCGGCAAATTGGCTGTCTATTGGCGGTCTATGGTCTATGAAAAAATTACGCTGGTGTTCGAGCAATTAACTCGATGATTAACCGCGATCCGGATGATCTTGGACCTCGAGATCGTTAATAACGAAGGAACAACGAGTGCCGCGAGTCGGCGCGGACAAAAGGGTAAAGAGGGCGGGGGGAAGAGGAGAAAAATCACTTTTTCACGTCGAAAGACCACGCGAGAGCGACTGCGGCAACTGTAACCGTACACGGGGAGCCTTGAACTCCTTCGTGAAATCTCCCCGCTCATTGTCTCGATCCTGCTTCTCCATTTAAACACGAGCCAACGATAATTAACGCCCGCTTATCCGGGGCGACACGAAACGCAAACTGCGCCGCGAATGTCTCCACGCAGTTCCCTTCTATCCTCTCACGACCAATTAACCGTCTCATTCACGATATCCGCGTCGGATCTGTCAGACGCTCGAACATCGTGGAAGCGTCGCCGTCGCCGAATGCGACAGAGACGGAGAGCGGAAACCAGCAGCAAAAGGACGTTACTGAAAGGGCGTCGCTCTAGAGACACCCTCTATCTCGCAAAAAAAAAAAAAAAAAAAAAAAAAGAAAAGAAGAGAGAAAAGCAAGACAGGAAAAAGCGAGTCAGAGGGCAGGCTGCTGCAAAGCTTCTGGAATCGTCGTGCCAACTAGGAGAAGAGGGACGAGAGGGGAAACAGAGAAACGAAACGAGACGAGACGAGACGAGAAAAGGAGGGGGGGGGCGGCGGGGGGGGCAGGAAGATTGGATGAAGATGGCGTGGCGGAGATATTATTGAAACAAGAAGCGCGAAAGAGACGGCGGGGAAGCCAGAAGGAGGGAGAGGCGAAGCGGAGTTTAACCAGAGGGTGAAACCCGGAGAGTGTGGCAGGGGTGAGATGTGGAAAAAGGGTTCTGGAGGGGATGAAATCTTGCTGAATGCAGGGTCACTCGTTTAAATAATTAAACGCGTAATTACCGCCGGCTGGAACACATTTTAATGAACGGTGCCTTTTCCGTTACCCCTTCTCCGACGACCACCACCCCCCACACCGCAGTCCGCGCCCCTCTGCTTCTTTTGGCCGGAAGAAGTCGGCGGAACGACCAGGAGGCTCTTAAGGGAAACGGAGTCGCCAGACTGACTTTTTGGCAGGTTTTATGCGTCAGGTTTGCAGCAGTTTGTGTTTCGATGGGGGGGTTGGGAGAGGGTGGGTTTTCAGGGGCGAGACGAAACAGTGCGGATGGTAACGAGCCGTTCCCCGTGGAATCCCCTTGGGGAAAAATTGAAGAGGATTTATCGAGAATAAAATGTGGCGGGTCAGTTCGGGGCGGGCCAAGACGTTCGAGTGATTATCGAGATTTCGATCGGACAGCAGCTTGTTAAGGAAGAAGTTCGCAGTAAGTCTGGTGTAACGAGGTTTAATTAACGCGACGTTTCATAGATCCGACTTCTATGATCGTTCGCGTTCCCCTGGTTCTCCGTGTTCGTTTTCCTCCGTTTCCGTTTCTTTGCTTCCACTTTTTTTTTCCCCCCCTCTTTCTTAGCGGCGGTAATTACATTTAAGACGGAAGGAAAGTCGCGTCGTTTATTAGTCGGGAAACTTTTTTACCACCGGAAAACGAGAAGTTTTCGCGCGCTGGAGGGGAGGCGGCTGCGCTCCGCGAGGCAAATTTCTCGGAAATTATTGCCTTATCTTCCGACGGAATTAAGGGGAATCGAGCGGTTGGTAATTGTAATGAAATGTTGCCACCTTGCCGGGGAGAATATTTCATTTTCTCGATCCGTTGTGCCCCGCGATTATTATTAACGCGCCGTTATGGTTGCATTAAAACGGTCTTGGGCCAGTGAATTCTCGTTCCTCCCTTTGACACCGAAGAATGGAATCGTCGAAAGGTCTCATAAGTTTCAATTATCTCCTTCTGTTCGCCGTGATTGCGAATGTAAGGAAGCTACTGAACGCACAGAGAGGCACGCTGAATGCGATTAATCTTTAATTCGATCAATTTTACCGTTCAAGTTAATTCGATCCAATAACGGACGATACAACGGAATGGCAATCGGAACACGTCGATGCCTGTCGGTCGACGGTCGAGAATTTGCGTCAAGTGGTCTCGAAAATTCGACTTTCGTGTTCTTTTTTTTCTTCGGCTTAAATTGGGCGCCGGTGCAGCCGCGTTCCCGTCGGCAAACTTTCAGGAGTTTGCACGGGACGGCTTGACGAGAAGCAGAAAGAAGAATTTCTGTTACCGTTGGAAGCCGCGACTCGCGAACTTCCGCCGGACGAAAAACCGACCAATCGATACGGCGTCCTCTTCGTCGGGAACTTCGCCGAATTTACTGTCGCTGGTTTCTTCTATCATGAAGCTTGAAACGGACATGCTAGGCAAACGGTGCAAGATTGAGAAATGTAAACCGTTCGTACGCGAAACAAATGAAATCGTTAGTTCCGCGTATAAAATTGTGGCTTCTTCCAAATTGATTTTTCTTTTTTTGGTAATTCAAGCTTGGCAAACGAATATAGATGAGCTCGCGGGTTTCTCGGTCGGCCAACGGAGTCCATCAATTTTCTCTAATAATTGATACCTCTTTCCACGGGAAAAGGTTTCCAAATATAACTACGAAGGGGGTCGAGGAATGCAGGCAAATTTATGCAGAAATAAAGGTCCCCGGAAATGGAAACGAATCGAAGGCAACTTAAATGGAAGGATTCGAAGTTTCCTTCTAATTTCGTTCACCAGTGTACAGGTGTCGTTCACACGGGGAAAGCACGTACAGCTTGCCGCACAGCGCGCCGGGCTGGTCGGCATGGAATCAGCCATTTAAATGGTGGCTCACGTAAAGCTTCTGGTACCGGACCAACTTTTGTCCCTTCGAACTCTTCCCAACGTTTCCGCGAGATCCACTCTATCTCTCTGGCTCCTCGCGTCGAATCGAACTTCCCTCGATACAATTTAACGGCTTTCAATGGCGTTCCCCCATGGTATTTACTCCGGTAAGTTTCTCGGGGAAAACGCGGGCCGCGTATCCAGCATAATGGGATCTTCGGCAACTTTCAGCCGTTCTCGTGGCTGGTCACGTTTCCACGTCGACGTTCCCTCTGTAATTGACATTTATTGTGCCCACGCAATGCACACCGAAGGCGTACGAACGAACGAAATTGTTCCTTCTGTGTTCGACGATTATTTTTACCTCACCCTTGCGGACGGCGGTGGCGTAAAAATAACGACGGCTGTTTCGCAAACCTGCTCAGTTTTCCTTTTCCCTCGCGGTTCGTCAAATCGCAAATTTCAACCGAGCAAGGATAACGTTACAAGTCTCACAATCATCGTTGCGTATTTGTAACGCTGTAACGCGTAATTATACACCCGGCTGAGGATCGAATTTCACGCAACAATACGCCGATCCGAAAATTATATTCCGTCCGCGCACGGTATCTCCATTTGCGCAGAAATGATTCGCGTAAACACCCGCGATAAACGCGCCGAGATTCGCAAACCAGAAACCGGCACACAAATATTGTATCGGGCAAACAGACGCGTAATTCTCAAACGAATTTCGAACTCGACTTCGCCGAAACAACCGCGTCGCGCCCCTTCGTCCACTTTCGCCAAGTCAATCCACGCAATTCATACTTTCGACCAGCGACACGCGAACGAACCGCGCGTGCCAACCGATTCTGCTCCGCTAATTAACATCGACACCCGACTGCACGCGCGTCAAGCGCGTTTACCGAACCGCCCGTCGCGAGCACCGATTTAAACCGTGCAATTAAGAGGCTCGAACTTAGAACCGACGGCGGAGAAAACGACAGCATGGTAACGGGGGAGGGATGAACGCGGAAATCCGCGGCGAGCTTCTCCCAGGGGCGGAAGTACTTAAGGTAATGGTATCGGGGTTGAAACATTGATCCGTATATCCGCGGGGAAAAGCGCGAGGGAAACGTCGTCCGTAGCTTGTTTGGCGACAATGTAGCTTGGTAAGATGGCACGGCGTTTACCGATCACGGCTCGCGGATAATGGCGCGAGAAACGAGCAGGAAATGCAGCTCGAAACTAGCGAACTTGGACCTCTCGATGCTTGGCCCCGTTAGCGTCTGACCAGCGCCGGCATATACTACTTAACGGTACGGCTGTACGGTTACTGCGGCAGACTTGCTAAGCGGTGGAGAGAAATTGTGGAAAATAATGTTGGAGGTATTCTGAAGGAACGATTGCACCAAGTTCGAGGGCGGGGAAGCTTGGATTTTTCTATCCCCGTTTATTTTTGTTTTACCGTATGTATATTGGTAAGCGTGTTGTTCCGGTGCTTTACTGGAATTGCGTAATTGCGTAATTTAATAAGTGTAATTTAATAGAAATAGTGATAGAAGACACGGAATGATAATTTTGCGTCCTGGCAGATTGTAAAGTGCGGAAGTCAGTGATTTTTACTTCGAACTTCCTGATTCGACAGCGTAATTATTCCCCTGTTACTGTGCAGGTACCATGGCGATACAGCCGTCCATATGAACATTTCCCTCCCGATGTAGAGAGATCGGTGAAAAAAAAGCATAGTAATTAATGAGCACCGCGCTGGGACACGATAATGAGACTTCTGTCCGTACGTGCAGGTGCATGGCGAGGCGAGCGCTTTTCCCTCGCAGTATTTTGCGCTATTTTTATGTTATTAACGGGTACGTCTGACCTCGTCTACCCTGAGGAACCTGGATGGAACGCAACACACAGGATCCTTTAATTATTCGTTTCGCCGGTAGCGCTTTATATGTTGCCAGTTTGAATCAACGTTGCGCTCCTCCAAGTGTGTTGGGCCCTACCCAGTTTGATAGAAGAGTTCCGTTGCAGCAACATTAATATCATTCGTATTCAATTTCAATGTCGCCATCAACTTTTGAACTTCGCCTAATTGTTCTATTCGTTATTGAAGTTTGCGATCATTTCATCGGCAGGAATTAAAGGTACGTATTTTAGTTGGAAATAAGTAGTTCGACGAGTGGATTTTTTTATACCGCAATTATAGTAGTAAAAAGTTACAGCAAACTCACCAGCTCGAAGAGTAACCTCACGAGAGAGCACCGTTCCCACGGAACTGGTCGCACGACACCTGTACCTCGCGTTGTGCACCTCCGCTCGAAAATCCTGCGCCAAAAATGGCGGAAAGTAGAGGGTACCATTCCCGAGCAATTGTCTGGAACATTTCAAAAGGAACGAAGAAAATATGAAACTTAGAAACTCCGCATCCTCTATTGACTGACATTGTCGATCTTGCTGTTTCCAAATGAAATCGTGGATGTTTTGAATACAGGATAATGATGGCGTTTCTCGAAATGGCAGAATGACACGTGATTTACGGATA
This sequence comes from Nomada fucata, assembly GCA_948146005.1. Classification (NCBI taxonomy): domain Eukaryota; kingdom Metazoa; phylum Arthropoda; class Insecta; order Hymenoptera; family Apidae; genus Nomada; species Nomada fucata. The sequence continues at coordinate 32,059,463 of OX411276.1, forward strand.
ATTTAAATACTTGATTGTGCAAATCGAATTGATAAGAAAGCCTCGAGATTATTGTTTCATTTCATCGGTTTTATCCCTTTGCCGTACAACTGTTCTAACGAACCTTGTTAAACATGGCTAAGAAAAGCGGCGTACTCTCCATCGATTTACCAATCGAGTTACACGCAAATGAGATGAAACATTTAGAGTCGTCGTCATAAAGTCTCGTCTAAAAATACCCATCTGTATGTGTGTGTGTGTGTGTGGTGGAGTATTGATTCCTGGAGAGGTCAAACCGACGTGACAGCTTGTTCAGCTCTTTTAACCTCGTGTCGTACGTGCGATTATTGCGACGTCTCGGATGGATTCTGTGTTCCCGGTTGTTAGTTGAACTCGAAGAGATAGTTATTATTTCTATAATACTTATTACAATCGTTACTCTGTTTCGGAGATTAGAATCTTTTGTCGAGGTGTAAGTACTCGGTTGTTAACGCTCTTCTTCGCGTATCCGATTCCCGTTGGGAGTCCCAATTCGATCGTCTTGGACAAATTTGCGTTGCGTGGGGTGTTATTTGCGCTCGAGATAGCCGGTTCACAAGGGGAAGGATATTTGTATAGTCAAGTGTCACGGGAAAGCATGTGTAGTGTCGTAGTGTTAATCTTATCATTGGATATTGGCATCGACGCGATTAATACTGTTCACGCGAAGTTACGTCGCTTTGCGTATCAACTAATTATTGTATCCTTGCATTACAAATTTCGCTTCCATTACAATATTAAAGAGCTATCGATATGCAATTAGTATTGGCGAATTTGTTTCTATTGCGCCAATGGAAATGTTATAAATCGGTAGACCGGCGTCATATTATTATTGCAAAGAGATTGTGAATTTTGTTAGGCAGCAAGTATAGTATAAGAAAAGACCTAATACAAAATCCTGATTGGCCAAGTATAGAACAGATTTACACATTTTCAGAGCAGTATATAGACATGGGATACTGTTGATCAAATTAAGTGGTTCAGCATTGCACGTGGTCAGGCGAGTAAAACAGTGCCATTGTGGTTCGTCTAAGTAGAACAGTACAATATACAGTCAGCCTACTTAGCCGAACAAATACGTTATGATAAGGCAGTATTTGTATAGCGAGAAGTAGATAAAATATTAAGTAAATAGAACTGGTTAATTATTTTACTAACAGCAGAGAACCCTATTAGAAGCAAATGATCGTACGAGATAATGCAAGTAGAATAGGCGGGGATATTGTCAGCCACTGTGCCCAATTACAATGTGGCAACAGTCCGGCGTTTTAACAAATAACTATATCTCTGTTGTATAAGTAATTAGTATAAATGGGTTGCGTCACTGGTCAAGTATTATAGCCCGGTGTGTAGTTAAGCAAGTAGTACAGGACAGCGCTTTGTCAGCCGGCTATCATAAGCGGGAATGTAACCACGCTGTGCTGGCATACGAACGTACGTAATTATGCTATGAGTACAGAATGGTTTCTAATTAAGCCAGCAGTACAAGGAAACGTATAATTTGAATACTTATTAAATGCCAATTCGATTCACAATCAATCGGGCGTAAACAATAATACTAACGCCGGTAACAACAACAATAATAATAGGACTGTACTCCATCGGAATAACAGTGGATCGGAAGTAGAGAACGGTATCTTTATATAAGATACAACGTACTGTTTCGTATTTCTTCCTTTTCGTATAATTTCAAGGTGGACTATATTTGTAATTATTTCTGTTGCAAAAATACTTCATTGTACGACTCATAATTAATTTTTTGCTGTTGTTAACTCCTCTCGGTATTTTTAACGAACGAAATACAAAGAGGCAACATCCAACCGAAATAAATATCATTCGAGCTCGCAGTTCCAAAATGTTGCCAAATAAACTACGAACGCAGACGTACGTTCGATTCCTCCTATTCCAGACATTCTACCGATTTCACCGTTGCTCGAAAGCTTCGGGTTCGCGAAACTTTATCCGACAACCGGTCGATTTTACTATCAATTAGCGAATTTAAAATAAGCTGGGGCTATTCACCCGCGGGTTCGTTGGACTGGAGCCCATTAAGCGTTAATGTAAATCATTCTCACGGCAAACATCGCGCTCCGCCAACGCGTTTAACCCTTCCGCGTATTTATTATACGCTTGGAAGTGTTTGAACAGTCGGATGATCGATAGACGAAAAACGAACGAGCATTCGAAACGTTCGAATGGAATGGCGAAGAGTTTCGAAAATTTAGTTTGAAATTTTTGCAACATTCCTTGCATTTAAATCTCTGCATCCTTTAAACATTCCATAATATTTTAATCCATTTATTTCTGTTTTCCCACATCCCTTAACTTTATTCCTATTTCGCCTGTCCCGATATTCTTATCGAATTCTTATTCAACCTATTCCACCTTTCCATTCCGCATCGTTTTACTTTCACCTCTTCGTCTCAATTCACATCACAATTCACATATCGCCACTCCTTTATATTCCTCTTCATTTCCACACTTTTATTTCCCTTACTCCTACACTCTCCCCACTCTACCCGTTACTCCCTTTTTGTACTCCCTTATCTTCGTCGTATTCTTTTCTCTCGCATCACTATTCGCCTATGTATCGCACAATTCTACCATCCAACCTTTCCTCATTATTCTGCCCAACACCTTTTACCTTTCATTTTTATCTACCCTTCCCCCCCCCTTTCTCTCTTTACCCCTTTCACGCATGGATCGTTACATTTATTCTAACAATTCGTCCGCCCCCGTTTCTTACCCCCCCCCCCCATTAAAACGCGCCACGCAGCTATTGATATTGCCAACCCCGGCGCGTCTACTCCATCGGCGTGCATCGAAATACGGATACACCTACTGAATTTTGCGAGACGCAAACGAGGAGAGAGCAGAAACGGCTGAATGAGTAAACGGCAAGAATCGAACGCCAAAGGGGAGCATTTCGAAAGGGGCCTGCTCTCCCTTTGAATTTTTCCAACTTCTTTGCGGCTTCGAATTGCTACAGACCGTGCTTCGAGCCAAATATAGAGAAGACCGTCCGTGCTTCTGTTTCGGCATTCTACTCTGATCGATGCGTCTGGGTTTATTGGAAAGCCGAAGGGCGAGACGGGGACGGTAATGGTTTTCGAAGTCTTCGGGGCTGATTAGGTTGCGCAGTCGCGATCGCGAAGGAGAACAGGTGTCTTTCGGTGGAGCAAGAATCTTTGATGTTGAGAAAGAAAAGGAACGGCGTAGGAGGAATCTTGGATCGCGTTTTATTTTCAATGGATCCGCCGGTTCATGGTATTATTCGAATTGGAAATTGGGAATCTAACTCTTGCATACATTGAACTGTGGCAGAAGCAATCAAGCAACGAAATAATAAGGACTACTTGATATCGAATACGAAATTAAGCGGCAGTGAAGCAATAATGAAATAATTATTGTTACTCGTACGACGAAGACTGTAATTTCTGTCGGCCAAATTAACAGTATCGTGTATCAATAACTTATTGCCAAGCAAATGGAACGCTGGCCAAAGTAGAACAGGCATATCACTGGCCAGACATGGTTCATTATACCGAGTTAATCATATCAAAGAAGATCCGATCGATTAATGATTAAACTAATGGCAGGCAACCATGGAGAACAGTTTTTGGGTTATCGGTGTATATCTAATTTGGTAATTAGTGTGCAGACGTATCTAATCGTATAAGCGGAATAGGCCAGCGAACGATCAGGCAAGCACAATAGAACAATTTCCGATTCGATAAATTGGACACAACGTTTGCTCGGTCAGACGAGGATCGCGGGATAATATTCAATTAAATACCTTGGACGCACAATTCCGTATGCCTAAATAGAATAGATATATGTTTCAGCGAGTAGCCAGAGCAGCGCTTCTATTTCTTTCGTTTAACTCAAATAAAATGATCCTGCATAACGAACGGAGAATACTGCACGAACATTCGGTACCAGAGGTATTCGTTAATTACACTCCACGCGGTATACGAAAAGCTCGCTTCAATCATTAGGTTTCGGGGCGATGTTGCAGTCGTTTCACTATGTATTTTTCCGCCGGGACGCCGTAAGTCTGCCACGAACTCGCGTTCGAGACTGCAGCAATTTACAGCGGCTAGGAACTTCTAAATCCCGACACGCTAATCCGCTTACCCCTTTCTGTCGTTGCCGCACACTCTTACGAATCGCGAATTTTCGGCTGAAAATGCGGATCTTACAAGCGGCCCGCGGTGGCTGAAACGGAATTACCGGAAGCCGTGTCGCGTCGAGGAGAACCCGACCGTGCACACGTTTACTCGTGGAAATATCGTAACGACATAGCAAAATCATTCGTGGATTGCCACGGAATTTCGTAAACGTAGATTCGAGAGCCGAGCTGTTTTATACAGACTTAGGAATATAAATATGATTCGATTGAGTACCTTGGATTCCTTCAGTTGACCGACCCTTCGAGAAACGAAGCTGCGCGTTGAATATCGCGATCGTACGACCCTCTCTATTTTTCACTTGGAAAATGAAAAAAATTTCAATAGTAGAATTCAGCTCCGCGAGCAGCACGAAGAAGAAGAATTATTTAATATTTTTCGCGAATCTGTAACTTCCTCGAATTATTCTCCCGCGACACTTGAACTACTTCGTTCTAACTTTTAATCGCCAATGAACATTCACTTGCCATTCATCGACCGCTCTATTGCTTTGCGCGATACGAAACTGCTTTATTTCTATTTAAGTGCGCCTCGCCGGGTAAGTAGAGTTAAAAGTACTCGGCAGTTAATTGACTCACCTTAGTCCAGGAACTGGGGTGACCGATATCTGATCCGGACTGGTTATCCAGGTGACGTGCGGCGTCGGGCTCCCATGAGCGGAGCAGCTTAACTGGGAGCCTGTGGTATTGGAAAAGACCAGAGTACTTGGTGGCTCGAGAACGAACACCGGGCCTTGCTGACCAACCACGAGTTCCAGAATGCAAGCTGGAAAATAGATGGGAAACATTAATGGAGTTTCTAGACCAAACACTAAATAGATCGAAATAAATTGACGAGCGATCCTTATGTACCATAAATGGTACTGATCGTTTCACGATATCATTCGCATACAGAAACGTTTCCTCTCTTCTATGCATTCTCGTATTATTTGTTTTCTAGGAACACGGGGTAATCGGCAGTGTGCACAGCTGTAAATAATTTCTTCGCGTATTTCCGACAGGATGGATACAGTTTTCGATAAAAATTGTTCGACTTGGGGGGTTCAACGAGCCTCTCCCTTAGCGATTCGGGGGTTAATACGACGATGCTACATTTCTGTACGGGCCAAGTGGTTCAAGCGGCGACAGAGACAGAAATAGGGCGAAATGGGGACATGGGCGAAGCGGACGGACAATGATGGGGGCGAACGCATGATCCAGTGCACGAGCACTCCAACAATAATTCAGAAACCGGAGAAATCAATTCCGGTAAGCCGAATTCGACCTATATTCCGCATCGATTTGACACTACGGCCAGCCTGAGATTAAACGGCCTGGGAAGCCGGCGACCGCGTCACCGGTCCTCTGAAATATTTAATTCGAAATCCGGAGGATTAAAATGTGCACTCTTTCTCGATTTATGGCCGAATCATTTCCCCTTCGTTATACAGAGTATCGTGTTATAACGCGAACTCGGCGGCCGCTTCCTGTTATTTTACACGATTTTCGCCGAACGGAAGAGCTGCGTTACTCTTTCCTCTGCTTTGTCGGAATTTGGCCGTTTTTCTTCGAAATTTGTTGCACTTTGTCACACTGTTTGTCATACGAGAATTGGGCTGCAATGCTCCCATTGGCGATCTCATGCGACCCGTACTCTGCGAGACAAACGAGAAGGGCGTTTCGTTCTCTGTGTGAAATGAATCTTTCGTACGAAATATTCCGACTATTCTCGGCGCAGAAAATTTTCCGCGGATTTCAATGAAAGACTCCGCTGGTTCTGGATGCGGATCGATAACAGATTATACCGTCCAATTCTGCCGAACACGGAGGTTCGATTTCAGCATTTAAATTTAGACACCGCAATCGATAACTGTGACGCGTCCGCGCGGTGCTCTTTGGCTGAGAATTTCGACCTGTGCCTTCGAATGTTTCGGGCAACCCGTGCAACTATTTTGCTTGCTATTTTTTATTTTTTCTTCGAATTAATTTCTACCGTCGATATCCGAACGTTTCATGTCCAATTACCTGAAACTTATCGAGCACGATTGCACCAATCTATTAATACGTTTTTGTTCCACGAAAAATTACTTCGCGTCGTCCGGACAAATTTACCCACGAGGAATCGTCCGGTTCTGGCGATTCTCAGCATTATATAGAATTCTGTAACGCTGCGTAGCCGAGAAATATAGGAATATGCGAAGCGCAGCGTTTTTCCATGGCACGCAGACAACCGTGAAAACGCTCCCCTTTCGTGCTGGGGGTAATGGGTAAAGATAAGGTGGAGAGATCGTGTGCGTAACACCAATATAAACGTGACTGCTCATTTCTCTACGAAACGCAACGATCTGACCAATAGGAATTGTCAACGTGGTTTACGTTTCGTTCTATAAATGTCGAATACAAGGAATTCTGGATTGCAATTATTATTCCCATTTTTATATAGATACGGGGCTCGATATTCTTTCATTGGAATCCTCATAATTAATCAATAATATTTCTTAACACAGATATCCTACTTGTCTGTAATTTTATAACCGCACACGACCCCCTAATTTATATTTAAAATTCCCCATTTTACCTCGTCGATTGTTTTCTTGTTTTCAGTACTTCCAAAAACAGAGATGCCAAAGATATCTATAAGAAAGCAAGGAGCAAATTGGTTTCTCGTCTGATAATTCCAAAGTCTCCTTCAATCTCTGATTTCGAGCAGCTTTCAGACGGGTTGAGTGCGCGGGTAGCCGCCAATCACATTCGATCGGGCATGGGAAGCGAAAGATCATCGATCCAGCGTTAACCGGCGTCGCACGAGCGGAAATAATTCAGCGGATGAATTATTTCACCCGGTGCTGGGCCGCGACCCGGCTTAAAATACGTCTTGACGCGTCTGGGATCCGCGCGTCTGCGTCGCGGCGCTGCGACGCCGAATGAAATTTCCATCCCTCGTTAGAACCCGCTAAACTGCGACGCTCCTTGGCCAGGAAATTGAAATTCCATATTCGACCCAAGCCTCCGCTCGAATGGTACAACACGTGCGCGCAGAAGGAGTCGCGATCGATTGTAGATGGTTAACGGACCGAAATGAAATGAAATGTTCAAGCAGGACAATTTTTTCCAGCAATTTCTACGCGGTCGCGATGGAAAATAAAATTGAATTGATCAATGCTTATTTGCGCCAAGTCAACGTTGCCTTTCCTTTTTAGAAAATATATCATGCACAGTATATATATATATATCTCTCTTTTTTAATTACAAATAATTGCAAAGATCCGATCAACTTAATATCCAACGGTGCAATTCAGACATTTAACGGCAACGATAATTCCGTCCCAATACTTATTTCTACCCGTACGCTAACACGATCCCGTCGCCTTTCAATATTTTTCCAAAGCACCCTCCTCGTTCAACGTTTTAATAGAAACATCTTGGCGGGATCGAGATTCAGTGCGAATAGCCCACCCCATTTAGTCGAATTCCTCAATAAACCTCGGAATCAATGGAGCGAACAGAAGAAATCCTTCTTAGCCCCCCTTCGTTTCGATTATTGCTTCTTCGTGCGTCTCTCAGATACCGTTTTCCATCGTGTTCGAAGTGACAATTGATTTGTCGTGCGATAAATAGGTCCAACCGGAAGCGAAGGAAGGCAGGCAGTAAAGGGTGAGAGTGGGCACTCTTTTCACTGAGGGGCTTTTACCTTCGACTTTTGTCATAAATCTAATGAAAGCCTCGAGCGCTTTTTATTTACTCGAGCGAACACTCGTACCTCGAACGAAATTCGCGTGTCGATGAATATCGAGGCGATTGTATTGGTTTATCGAAATCGATATGGTTTGTATCTGTTCTTTGAATCGACGATCGCCACCGAAACGAAAACGATCGTAACCGACGCGGTATTCTTCGAATCAACCGACTTGTTTTGTTAATCAAACGTGGTTCACCGTCAATGGCATTCAATGAACTTACGATTTCCATGGGGGCCCTTCACGGATACGATATTTCATTGTTCGGTCCGATTGAATTTCCATCGGCTTTCGTAGCGAGGCATAAATTTCTTTCCACAGCTATTGAAAGTTTTGCAGCGTTCACGAAATTACAGGGGTTGCAAGAACAACTTCGTGCAACACCCATACCTACTGAGAACACATGAAACGAAGAAGAGCAAAAAGCGACCAGAAAAAGTTCAACAAAACCGAATATACTTGAAACAGAAATGAAACGTTCGAGAACCAAAAACCTCCTTTTAAATACGAATGTGAACCCCAAGAATCGGATGAAAACTCTCGTTCGAACTCGCGTCGCCGTTTCCAAAATCGCGTTAATGACACAAACGGCGCACGGAACGCAGCGTGGCATACTAATCCGGTAACCGACGGGAACGGAGAGGTGAATGTACAATCGTGCAACGAATCGTGCCCCTGGTTAAATAAGATCAGAAATGGATCTTCATTGTCGGACAACGGGGACGAGATTATGCATGTGCGAAACTGCGGCTGCGTGATGGAGATAGATGAGAGGAGTTCGCAGTAGCAGATGTTCCATGCCGCCCCCGCCCCACAACCCCTCGCCCCTTTCAGATTATAATAATGATCAATCTTCGTGTTTGTGTTGCCGCACACGTATTTCCGGGAGCACGCTATAAATCACACGACCGGATTAGCTGGTAAAAGCGAGCGCGGAGAAATTGTTTTGTCGCCTGGTGGCTTCGGCCGCGAGCAACCTCGAGCCTCTGATTTCGGTATGTCCATGGTCCGATTGCAAAGACGTGGGACCGTATGAAATCATTTACAATAGAAACGCGTAGAATGACTGGAATTTGCGCGAATATTATTTGACGCGATGTGCAAATGTTTCATGGTGCTGGAAGAACATAGAAGTCTTAATTTCTTTTCCTGTTTGGAGAGGTAGGATGCATTGTTTTAAGGATATAAGGGAATAGGGACTTTCCCCCCGTGCGTATGGGTTCCTTGTGTTTTGCTCCTCGAGCTTTGAAAGAATTTTATTTCGCAGGGATGACGATGATATCTTTTTGCGTCTGAGGAATATATAGTATGTGCAACGCCCACCTATTCCATTGGGAATTACTGCAGCGCAATCTTAAGGCTCCCGTGGCATACGAATTTGCTTGGGGTTATACTTTTCTTATCTTGTTTCTTGGGATTTGAAGACATTTCGTACGAGGGAAATTGAAGGAACTTTATGTATGTGGGATATTTAATTTGAAAAGCCCTGGGAATATCTTGGACATCGATCCGCTACTATTTAGGAGTTTGCGAGATACACAAAGTGGGTGGTGTAGTATCCTTTCTATTGTACTTAGGTTTATTAAAAATGTAAGAAATTGTATATGACAGTAAACTGTAAATATTGTAATAAATTTCAAGACTGCTAATACTTTAAAATCTATGTTGCCCTTATTTTATGGACCTTGTATTAATTTAACTTCGAACAGATTGAAAAACTTCCAGAAGCCTTGGAAATATTAAGAAATTAAAATCGTGAATACCATGTGTAGGTGTTCAACAATGTTAAATGTAAACGTGGTTGATCGTGTACGGCGCACGCTACTTGCCGGACATTACACTGGCTTGTATCACTTGTCGGCCAGTGTTCAAGCTTCATAGCATGTCTGGCTACGCGGGGGGGTATACTACTTGTTGTAGAGTAAAGGTTGAACGATGTGCAGGCTAAAATCATATGCAGCTGGAATTCTGCGGGGAAATATGGTGGAATCTCATCGTGTACCGAATGGAAATTGTTCAAATTTTAAAATTTCTATGCTAATTTTTTACACGAAAATAACTGAACCGAAGAAAATTCCAATACTGTGTGCGCAAAATCACCATTAAATTCTTTAATACAGCTTAAAAGCACCAGCACGAAAATACCAGTTCTTCTCATTCGAAAGTTTTGAAGTAAAAGCAAAGTATCCGAAGTGATTATTCTGTGAAAGGATATCTTCGAAAATATGTTGAATCGTCTATAATCTGTTGTATCGTGCACAAACAGAACCGTTGGGAAAATGAATCTACCATGCTGGATGGTACAGTGATTTGTAACTGGCCAGTGGTTTTCTACCATTCTTATTCAGCCATGATCGTTTTATGCGTTTATGAAACTGGTTGCATCAAAGGTGTTGCACGCTTCGCTACCACTCGATGGCTGTGGCCGTGTTCCCCAGTATGGATTTCATGTTTCAAATTCTACATGGTCGAACAGAGCGCGTCGCAACCACGTCTACGTTAATTTATATCGCTGGCTGTACAATAGCTCGTTCAATTTATTCATTGCAGTGGATGCATTGTCGCTGATCCATCGGCCTCGCGTTGTTTTAAATGATCAACGTCCGAAAAGCGATTCGTATTCTAATTTCTACTTGAGGCGTTAGCGGCACGACGTTTCCGGCTGTATCAATTTCATCTCGAACAGAACGCCTCGTATTTAATATCATTGACGGAGTCTGCCCAAACGATATCTACGAGACCATCGCGATTCACGAACTCGAACTGAATTTACGAACAGAGTTTAAATAATTACACGCGCATATCTGTACGCGTCCGAAGGATCTAATTGCCGAGCAATTGTGCTGCCCGCGAAGACGCGGCAGCGTGCTAAAACTTTACGAGTGGCCGTCGTCGAAACACGTGGATCGATACGTCCGATACGTGAATAATTCGTGTATCCGATTCGGTCTGCGAACCGAACAGCTGGCCACATCTTCCAAATAATCTGATCAATAATCCAACCAGCCCAACGCGACTCTGGCCATCGCGCAGACCAATTTCGGCGACCACGTCGAATAATCGGCTCGCCGCTCGAGTTTTGCCGCGTGCCTCGGTTTGGCATGATTTACACACGTCGACGACGATTCTTCGAATTCTGTGCGTCGAGCGTGTCGCGCGAATTGCGTCGCTCGGCCGGGATGAATTTCCCTCGGTTTTGCTGATCATGGAATTTCGCCGATGCGATATTTCTGGCTAGCCCACGAGCAAGGGAAACGCGAAGCTGCGAAGGAATTATAGAATGGAGATATTTAGGTGCAATGTTGATTATCAGGATTATTTGTGTCGTTTTATGCGACCCGCCTGCGACATTTGAATTTCGCAATTTGAATGAAACAGCTTGGAATATTATTTGAAATCAGGAGGAGAGGCGTGACAATGTAAAATAGTAATTATTTTGTCTTTTTGAAAAAGAAAATCGATGAGCAAATCTGGAGGGGAATAATTCTTGTTCGCGATACAACGAAATAACATACCTTCGTTGCAATACAATGTTCAGTACTACGAATGTAGACGAAACTCCGAGAAAAGTTGAACAAAATGGCATAATATAGAGGAGCGTACGTTCCCTCGGTCCTGCGGGTCGTGTGTCGAAAGGTCGCCGCCGCTTCCACCCTGGCAATCCATCGATGGATCGATAGGAAAACTCATTCGTAAGCTTGCAAAATCTGGCAGAATGATGTGCCTGTACGTGACACGCGAGGCTGCGGAACGTGAGATCCGACAGTTGCAATTTTACCGCATCTTGCCACCATCCAATCTACAATGCCCTCGCTCTGTCCCTTTTCAACCCTTAACCGCCCTTTCTCTACACTTCAACGCCTTTTCCATCGGGGCTGTTCCACCAATTCGCCCGCCCCGCTGCCCCCCTGCCACCATTGAGTCGTATATCGTAGCACCAATATTTATCGAGTACGTTCACATCGTACGATTCCGCCAAGATTTATTTTCTGCTTGTTGCTGCCCGCGAATAGATTTTTCGTTCGAAAAAGTTACGAAGGTTTCATTCGAATCGGTCGCGGGCCACAGGTTTTTGCACGAGCGGCAATAACTCACAGCGGCGACCGTTGCGCCGTCATTAAGTTATAAACGATCGTTGGCGGCGGAGCGCTTCAAGTACGTTTGTTATTGGTTTCTGCAATTACCACGTGGCAATGATCGTTCGCACCGCAACCGATCGAAAACACAGGGGGTAATTGCTCGACACGTGTGGAAAATGGCCCGGCGTGGGGACCGTTCGATTTTCGGTTTTCCGTAGGCAAATTCGAAATTGGTTACGCGGCGACTTTGTATGGCGTGGAGAAAAGGGGACGGAAAATATGGGGGTGGCTCGTTCGTTCCAATCAGCGATTCGACGTTTCGGCCTGTATCTCTTTATGAAACCCGTGCGATTATAAAAAAATGATAAAAGGAAGAGAATTCGCAACGCATCGAACGAATTTATTTGCAGCCGGCACAATTCGCACTAAGAAAAGGAGACGGAAATAATCGAAAGGAGCGTGTACGAGCAGTAAATTACCGCGAGAAAAATTGTCGTTGCTGATCTACATGAAACAAGGTGAAAACAGGAATTATTTCGCAATTAGTTGATGCCCGTAACTACCGCGTTGCAGAGATTCTAATTTACAGCGATACCAGCGTCACGAGTCACTGTTACTCTGGTGTCAGGTCGCGAGTCTCTAGCAAAATATCGACGCGTTGTAAATTGGCTCGTGTTCCTGACATGCGACGAGCACACAACGTTGCGAGCGTTCGCATATATCGCCGCGTGTCATTGTGGCAGCCGTGCCATCCGATCCAAGGATGGAGAAAAACGATCGACCTAAAACTACGTCATACATTTAGGATCCTTCGACACCCTTTGAATTATGACGAGGCTGACGACGCAGGCACTACGGTGCTTCTTTTTTCTTCGCTCGTCGCTTTTACACCGACGGAAAGTAATAGACACGGAATTCGTATCTTATTGCGTTCTCCCCCTCGTTTTCCTCTTTTCCTCGTTGGTTCTTTCAAAAATGTAAATTACAATTTGTCATTAAAGCCGAGATCCTTTCACCGTCGTCTACAATTCCCTTCTTTAATCGTATAATCTGTTTCGCGCTCGACGCTTTGTACATTTAACTAAAATTGAACCCTAATCAAACACTGCGAAGCGCACTGCTGCCACTGATAACATATTTCCGCCCGCCGCCCCTATTAATTCCCAAGGACGCTCATCGATCACAGAACGAAAAAGGAATGAAACAAAATAACTGAAAGTAATGGAGGGTTTTTCGAGACTTTTCCAGAAGTACGCAAGCGGAAGATCGATGAGTGTAAGTGGTTGCGTTTCCGTTTATTTCACAGGGGCGTATTATTGGAAACGTAGACGACGCGAACACGTGTGCGTGCGCGATACGTGACTTAAATATAAACGAAAAGCCACGGGAACAGAGGAAAAGGAGAAACATCAATGCGGAATATTTTGCTTTCTCCCCGACCGAGCGCCGTTCCCCATTTCCACCCCCTACTCGCGCAGGGGCGTCTGCTTTGATGAGGAATGCATGTGCGTTCGCGGGGCTGCATTTTTTATGAACCACCAGAGGGAACAGCACATCGAGGCTGAATAACCGAACGGTGAGTTATTTCAGAAAAATCGCCACCAGTGAAACGTGAAAACACACGAACACCGCACGCAATCCCCCAGGGACACCATGGACCGTTCCATCGATTTTTGATTAATATTCGATGGTCGCCGGAGGGGTGGACTTTTTCCGCAATGCTTTCTGCACGGTGATTCGAAGGGGAAGCTGTTTCTGTTGCGGTGTAATTGAGTTGCGCAATCGTGAATATCATTCAAGAAGGGAAATTGGCACCGTTCAGCGTCTTGTTACGAATTTCGAATAATATTTCCTCGTTTCGATTCCCCTTTCTCGGATTTGTTCGCGAATTTAAAGGGGATCTCGACGGTTGTTCAATAAAAAATTCCACACCTCTGGTGGAAAATGATACGAAGTAGGAAGAGACGATACGATCAGAAACCGATAAATATGTGATCGTGTGTGACCCGATGAGTTGTACGCTATGCTGTTAGACAAGTAGTACGTGACCGTATGCAATCAGGCAAGTACCACGAGGTCGTATATAATCGAAGCAAGTAGTGGTGGGTCGTATATAATCCGACGAGCAGTTCAACGCAGCGCGGCACAAGTAGTATGTGCCCGTGCGCGGTCAGACAAGGGGGTACAAGATTGTTTCGTGGTTGGGAAAGGTGTGCGCGCTATTAATTTACAACGCGTACACATAACAGTTCGTTGCTGTTATTGTTTAAAACGTTAATCACACATTGTCTCCTGTTTGATACACTAATAGAGTTTAGAAGCACAGTTAACCCTTTTGTCTACGAAATTGGGATATTCCTTTCAAAGTTGTTTCACTGTTTCCGGACATACGATTACGATGAACTATGGTAGAGAGTATGGAATTTTAACAATTGTAACGAGAAGTAGAATTGAACGATTACTAGTACAGAGTGTAACGAAAGAACTTTCTATTTCGTTCTTTATTACGTGAACGTGGATAAGACGAAAGTGCAGATATATTAGCTGGCTACGTTCTAGTTACGAAACGATAGTTTGAATATTGTAGGTACAATCTACTTCGCTTAATGTTCAGGTACATCGTATGTACATACATTGTGGATAATTTAACAGCAATTTGACATGCTGCCCTACTGGCTGTAATTGTAGGTAAATATCGCATATGCTCAGGTTTCGCAAATTAGATCGTTACGCAGTTCGAGCTCGCATTGCTTTTAAATTTAACAGGGGATCGATATTTCCACACCTCGCGCATACGTTCGACTGTTCGAACTTTCTCCATAATTTTCATTCGCTACCCACGAGAAAAATCGAATATTCTTGTTTATCTGCGTGAAAAAATTTATTTCCTAGAAAAAACACTCCGTCCAATGGGACCAGCTGTAAACGTTGTAGCGCAGCTGATTTTTACAAATCCGACACCCGACGATGTCGACGCCGACCAAAGATCTTCGCGAGTGCTCGATCAATCCCTTAACCAATGCCACATACGCCGACTTATCGTGGACAAGAGGCAGCAGAAGAAAATATTTCCGATGATGGCGTGCGCGACAAGTGCCTTTGCTGAGCTTAAGACGATTATGGGACAGCCCGTGGATCTCGAAAATCTCATTACTGTCTCGACGCCAATGTTCTCGAGGAGCCTCGAGGCCGAGACTCAAAGAAACCCGAGGAGCGCCGCGAGACAGACGCAAGAAACAGGAAAATGCCGGAAAACATCAACCGACCTAGGAAACGGAAGTACCTGGAGGTGTTAGCAAAAAGGAAGGAAAACCTCGCGTTTCTCCAAATTTTAATCCAATTAACATTCAAAACGACTGCCCGCCAGACGTTGCCCTATAAACAAGCAAACGATGCACAGGAAATACTATGGGGTCGAGATACGAGCACGACGAAGGAAGTCACGTCGAACGGTAAGACGTTCAATCGAAACGGAAATTAAAACGATGAATTGTTAAACATTCAAGAATCCCGGACCCAGAGGGTCGTCGTACGAAAAGCAAAGAAACGAAGGGACAGGATGCGAGACGAACGAAGGGTACGCGTATGCAGAGCCAGCGAGTAGCGAAGCTCCTGGAAAGAGTCAACAGTCGAGTGAAAGACGTGGAGAAGTCAACAGAAGAAGATCGGCGTCGGTGGAGGCGAACGCGAGAAAATCGAGGGAAAAAAGGGGCGTGATGGAGAAAGGAAAACAGGAAAGAGAGAGAGTGAGGGGGGGAGAGAGAGAAAAGCCGTAGAGGGAAAAAGAGGGTAGCAAAGGAGCTGGGCGCGGAGGGGCTGGAGGGAGGAATATCGTCGGGGATTCCAAAGTCGACGAGAGAGTAGGTAGTCACGTCGACGTGAAAGATCGTAATTGCGAATTCGTTGACCCGCGAGTCGAGTGAGCTTTTCCACCAAGTCGCAATAGAGGGACGTCGGTTGAAGAAGGGGCGGCAGAGGGTTGGAAAGGGGTTGGAAGGTAACCAACGGGGATCTCTGGGGAGGAACAAGGAGGTCGAAAAAAAAGTGACAGAAAGAGACGAGGAGAGGCAAACGCAGCGGGAGGTTGCACAGAGAAAAAGCAACGCGAAGAGATTCCACGTTACGGTGGGGTGGGGGGTGAGGGGTAGAAATGCGAGAAAGGGGAGAGAGAGGATAAGAGAGAGAGAGAGAGAGAGAGAGAACGGGGGAAGGGGTGAGCGAGGCGCGAGCAAACAGACTTTGCGATCGTTTATTTTTCTGGCAATTATATTCTTCCGTGAAAAGAACCCGAGCCCCTTTCACTCCGTATTTATTTCTGTCGTGAATGCGTCGTGAAACGTCCGACCTTCAGTGGTGCTCAAGACGGGGGTGGATTCTCCGCTGGACGCTTTTACCAGCTTCGCGGGACGATTCTGTGATTTAAGGTACCATGGGAGGGGATGCCGGAAAGAAGTGGGTATACACGTTTTTCTATAACTTGTATTTAAAGGGAAGCGCGAGAAAATGTGACGAGGGGTAAACGGAGTGATCATTGTTGTTCGGGATAAGCGATATTCGTGGTGAAATTAATAGAAGACACCGATGAGAAGGATTGATTTTCTTTTCGTCGGGAAGGTGGATATTTCTTAGCAGGGGAAAGTGAACAAGTCGGTGGCAGCGTGGTTTATCTTAAAATCAACCTCGCGCAAGGATATACCGATAAAGCGATGAGAGACACGGGAGGGGTGCTTTAAGGTGCGATAGCGGGCGACGTAGAATTTCGTTCGGCGTATGGGGGTCAATTCTGTCCGTCGCGGGGCAACGGGCGATTCCCGAAACGCTCCAAGAGGATTTAAAGGAGAATGTCGAAAGTGTCTGCCGCGTCCTCGCCACTTTTACACCTCGGGGGATTTGCGTTTCAGTTTGAGCTTTGTGGACCGCTTTGAAGGCTCGCGCGATTTATATCTTGTATCTTTGTGCCCGCGGATGATAGAGTGAGTACTGTTTTATGTGAAATTGCATGTACAAATTCGCGCGACTCTAGACGCATTCCTTTTATCTCTGTCCTTCGTGCTTATCGTGTCTTTCGCGAACGATGGAACGAGCATTGTTTGATCTGGAAACGCGGCCGTAATTCTGGCCGACGGTGACAGATGTTTCTTTCTTATTTCCGTGTTCGATATTGTCATTCGGGTTTTTATTTTTCAATCTTCGCAAAGAGTATTACGCTATGTGGAAATTGTGCATGGGCACGGGATTTGCACGAGAACGGAAGAATTTTCCGCTTTCTACTTTGCCTTTGATCTCTGCGTTCGTAAATCATACGGCAAGTGTTGCTTCAATGCAGTATCAGTAGACGACGCGGCCGCGTGGAAAATATGGAACGGAATGACGGGGACGGGGACAGGTTTCGAAGGAGGAAAGATAACGCGATAACGATCCCGAAATTCCGGGCGAATGATCGATGTGCAATAATTCTTAATTGCCGCAGTGTGCCTAATTATTGGCTTTCGAGTTTGCTCGGCTGAGTTTCGCGATTCAAGTAAATCGATAACGAGGAGATAGGATTAATTGACACGCAACTCTCTGCCGTAACGAGCAAATAGAGGGCTTCGCATTAAGAATGGAGCAAAAAAAAAAATGGAGACATGTTAACGAACATAGTATATCGTGAAAAAGTGTATGCTTCAGAAGATTCGTTACGTGACATTGGAGAATATTTTTCTACGAACAAAACACGCAGGAATTAATAAGATATTGGTTAATTACAGAAGACATTAGTTTTCCTCTTTATTTGAATGTTCAAAGTGGAACTAATAATATTTCAATGTCAAAAATTGCGAAGTGAATAATATTGTATGGGGTGGAGATATATTATGGTGTAAAGTGAATATGATCGAATACGAGCTTTTGCTTTTTAATTTGTTATCCCGTACTCTATATTCTTTAAATATCTTGCGGTACTATTTGCAAGGTATTCCTATCGAACAAAGTAACGTACGATAACGCAGGCAATAAATTTGTCTCCGGGCAAACATAATTGAAATATTATATAATTCTGTAAGCAAATATCAAAATCAAATGGTGGAATAATTCTGCAATCTAAAGGTTGAAAGATAGCATGTTTTAGATGGGAAACGTTATACATATTGATGGGAACAACAGCGTCATAAATAGTTGCCAGAAATCCTCTTGTCGCTAGATTAAATTAAAAATTCGTGTTTTGATATTCGCTGTTCCAATAAATTTCACATCCCCATTTGTGCACACCTTTGAAACATAAAATGCGATCCGCTGTTTCATAAAACATTCAATACCATTAACCTTTCATTTTGTAAAATGTGTTTCCCACGCCAACGAATAACTATCGTCCTGCACACTTCTGTCGCAGAAATGTAAAAAATTGTTTAAAAATGAAAAGAAAGATCGGCATATTGACGAGGTCGAAGAGAAAACGAAAAGGCGGAAGAGATGCGACGAGTGCGTCAAAAGTGTACTCAATTTATGCGACGAAGCTTCCGGCTGCCGCAAACAAAACGCTTTTCAGAAGAAAAGGATTGAATCAAAGTGCGCCCCGAGGCGATACGTGGGCCACGCAAGGGGTCGAGCACTTAATTAATCGAAGCGCAACCAAGGGAGGGTAAAACAGTATTCGAAGGGACTCGTGCCACTCGTGGTTACCTAACATCTATTTCAAGCTTGTTCTGCTACATTTTTTTAAAACTTTTGTCTCTGTCATAGCTAGGAAAATACTCGTATATTCGATTTAAAAAAAGCAATTATTCATTCGGGCACCATAAATTCACAGACGTTATTCTCCACCTTTATTAAATAATTTTGCCGCAGATTAAAATATATTTCATTTAATACAAAAATCTATGGAACAGTGTCCCAACGCAATGCAAGAGTTATTACTCAATTAATTATGTCTTGCGATTTTAATAAACCGACCCGTGCAATGAAAAATGTACCTTCGATTCTACTGCACCATTCAGAATCAGTCAACCGCAAAAATGAACCCGAACCGTACGACAATTCTGTTTCATTGAAACCACGCTCGTATAACTAGATCAGCTCTAAGTATTCGAAACGATCGATCCCGTTCCAACCGTAGATTTCAATATTAAATCCGGGGCCGCGCGCGACTCGAAATTCATTTCCGCGTATCTAATGAACACGGAACGAAAACCACGCATCGAGTCGCGTGAACGCGGCCGGCGATATCTCCTGACAATAAGGCCGATCGTGCACGCAGATACGCGAGAACCGTGGACAACCAGCGCGAACGGCGCGCTAATGACACGTTAATTAGTTGCACGTGCTGATCGTTATAATTACCGATAATAGCAACATTTTAATCGCGCCCCGTTTAAATAACCGCGGTGAAATTTGTGACGGTTGTTTACGATCGCGCGCGGCCCCGGTTTTTCCTATTAATTACCCGGTTCGCGCGAGAATTGCCCCCATAAATTTCGGTATTGTTCTACGATTGGGTTCGCGCGGGGCTAGTCGATACAATTCGGCGTACGGCCCCGATAATTCGCCAAATTAATATCGCGCCGTACAGTCTTTACGGGTTCGTTCCCGTGGAATTAATATTCGTCCGCGCGGAGGGGGCAATTTTCCTCGGTGCGCCCTGGGTGCAAGCGATTAATCCAGCGATCCTTCCCAATATCGTCGGGCGGATCTGAGAGAAAAACCCTGCAACCCCGAACGCCTCCTCCCTTCCATCTCCACGGTTGCCCGTGGAACGAAAAATCACGTCGGCCATAACACCGTCTCGCGACTTCCCCGTGCAGAAATGCGCGTCGCGTCGTTGGCCCCGTCCCAAGTTCCCCGCAGCCACAATAGGTATATATCCTTGCCCGCCAGATAGGCAGATAATTTCCACCCGTCGTTCCCATCCCTCGCTCTCTGGCTCGGGCGCAAACACACCCTCGCGAATTCATGGACGTACACGTGCACGCGTACAAGTGCCTCGCGTGCGTCTCAGTTGCGCGATGCACGGGAAGGATAGCCGTCCAGCGGAGAGACATCGATGACACTATACATATTGACAAGACACTCGAGACCGGCCGACTGGGTCCCTCGTACCTCCGGCATCTCCGTCCGCCCTTCGGCAACCCTCCTCCGTCGCTATCCGCGCAACCCTGCCCTCCTCTTATTTCCAGCTGTCCCACGCGTAGAGGAAAAAAGCAGCCGGTGTAACAGAGGAACGGGGCTAACCCGGACGGCACGGATCGTTACTTTTTTTCGATTGGACCAGGGAGTCCTGGCGACCGCCGGCGAGAAGGGGGACGCGAAGGGGGGGGGGGTCGTAGAGGGGGCTGCATCGATCTCCGAACACGGTGAACTCGAGCTTAAACTGTCACGGGGCTGTCGATACCGTATCGGGAGGATTCTCTTTTTTTTTCGGTTTTTTGCGAGCGTCGCGAATGTTTGGACACTCCGTTCGCAGCGCGCCCGGGACATTCGGGGGATGTTTTTTGGTACGCCGATGGGACGGAGGGAAAGTTGCAATTTGATCGGAGGTGGTACTGCTTTTTTCTTGTTTTATTATTGACGGTCGGGGTGTGGGGGCGTGGGGGTGGACTGCGACGAGACGGAGGGATTATTGTGGGTTATCGGAGTTCAGAGGGCTGGAGGGGTCGGATACACCGGTGAAAGGGAGTTTCGGATTGTTGCTGGTTTTTTCACTCGCGCGACGCTACGATTGACGGGGCTGAAAAATTGTCCGGCGCGTCGTTGCGGCAAATGTTGATACGACGGTGATCAATTACCATTTATATCGATACATCTGTAACGGTGACCGTGGCACAGGGGCGAAAGGTTGCATCCGGACAAAAGCAACGTAAACGTTTTTAAGACAAAGGCAAACCCCAGTCTTCGCACTAACCGAGGGCATGAAAGCGATGCACCGATCGCGAACAAACCGGTTCAGTCCCTGCCGTTTGAATTAAATTGTCTTCGTACTTCCTCGCCTTGATGTTGCTACATTCAAACGAACACGATGGTACTCGCGATCTGCGAACCGCGTTTAACAAAATCTCACGCGTTTCGTAGATAAAGTTCAATTAATTAAAGTCATTGGTGAACGCTGAACCGAGATGCAACATTCTTACTTCTCCTTGTCCCATTTTTTTTTTTTTTTTTTATTCGCACGTCAACAATTCCCGTCGCACGTCCATCCGTGCGCAGAATACGTTACATGGGGCACCGTGCGCGCAAAAAGAACCCATCTACTAACGAGCTAACGAGGCTGAACCTGCACGCCGATAAACCACGGGACAATGGCACGTGTTTATTCCAGAATGCCACTCTGAAGGCTACGAGTGCAAAGATACGGAAGCCTGTCGAAACAATGCGTCTCTAAACAATGGCGGTATCTTTCGGCCGATTCAGAATCGTAATCGATGACGGAACAACGATCGTTCGGCTGTTCGGAAAGGGGCGACGGATTCACCGTTGCCCTAGGTTCCGTCCGGTTCGCGTCGCGACACGAACGAAATCGATCGACGACGAAATCGAAGGCGTCTAATGGCACCTGTATCGATTATGGGTAACGGGTTAAATGAGCCTTCTCGTTTGAACAGACGTCCGATGAGTTTGCTCGGCCGCTGCAGCGATTCGACTGTTCTTTTTCCGTGTACAGGGCGTTCCAGGATTCCGGGAGCACCTTTCTCTTCGCACTCTGCCGGCTCGAGGGAAGTCGACGATTGGGTCGATATTAACGAAACCATCCGGGACATTGCAGCGGACTGGTCGCGACGAAATTGACTTCTCCGTCGATGAAAATATCGATGCAACGACGTTGTTACAATTGTGCGTCGTTGCACCACTCGTTGGGTGAATTGTTCGATAGCGATGCTGTCCCAAACACTTCGCACCAATTCGTAAAGGAAATATATCGAGAACCGTGGGGTGCAAGAATTCGTGGAAATGGTTTGAGGTGGCTTTGCGTGAATCGTGGGATGTATCGAAGGGTGGCGCGAAGTGTGAATGAAGAATGTTAGTGGAAACGTCGAATGTGAATCTAGTGAATGTGTATCTCGAGGAAAGAGCGAATTATCTCGCGGTCGACCTATGACACGTGGCAAGGGTGTGCGTGTCGGTGTGTGTCCTAATGAGTGAGAACGAACGAGGAATAGAATGAGAGAAAAACTGCGAGCGAAAGTGAAATATATGGAGTGGATGATGCGTGTGCCAGGCAGAGACAAGGTGGAGTTTAGTGAGAATCGTAGTGACAGTCGAGTATCGAGTACTAAACATTTCAGAGTATTGAGAGTTCAGCACAGAGTACACAGATGTGATTTGCGCTGAGATAAAGTGTATTGAGTCGTCTAACAGAGTCGTTAAAATATATTTTCCAACGAAGCATTATTCTGATGAGAAAGTATCGATCACGATACTTTCCCCTAAAAAATAATCCTACAGAACCTGTCTCGTCCTGTGCGTGACACTGCAACAAAAATCATATCCGACCCGATGTCAGTCGCATCGCGAATCAAATTCCACGCGGTCTCCCTGAAAATTGCAAGAGTCAAACTGCCAAATCGCCCGGGTCACACAATGGCCGACGCGGAGGCTCGGAGAAGATGAAAGTTGCGCCCGAAAGAAGAGCCGAACGCGAGGGTTAGTTTCCTCATAACGCGGCGGAGAGTCTAAAAGGCCGGTCAAATATTTACTGGGACTTCCGACGGCCCCTTTAATAAGTTTTCTATTGGACTTCCTGCTTTCTGTTCGTCCAGAGGCAGCCCCGATGTACTCGCGTGGCACGATCGTCTTTCCCATTTTCCGCCCGCTCCCCGCTCTACGAATCTTCAAAGGGGTCTGACAATGAACTTGCGCCGGGATGGTTGTTCCGGTTTCTGAATCGTTCCCGGAAGCCGGTTACCGCGAGGTGAGCCGCACTTCACGGACGGGAATGCGAATAGACGTTGATTGCCCGGGGAAGCATCCCCGGGATTCCGCGTGTACTCCACGATAAAGCAAACACCGCGATGCCATCGATCGGTTCGCGAGTCTGGATTCCCTGGCCGTGATTTTCTTTCGCTCGCTAACGGCGAACGGAACACTTGGAAAGGATTTTGTTTGTCTGTTGCGGGTTCAGGGGTACGGCAGCGGTGCAGTGTTAATTACACGGGGCGTGGTGAACGTTTGATAGACGAGGAGGGTTGATAACGTTTGGAAATAGAAAGTTATTCGGGTGCGAAATTTGAGGAATAAAAATTAGCGCTTACATGGAAGAATTCTGTGAACGAAAGAAGAAGATTCGACGAAGGTAAATGTACAGAGATTGGAGATGATACGAATGTCCGGAAGTCAGGTGATATATTTTAATTGGAAATGTATTAAACGGAGGACTTTACGTTGCAAGGCATTCAATGAAATGAAGAAATTTATAAAGGTGATGTCGTTGGACGAATGCAACCTGGATGCTGCATTAAGTAATGCCGTACGGTTTATAGGTGCCGGGGGATAGCATCGGAAGTTACGACGGTACATCGCCACCGATGGACTATGCTCGAATTGCCTCGTAAGGGACAGCCTTTCATCAAAATCGATAAGCTACAATTCCCACGTATCGCGTCTTACGATCTACATTACACGTGCACGGCGCAGTCCTTACATTTACGACATTTAACACCATAAACGACCGCGGCGTATCCCGTGCGACGTCAACCCTCCAAATAGCCACTTGATATCTATAAAAGTATAATATACATGTACATACATCGAAGCAACATCGATCGAACGACTCTTCCCCGGCTTCGAACTCCTTACACGTTTCTTCGCTTATAAGAAAGGTAAGGGGGACAAACTCGAATGGAATCGAAAGTATTGTGTCGCGAAAATGAGAATCTCGAGAACAAGGTACGCGGGAGAAGAGCGACGCAACGGAGAATCGCGTTCAAGAAGGAAGCCGCTCGAGCTGCGCGAAACCAGTTGAAACATATCTAACTGGTACAAACGTGCGTTAATATTCCAATAACGTTAAACGTCCCAAGGAACTCAACTCTGTCCCACTGCAAATGGTTATCGGGCGACAGTACATCAACGGAATCCTGTCGCAAAAAAGAAAAGAGAAAAAGAAAAACCACCGCGCCGATCAAAGCGAAAGCCCCGCGTACGGCACTGTCGGGACAGCGTTATCCCTTCCAGGATGACAAAATATCGTCGAGAACGATCGGCACGACGCGCCGCACGATCCTGAGGGAGCGATATTAATCCCGTGCCAGGAGGCAGCAAAAGAAAGCGAGGGACCACGGTGAACGAAGGGGGATAAGAGTGGGCGCAGAGAAGAGTGGAAGACAGCGGCCTGGTGTCTTTGAAGCGGAACCCGTTGGCGGCCGCGGGGCGAGGAGGATCTTTGTGCCTCGTACATCTCGCTAATTAAATAAAAAAAAGTCCCCACCCCCCGTGCTTCCTGGCAGGGTTGCTGCTCTCTGGCTGTCGTGCCTCTATTCTTCTGGGTGTCGGCCCGCGGGCAAACCGTCACACGGTGTCTCTGACTTCGCCGAGGGTGTGGATAGAAAGGGACAGGGTCGGATAAAGGGGAGAATGGAGGATAAAGGGGGAGGAAACGCCGTGTATTGTCCCCGCCATTGTTTCTGCGTGTTTGCGTTGCTCGCGGTGAGAAAGCAGTCGAGCGTCGTTACGCACTTAGCGTCGCGGATATCGAGTTACCGGATAAGGTGTTTCGAGGGTGGAGGGTTGGTTGGGTCTGGAAGAGTCCTCTGTTAGACGTCTGACGCGGCGAGACGATGCTTATTGGACGTTTCATCCCAGAACACGAATATTATAAAGCCTCGACGTTTTCCACAATTCCATATATTTCATATATTCCATATATTCCATATATTCCATATATTCCATATATTCCATGTGTTCCATATATTCCATATATTCCATATATTCCATATATTCCATATATTCCATATATTCCATATATTCCATATATTCCATATATTCCATATATTCCATATATTCCATATATTCCATATATTCCATACATTCCATATATTCCATATATTCCATATATTCCATATATTCCATACATTCCATATATTCCATACATTCCATATATTCCATACATTCCATATATTCCATACATTCCATATATTCCATACATTCCATATATTCCATACATTCCATATATTCCATATATTCCATATATTCCATATATTCCATGTGTTCCATATATTCCATATTGCCTATCGTTGCGATACATATTTCTACGATTTCATTGATAAATTATTAACAAGCCGTGCCGCCGGATCTCGGAAACATTCCCGTCCCAGGAAACCGTGAAATGCCGTGAAACGCCGTGAAACGCCGTGAAACGCCGTGAAACGCCGTGAAACGCCGTGAAACGCCGTGAAACGCCGTGAAACGCCGTGAAACGCCGTGAAACGCCGTGAAACGCCGTGAAACGCCGTGAAACGCCGTGAAACGCCGTGAAACGCCGTGAAACGCCGTGAAACGCCGTGAAACGCCGTATCACACCCTCCGCGAAGCCCTCTAATTCAGCTATGTAACAATAAAACCCTTCGCGCGGTGTCCCCCAACACCGCCAGCCTATTCACCGGAGCAGCCCCTTCGCTCCGCGACCGAGCGTGCACGCGTCTCGAACGGGATCCATTCTTCCGTCATCGAGGATGCGAGCAATTTTTCAAGCGAGCAGACACTTACGCGACGATCGCGAGGAATCAAGAGCGGGAATCACAAAGTCACAGAGAAAGACGGCGAGTGGGTCTCGAGGCGGAACAAAGGGACACGCGGATCAACGGCGCAAAGGGGCGAGCGAGAGAAGAGGAAATGCAGAAGCGGGCCGTTCGAGGTTTTCTCTTTTCTCCAACGGGAAACAGAAGACGCCCTCGCTTTGATCGACCGCGACACCGCGTCGAGAAGCCATATCGAGATATCGGGTCTGTTCGACTGGCGCGTTTTGAGATTCACGCTCGCGGCGACACGCTCCGGATTGGCCGTGATTACGCTCGCCTGCGGGTCGTCCATTGTTTCCACGACCCGCGGAAAGCTGAAGCGGATTCGCGTTGGGTGTTATCTGGACGCGTTCAGACTGGATACATTGAACTTCTCTTTCGCTGCGGATTTATATATTACTCTTTTTTTTGTCAGCTTTGTTTCGCATTACGTTCGGGGTGAATAATTGAATCGGATGGAGGAATGCACGTGACGCTTGGGAGGGGGTACGTTGCTCTTTTTGGGTGGTTATTGTACGCACTTTGTTTTTATCGACGATACACAATACTTTGCGTTGGCGAATAACGATAACGAGTTTCGATAAATATTTATACGGCCATCGTGATGAATTCTCGGTCTGTTTTGAACAGCGTTTTATAGGTGGAACAATTGCGGTAAATAGTGCATAATATCCTGCATTGAATTGTATATTATCCTCGACACCAGTTGCCGATAGCGCGATAATGGTTGAAATTTTTCATGAATTTTACAGCGAAACATGCAGCCATTGTGTATGTGTGTATAAGTGTGTAGGTGTGTAGGTGTAGGCGGTGGAAAGCGAGGGAGACGATGGCAACAGCCAACGGTGCAGATTAGTCGAGATTGTGGCTCGCCAGAGGCGCTTTCTCACGTTACTGACGTTTATTACTGCCGCATACGGTAAATAGTTAATTTATTAACGTAAATAACCCAAACCTAACCGTAATTGTATAATAAATCCTTGCCACGTTTCATCATCGCGCCAGGCACCCTTTTCTCCGATCTTCTCGCCGCGGTCCACCTTTTCTCGCGTAATGTTTCTCGCATAATTGTTCTCAGAAATGTATTATTTAAGAAATTCATTCGTCTAGAAAATACGTGCAGAGACAACGAATAGGGTGTAATAGAAAAAGGTGTGAAACACATTTCGTTAAACCCTTTCAGATAAGAACAACCAAGGGAAAGGATGTATTGCGTGTGGAGATCCGAGAGAAGGAATGCACCGGCACCGAATTAAAAGAGAGGGTGTATAAAACTGGAAGTGCTACGTACGTATAGACAGGAGTGAAAAAAAGTTTGGAAAAAGTGCGGGGGAACAGAGACGCGCTGACGGTTCCGTAAGAACGAAAGTTCGAAGTTTCGCGCTCCTTATCGAGACTTGTTCGATTTAACACTGCGTTCGATTTTCCACGACGCGGGGCGTCGAATTTCCATCGTTATTTAGACTGCTTCGTTTCTTGTTCGTTCCTCGCGGCACGCCGCTGCGAAAGAAGTAACTTTTCGTTTAAACTTGCCCCCTCCCCGCGTCGAGGAACTTTTGCACGATTGCGATCTTGTTATCCCGTTTCACGGTGCCGGCGTCGATCGGTCGTACGATTGGAAAGTCGAACAGACGCTCCGGATAATTTTAATTCGAACGTCTTCGATAAAGTTACGCGGCAATGAACCATTGTTGGACGATCCCATTGTGCAACGTTTCATTCTGATTTGCTTACCTCGATGTTCCCCTGTATTGTGTTTGCAATAATTTTGCAACGCTCGATATCAATCGGACAATAACAGCCATCGTATTATAACGATCAACGCAAAAACAATCCTCGACAGTGTTCTCAATCATTGCCCTGCCAGAACCGTCCGGGTCAGCCTGGACTGACCTCGAAATAGGGATGACCCGCGTTAATTTCATTGTCCCTATCTGCCGTCCCGTATTCACAGCGTTATACCAAAGCCAGCCTATTCGTATTTGCCGGGAAATACGAACGGATCACTCGACTCCCCGTATTTCCATTCGATACAAACCGTAGACCTCCGAGCGAGCGATGCGAGCTCTGGCTTTGCCAGGTTGAACGAGCCACGAATAGGCAACGTGGTGCCCGAGGGTGCCAGAGAGAGAGAGAGAGAGGGGGGGAGAGGAGAGAGAGAGGAGAGAGAGAAGAGAGAGAGAGTTATATCGGAGCTTTCGAGGTATCGAGGCTTTTGGGGATCAAGTCTGCTCGTCCGTTCACGGGCTCGTCAGGCTGCGTTGCTGTAAGCCGATTATACCCGCTGGAGCCTGCATCCTTGTTCATCCGACACCCGTGCACCTTCTGTGTACCCTCTCTTAGCCATCCACCACCGCCTCTTGGCGCACCCTCTGTTCGACGGTAGCGTGGCATGTTCGACGACGGGCGCCCGAGCTTTCGTCGAAACCCGAGAACCATCGATGGGAAACGGGAGTAACGGGTTAGACTAGATGCCGTTTCTGAGATCACCGGGCGACTGAGATTGATGTTTCATCGTGATCTTAGTTTGGAATTTGCTGAAGATTTATTTCGTTTTTTTTTTCTTTCGAGTTCACGCGGTGTGCAATTGTTAATTATCGGCAAATGGTAATAATAATGTTTACGGGAGGGGAGTTCGATTATATGTTCCTTTCGACGTCCGTCTAGTGACGGAATCGAGCATTAATCGTCGACGAATTTCCGTTGAAATCCCTCGTCGTGCATTGGCTACCACACGGTTTGCGCGGAGGGTGAACTCGACGATCGCGAGGGCTGGCATCGTATCGAGGAGGGATTTAGAGAGGTCCGGGTTAGGGGTAGCGGGTGTTAGGGCAACGGGGTCATCGGTAAATTCGAGAGAAATGCAAGCTTCGCTCGTAGGGCCGGTGGTCTCGTGTTTTCAAAGCGCTTTAGAGGAGCGTTTGACGGGGCGAACCGGACTGTTTTTGACCTGGTTTCCGGCCCATCCGTGTCTTCCACTCCCACTTCCGTTCGTCTACATAGACGGGCGTGCTCTCACGTCAAACGTTTCACGAAAAGGATATTCGATATGGTTTTGGTAGATGATACCTGCGTATTCGGTCCGAAAAATATCGAGGCTTCGAGGAATGTGCTCTGACGATAGATATCTGGTACTCACCACGCCAATATAATTCCCGTTCCAGTTTGCCCGTTTCCCCTTTCGATAATGATGATTTATTATCAATAGATTATCGCGATGTTCATTATTTGTTTCGATGAATGGAGAGACTGAAGCGTGTACCTGCCCAGTGATTATTGTTTGAATGGCATGATAAATCAGCCAACGTTAATTCTTTTAACGATGGACGTATTACAATTGTCTTCGCTTGTTGCTATTTCAATTATACAACGATAAAGTATATCGTACATTTACATGCACACTGCTATGTTAAGTATGAGGTATCTGTTGCATTAACAAAATTGAAACACCGTATTTCCAAAAATAGCATCGACAAGTGTGACAAAACTTTGTTTAATTATCCATCGTTATTAACTCTTGGTAAATTATCCCTCGGTGTTATTAACTTCGTCGCGCGCATTGTCAGCGACAAATAAATGAATAATCTCGGGGCAGAGTGGAGACTTTGCGAGTTTAGAAGACCGCCGGCACACGGGCCCGGCCCTAGAGGGTAACTGAACTGCTCTTGACCCCGTTCCCGGTATATTGCTATCATCTCGTGGCGTGGCGAAACCGTGCTTCAGATCAAAGCGGTTTCCACGACAAGAATGTCCTTTACATTTTGATTGTTTGTCGCCGCCATGCTTTATAAATCGTCGTCAACGTCGCTACGAAGCCCGCCGCTGGAATTATTCATTTGCGTTTCTTCGAGGATCGTTCTCGCGTATTCATTCCACTTTTTATCGCGAACGTCACCGTGGAAATTCATCCTCAGCCCGGCCCTTTACAGATTATCATTCTCGTTGTTTCACTGCTTGGCCTTGCCAGGCGTCACGAATGCTCGACTTTTAAGTTCGATTTGGATATTTGACGACGTTGAAGCGCTTTGCTATTTGTGCCTACAAGTTGGCGTTATTTAAAGATTGGGCAGAGTTAGAACGATGATGTATGTGATACGTTTGTGTCTATTCGAGATCAAATTTTGATTCCACTTTGGCATTTGTGAACGTAGGAATTATTGATATTACGTATTAAATACTTTCTTATACATTGGAGACCTTCCATAATTGCGTGAAATGTTTTAAGATAGCGTGCCAGATAGAAACATAGGTTTATCCTATAATTTAAACGTTGTGGCCAAGCCTTTCAAAATTCAATGCAGAACGTTTTTCTGACATTCAAAAACGCCGTAAAAAATAATCATCGACGATTTAACAGAATCCGAACTACGACTCCCGTGACCCTTGAAATAATTGCAAAAGAGCTCAAAGGCTGGCCGGCCACATTGGAAAACAACGCCGTAGGAAGCAGTTCCGTCGAGGACGAACGCGTTTGCCCCGTGTATTGTTATATCCGCCGATAGCCGAATGAATGGGGTTTCGAGAACCGCCAAACCATTTGCCACTGCACCGCGTCTCTTGTTCTACGGCACTTTCCATTCTACGATTCGCCAATCGAATAAACAAGCAGTCGCATAATTCATGCGAACGATCAAAACCTGTTACCTACCATTCAATCGAACATTCTTCAAGTATTCGCATTAAGTTCTGCACGTCCGTGCATTAAACAATTTGCCATTAATAAAATAGATATAATATTGCCTATCGATCGCGGTCACGCGCCAGCCACTTTCTCAGATTTATTAGTTCCTCGAGAATTTTTTCGCAATTTTACGTTACGCGCGTAAATGCAATTCAGCGTGGCCGGAACGAAATTAGCTCGAGAAGTGAACTCAAAGGGGACGAGATATCGGGCAAGGTAGCCACTCGCCAAGAAAAATAAAGCAAAGGGGATGAAGAATTCATTCGTTTAGTCGCTGATGCACGGCGATGTTTCTCGCGGTGGACTGAACGGGAGAGATTCTTGCAATTTCTTCCCGTCGCTACCGTCGCGGATATATTTCGTTTATTTGCGCGCACGTAAGGCTGGTATTTAAGCATCTAGGGTAGAGGGAAAAGGCTTTCGAGCTCGCCCGTTACTGCGGGGATTACGCCGTTCACATTTAAATGCACGAGCGCGCAACAGGAGGGAGAAATTTTAAATCAAGTAGCCGGATATTGCGTCGGGTGCGCGATCCACGCGATACACGGTACAGCACGAGAAACCGGTTTCCAAACGTATTGTCCCGTTTCCTTGTGTTTTCGAGTTCTCGTTAGATCGCCATTTCATGGAAATCGTTGCTGCAGTATCGCTGGATATTGGAAAACGCGGACGCCCGGTGCAGCGTAATAAATTTCGAAAGCGAAATATTCCTATTAGTCTGCGAGTTCCTTGGAACAGTACTCCCTCATTTCCATTGTAACTCTTCCATTGTAACTGTAAATTTGCGTATCGCCAAAAAAAAAAAAAACAAATCAATCGCATTACCGTCTCCAGTTGGGAATAACTAAAAAATATCTGAATCGATTAACAAAATATTTCGATTATATTGTCTAAATGTCGTGACGAGACGTAGATCGAATAACGGAAGCTTTACATCCGATGTCGTCGACCTTTACGTCGGGTGTTACACCCCGGAGCGTTGACAATCTAATGTAATTTACTTGCCGTTTAACGTAATTAAAGTGCACTTTGAGGTGCGGCGGGACGAGAAATTAGCAGTGAACTTGGGGGGGTTCACCGGCGAACTTCCCCGACGAAATCGACACCGCAGCGATCGCGCTTATCTTCCGTAAATTTCGCCCGGAATCTCGTCGTTAGGGGTGATTCGCGAAACCGAGAGGGGGACGGGGAGGGGGGTGGAGGGGGAGCAGCAGGGGTTGAAACGCTCCGCGCGTTTCCTGTCGCGATTACAAGCATTCCGCAAACAACGCGACGCGTTTTACCAGAGACACCCCTTTCGTGCGCGACACTCGAAACATTCGCTTTATTGTTCCGCGAAGTGCGACTCGCGCGGGCGTATCGCGTAAATGCGACATCACACCGAGGATATCGTTGCGCGAATTCGTACGTTGATTTCCGTTCCGTCCGCCTCGATTCGATTCGCGCCTCTCCCTAACGATTCTTAATTCGACTATCCGAGGGTCGGTTTACGAAGGTTTCCGAAACAACGACGCACCGAAATCGTCGAAGTTATCGACGAGAGGGTGCAACAGACGCGACTCGATTCGAAGCCAAATTGAATCTGCCTGGCGACCGGGGAGGTGCGACGAAAGATAAAACGAATAATAACAATAACGCCGAAACACGACGGAACGCACCGTGAACGACCGAAAGCGCGATATTCGTCGACAGATCGGCAAAGGGGACAACGATTGAATTGCCTGCCGTTTATCGCCGTTCACGGTGGGTATCGGTTTATCCAAGGGTTCTCCATTTCCAGCCGCGTCGCTCATATTCGCGCATTATCGAAAGACCGCGCGAAGGGTGCGGGTTTACGCACTGGAGGGGATGGAAACCCCGTGCCAGGCTTTCGACCGTAGCGGGCAAAGCCTCGGAAAAGCGGCGAGCACGCGGACGCTTTGATATACGAGAACAGGCCGGTTGCAATCTCGCTGTGTCCTCGCACGGCCGTGACTACCAATAATCGAACGTTATTGCGTTAGCCCGGGTCTCGTGGCTGAGACCCATTCACCGGTCGTAACACGTGCACGTCGAAATGGAGAACGGGTGCTGGATCGGCGAGAGGAAAAAGAAGAAAAAAAAAGGGACGATTCGATGAAGCGAGAGAGATTTTAATGCGTTGGCCGGTTGCGGTCGGGGCTTGGCGAGCCTGATGATTGCTGCTTGGTGGTTGACGCGTTTTCGGTGGGGTTGAGAATGGGGTGGAACATCGACGGCGGTGGTCATGTGCGATTTGAAATGTTTACGCCTGATTAATATTAAGTCTAGCGGAATGTTCTGTCCGATAATGTCAGCCCAAGTTTCACCATTGCATGGCTGCACCTTTCTACTCTTTTCGAAATTATTATATCGCTCGGTAAATATTAACAAATGCATCGAAAATGTATTACGTTGTTGTATTATGTTATGTTGTTGTCGAAGAAAATAATACTCCACCTTTTTCCGATGTAATCGAACGGTCTTCGATAAGCGAATGCGGATAATAATTGTTGTTCTTGCGAATTCAATACCTCGCTTCGTCGTCGGGCTTTCGGTATTGTTTCGCTACTGTTTCGTATCGAAGATTCCGCGCAACTAATTGTCCTGATTTAACGCACCGGAGAACAGCTTTTTCCCTTTTATCGGGAACCAGATGCATTGTTTGCGAAACACGAGCGGCGTTATAGCGACCAACTCTGTTTGCGGAAATTTTTGAAAATTTGTTTTTCATTTGTTCGCGTTGATTGTGCTCGCCCGGACAAGCGATATATCGCGATAGCGTTTCGTTCCACTGTTCGACGCGCTGTACTCCCGTGTTTCTGCGTCAACAATTGATTCACTTCAACAGGCCCTCCACTTCGATGTATCATTTCACGAGGCGCCTCCGCGCACTCGAATTAAATTTTTAATTAAGCACGATGTTTGCAAATCGTTCCGGGCGTGCCGAACGGACGCGAAATAAAATCCCATCGCCGGCGCGTGTTAGAGGAATAAAATTGGAGCGAAGGGGCGACGAAGTTAAGAACGAAACGGTGTCAAAGTGAATAAAATATTTCCGATCCGGGTATGCTCTACTTACAAGCGGTCCGAGTTCCAAACTCGGACTACGCTTGTTCTTCTTTTGAAACCAGGGCTCGGCTCATTGTTTCTTACTGCGAAGTTGAATTTCATGCACGGGAGCCAGAGTTATTTTTAGATGGACTTTCGTCCGTTTCGGGACAAGCGCCGCTTCGAATGTTCCTCGAGCTCGATAACTGTACGTAGGCAGCTTAGAGAAATATATAGAAAAATGTACAAACGCATTGACGGTCCGAATGTACTGGGGAAATTTCGTTTCGAGATCATACTTTTATTCGACATATACTATCGTACGAGTGTCACTCTGCTATTATTTTCATCATGGAGTGAATAAGTTATTTTAGCCATCATATCGAATGAAATATATTGTCCCTAAAGCAGACTTCTCGAAGAGACTGCTTTCTATTTATCTTAACTTGCACGTGCCGCGTCGTATTTTCATAAACGGTACGCAACCCCTCGCCACCTTTTATCCCCCGCGGTTCCTTACCGCCTTAACGTCTTACGCAAACTCGGCGGCGAAATTAGGGGATCGCCAAATTGAATTTTTTCGAGGACCCTTCTGGGCGGGGAAACGACGCGGCAAACTTGAAAATAATTTTCTTGCGCGAAAATTCGTCAGACTCGAGCGTCCCCGAGGAGTCCGCGAAATTTTGTTCCCCTCCACTCGAATCTCGCCAGATTCGAGGATCGAAAATTCACGCACGATTTTTCGTCGCCAGTTTTCCACGGTTCCTAAAACAAATTTGCCACCCTCGCCCACATATATACGTATATACCAGCTTGATACACGAGCCTTCGCTCTCCAAACTTCTCGCTACCTGTTCTGTCTGTCGTGGCTCGTGACCGACCGGGTTGAAATACAGAGAAGGAAAGATAAAAAAACAAGGGGTACAGAAAAAAAGAGAATCTGCAATAGAAAAAAAAGAGGATGTAGGAAGAGTTGCGGTCCTCGTACGGGAAATACGGTCGAGTGGCCCTCCAAAGCTCCTTTCGCTCTTTATTTCCCTTTCTCTCTCTCTCTCTCTCTCTGTCTCTCTCCCTCGCTCTCGATTTTTCCTCTCTCCCGTGTTCCCGTAGTCGTGAACGTTAATAATGGTAGAACGTTATTGCATTATTCTGTCCGTTGGCGGCCGGTCCGACCGTACAGAAAGATATTACTGTGCGCACACTTTACATTTACAGTTCCATTATGCTATGATTACGTCGAGTATCGCGAACGAAGGTCCGCCGCTTTTTAACGAGGAATCGGCGCGGTGAAACGCGGAACCGGCATGCCCATCGAGAGGAGGATACCACTCGACTCGATATTCTTCTGCCCTCTGCTCGATTGCGCCAGGAACAAATGGCGCTACAGGAATTACGCGGCCCTCGATGGTAATTCAAGGGCTCGGGGAGAACACCGACGGATTCATGCGACCACCCGATCCTACGTCGTTAACGGCGAACGTTTGATGTAGCGGATAACGAGACGACTGTTGGCCTGCGCGTTTTCTGGAGGGTCCCGACATGGAGATACGTGTAAGAATTATTCAATTATTAGACCACGCTTCGCGAAGAGGAAGAAAGAGAAACGTTCCTCTCGAACGATCGCGCTCGTCGCACC
The DNA here is from genome assembly GCA_948146005.1 of Nomada fucata. NCBI lineage: Eukaryota > Metazoa > Arthropoda > Insecta > Hymenoptera > Apidae > Nomada > Nomada fucata. Next base: position 32,094,533 of record OX411276.1, read on the forward strand.
CGTCGCTCTTCACCCTGCACGATTCTCCGCGCTCGCGATCGATCGAATTACAAAAGGATCGTCGATCCTCGCGAAATAACAGAATCGTCGTAGCGGAACGATGCACAATGGGACATTCCGCGGACGCTCCACATAGCACGGGATTAGCCTCGAGTCCATCGAACCAGCGGAGATGGAGTCAAGGGGGCCCGAGTTCACCGTCTAAGCGGTGAATTAAATATAGCCATCGTGTAGCAGTCGAGTGGCTGCACGGATAAGTGGTCCAAAAAAAAGGCAGCCAGGAACGCCCTTCGTTCGCACCCGATTCCCCTTCCTCGCTTTCTCGCCACCCTTCCGCTCGATAACCGTGAATCGTCATGCCGTCGGGGGTGGACGGCCCCGTCCCCTCTGTTATCAGCCCCCCGACTGTATTCTCGAGAGTTCTGATAATAATGCGACACGAGGTCAGGAGGGATCGGCTTCATCGATGAAAACTGGTTCGTGCTTCGGGGATGATTCTTCGAGTGCGATTCGGAGCCTCTATTATTCACCGGCCGACTCGGTACCCTAATATGTAGTAGTATTCGAATCGGTCGAGTGGCATGAAATCCTTGGCAGATATATTTCCAATGTATCAATGGTATCAATTGTATCAATTGTTCGTTAGCTTCCGTTCGCATTTTTTTCGACAGAGAAATTGCGCGAAAATATTTGTAAAGTCTATTATTAATTTTTGATCGCAACATCGACCGATTTGTTCGTTCGGGAAAATCTTTCCCCGCGTCGTCGCCAATCGTGGCCTGTGTACGCGTCCAGGTATCTGTCAGGTCGATTCGCAGTTTTGCGCATTTCCATCGGGGCGATTCGATACAGTCGGCCAGATAGGGATGATGAGTCGCGGTCTATCAGCCAGTGGACGCATAAAAGTGTCGCCGTGCATGATACATGAACGGACGTATCACGCCGGCTCGCCGTTAAATCTTTTCGCCGGGACCACCTTCGGATCGAGATATCGCAGTCCCCTTCCGCCAAGACGCGACTATCGCTGGGAACGGATATTACCGACACGATTTACAGGTTTAATCGAATCCACGCGGTTGTTACGCAGATAACACAGCGGCGAGCATAATTGAATTTTGCGCGGCGATAGGACTGCAATCGCCATGGTTGCTGATTGCACCGAACGTTTCGTAGATTGTTTCTTCCAACGTCAAAGATACCAATTTTGTGTACCTTTTGTTCTTGCGAAATCCACTGTCCAATTTGTACGCACGAAGATAAAAATTGTTCGTCTGTGTCTCACAGTATTTCGATTTTTCTGGTTAATGTCGTTTATTCGAGAAAGACGGCAATGCAATAAGCTACTTCGTTTTATCATCCAATGAAACTAATATCTATAACATAGGAATCTTTCAATCCGTACCAGTTTCCCTCTCGCGGTATAACCAGAATATATTCGAAACCCGATATACATTGTGCCATTAAAAAATTTTACAGCACGAGCAACGCATTGGAAGCGACATCCAAAAGCCATCAGCTCTCGGTGAACCTTCAACTAAAATTTACTTCCCATCTCGCCACCGTATCAATCTAAATCACCAGATATTACCAGCCCGCTGCACCTCCAGTTTCTCCCCCCTCCCCACCCTATCCAGTGCCGTGAAGCTACCCCTCTGCCCCTCGATGCCGTTTCCCTGCCAACGTTCATAACGAAATCTCTATCGCCAAAAATGATTCGATTTTAATAAACAGGCAAACGAGATCCGGCTGAAACGCGGCACGCAGCAGCGCGAGTTCGCCAATTTCCGTTTCCAACCAATATCTCACCGATTACAACGTTGCACGCTGGAACGGGCTGACAAATCTGATTTGTTATGTCAAGCTGACAACCGAGACGAACTTCAACGCGCAATAACCGGCGTGTACGCGTCGACGCGGCGTCGCGACGCCTAACGACGCGGTGCCACGTCGTGATGGATTAGACGCGTGGAACGACGGGTCACGGATATCACGAATGAAAATCTGATTCGGTGTGTACACGCCGCGAGGCCGATTCTGTGCATCCTGGCAACGCGTTGACGAAAACGGAACGGAGCTGCGAAAACTCGATGCGAATATTTCGGAAACGACGGCGCGGGGATTTATGGTCCGGTGCGGTCGACGATGTGGAATCATCGTAAGAAGCATGTTTGTTGAGAAGATTGAAGTTATTTAATGGAACGCAATGGTTGATGATTGTCAACGGAAATTTGTGAATCGATTAATCGGATTATTGAATGTAATTTCTACACTTTATTCTTAGATTTTTGTTCCGGCATCGCAGGATTGGACAAGCTTCCGGGAAACATTATTATATTCCATTTTCCGCGTCGCGCGTGAGACGAGCAAGCGAGGAAGCTTCGTATCGTGCATTTCATCCTCTGTAATGTTTTAATAACATTTACCTTGCATTCGCAATGTCAACGTGTCAAGACGTCGTATGAGGGGCCCACTTTGAATATCTTTTTCCTTTCTCCGAGAAACGATGTCGCGTATCCATTAAATACGAAACGGAACAGGGAAAACGTTGAGAACGCCTCCGATTTACATCGCGACAGAAATAATAAAAATCCCTAGCGATTAAACGCAGGCTTCGAATGATAGCAATTTTTGGTTCACGCTTAACACGGTAACACCGTGGAACAAGGAATTGCGGTTGACTTTAGGTCGAGGGTTAAAAATGAAGAAGGGAAATATTTTTATCGGGTGTCCTCTGGCGAGCGTCGAGCCGTCAATTTTGTCGAAATCGATTTTGTCCGCGATATTACGACCCCCGATCGAACGTTTGCGCGACCACAGAGCACGCGTTGCCAGAGGCGCTAAAATGCGCGCTTAATATTTACTTGAAACCGCAATGCGGAACGCATCGCTGGCAGGTAACGCAAATTTCATTAACAATATCGTTGATCAGCCGCTTTCTGGCGCCGATAGTTCCCGATCGTTTTCGTCGAATCACGTTCCGGTCATGTAAAACACCAGCGTCGACCGATACGCAGATATATAACAATAAATGTAACAATCGAAGCCACTCGAAGGTGGTTCCAATCATTAGATTGATATTTCGCGATTATTTCTGCTGTTAAGTGTTTCGAAATTATTTCACATTCTCGACCGCGATGTATGTTTAATTATTACAGCTCGGTGCATTTATTCCGCCGCGAGCGTCGCAACGATTATTTACTTATTAGCCGTTCAATTTTTTTACTGCGACTTTTTTCAAATTTATTCCATCGAAAGAAATCGTGAGAAAGAAATTCGGTTACGCGTAAACGTTTGAAGGCAATGTTTTATAAAATATGGGAAACACAGCGAAATACGACAGGTGTGTACATGTTTTCCCACAGTACCTATGATCCGTGAAAATATGTCAATTGATCGAAATGGGAATTCAGAAAATTCGATATATCGTTTTTTTTATTTGTCGCCGCGTTCAGGTGACGTGATCACTCCGTGGACACGTTTTTAATCCGAAAAATAGGGGTGGAACGGGGGCGGGATTGCAGTGAAAAGAAACGTAAAGCGCATAATAACGTCAGATCAAAATCGGATTTTCGCGGGGTCGCGCGACGCGTGAAATTAGTTTTCCCAGCGCTGTCCGCGATCGAATAAATATTGATCGATATACGAACTGAGGCGACGAGGAACGGAGATATATCGAGATATTTGTTTGCAGATTAATCCGTAGAATTAATGGGTACAATACAGTTTCCTATCGGCGAACTACAACTTACTGTTCTGGAAAAGTTTCTTTCCCATCGAAATCCTCGGTTTTGAATCCGAATCGTCGCGCGGAACGTATTAAGATGAAGTTACAACACGGACACATCGGGATGTACCATTGTGATGAATTATCAAACGTAATTCGGGGGTACATTGGGATGTACCATTTTCATGAATTATCGAACGTAATTCAGATTACTGAAAAGAACGATCCGAGTGAAAGCTCGTTCCGCTCGCGCGCGACAGCGGAATCGGTTTGAAATAACAACGAAGTAAGGCGAATCTCTTCCATTTTACCAATCGCTCGTCGACGTATTATAAAAACGTAATTACGACGATCAATCGCAATTATTCAACTACGATTACGCTGTCCAACAATTATGCTCGGCCAATATCGATGGCAAATATTATCATTGGCGTAATTAGCAGACGGTACAGCTATTCGTTACAATGTTCCAGAGTCCACGCCAAACTAATATGAATTTCCGTTGCAAAGCTAACAATATCCAAACAGCCGAAAGTATCGCGTCTGTTAACAAAATTCTGCGCCCCACGTTCCAAATCCGCGTTCAAGATCGAAACACGTCCAGCCCGCGTCGTCGTCGTTCGAACTAACGATCCACCGTGGATAATCCGGATCGGTCGATCGACGAGTGCTCGAGCGAAAATGATAATGGGATTACAGGTAACCGCGCGCAATCTCGTAAACTGAACGCTTCGATCTGGGGAACGCGGTCGCGTTTCGACGGTCTCGAAGCAGGCGGTGTCAGAGTTATGGCAACGCGAGCATCCGTCAGCGGCGACAGCTCGAGCCCTCGACCATTTTCCAGCAAGCCGAGGAGAAGAGGGTGCGCGACGGGAAATTGCTCCTCGCGCGAATCGAGAGAAACGACGGAGAAACGGCACGAATTTCGCGGACCATTGGATGTGCTCGAGTTCGAGTTCCCGGGTAATTACGCGGCGAACCTGTGCGGAGGTGTGAAAATGTATCGCTGCGAGGTCTGTCTCGAACGGGCACGATCGGGCAGGAGTTTTAACGCGCAAGAGTTGACGGCGACGCGAACTGTTTCGTGACGCGTGGGATTCTTGCTCGTATTTCGATCGAGCCTCGACGTCGATCGAATTATAATTTAATTTGGTCCCACCTGACGGGACGGGTTCAGTTTCATAATTGCACGGACAATCTGGCAGGTTTTAATGTAAACGATTATCAATATTATCCTATAACGTCGGATATATCGAGATTATACGACAACGTTCGGGATCGTGTATCGCGTTATTTCCGGAAATGAATCGACATTTTCGCGTTATTTCCCCACGGCCCATTGGTCCTCCCGTCGAACGCGGAAAAATAAATCGGTTGGTATATTCATCGGTGAATTCGTCTCGCGCGGCACTGCGTGTTCCGTTAAATGCAGACCGAGTACAAAACTACCCCGATGTAATTAATATGTATTTAGTCCAATGATTAATTTGGCGTATCCAATACGTACGCGCAGATTCGTTTCAATAGCAATTGTACAACGCGTGCTCGTGGCTCGAACAATTTTCGCCCGAGATTAATATACACGTTTCTATTTTGAACTTCGTCAAAAGACGACGAGTACCGAAATGTTGCGATTCGTTAAACATTTCCCATCGAATTAATACTCTGGTGTCGTCCGATCGATCCAATGAATAATTGTCGCGACAGAAATAATCATTGCGAATGACGAATAATTAAATGCGCGGCTACCATCGAAGGGCACAAAGTTGCCTGAAATATTTAAAGCCGGAATTATTCAGCTCTTTTCGTTTGTTAGAAATCGACGCCGCATTCAGTGCCGCGTATAAAACGCAGTAATAAAACGACGATTAAAATAAAATAGTACGGAAACGGGTAAGATAGATTTAAAAAAAAAAAAGATGGTCCGTTCCTCGTTGTCCGGCAGTCGCGCCTCATTAAAAACGTATTCTTTCGCGACACGTAAACGAGAAGAGGGGGAGAATCAATGGAAACAGGAACGCGTGACGCGACGTGAAAATGATCTGCATTTTTCTTCTTTTCCGTCATTTAAATGTTCGCAGAGGAACCTAGTGAAACGTGGCCGGGATTTATTGTTCTGCTTTAAAATAGCCTGCCGACTTTCCATGGAAAACGTATTTCCATGGAAAAAGTTCTATAGAACATGTAAAGGTTAAATCGTTAAAGGGTTATTTCATATTATTGTCATTGGTCCCTGTGCCATTTTGTCGATGGATCCATTGAAATGGCTCGATTACATATTGCTAATTATTCTCTGCAGAATTGCGAACAACGATGGCGGGATTGCGATTGATTTATCGTTATTGATTTACATTATTATTGCGTTGCAGTTTTCCTGTGATCCAATTGGTAATCTTTTAATGCCGAATACAGTCATATCTTCGTTTAATAGGCGTGCATAGAAATTATAATTCGCTGAAAGTACTAGGGTTTCGATGGTGGGTTAATTAAATAAAGTACAACGGGTTTCCAAGATAATCTCGTATCAAAGGATCCATTAATTTGCAACATTGAATAAGCAGAATTCTATTCGTTCATCAGGGACGATATTTAAACCACAAGAATGGTCCATCTACATTTACCAGCGTCGAAATTTATATCGGAGAGAAACTGCAAGTGAAACGTCAAGTTTCACATACATTTAGACGCATCGCTTAGAAAGCTACGAAAATTTATGCACGCTTCTCGCGCCCCGACAAAAATACGATTCGGCAATTCGAAGAACGTGAAATTATCCCTTCGCCGGTATCGGGACGAAAATCGTTTAATTTTGCATTTAAAAAAAATCCTCGCAAACATACTCCACACAGCTCAACCCCGAAAGGACACTCGCGAAAAAGAAAAATCCGACGAGAGAAACGATTTTTCAACATTCCGAAAGTGCGCTGACCCCGTAACATCATCCACACCCCATAATCCACCGGACCTCCCTTCATCATATCCAGACAGTGACATTCGCGAAGAAAACGCGTTCCGGAGGCCGTATCCACCGGAAAGTCGTTCATTTTCCAGCGGACACGTACCCTCGCTTAATGTCCGTTCACGGTGGTGCCGGTACACGCGTGTAGCACGGGGGTGTGGATGGTGGTGGGGCGAAAGACAGGAAAGAAGATAAAAAAAGAAAGGGGGGGTAGTGGGAGGTAGACGGTAGTAGCCAGAGACACAAAGAATGGCGATCGAGGGGATCGGCGTGGGGGATGGCGAGGAAGAGACGCGACAGAGAGCGAGAATCACGATACTCCATCGGGCAGAAATCGATACAGGGATGGCCAGGGGGTTGGATAGGGGTTGGGCCATTCCTGTACGTATTTTTCGCGAAAGTATCGCGGACACGGATGCTCCCGTTTGCACGTGGCTCTCAGCTGTACCTCGACGTCGCGACGACTGTACTTCCGACGGGCTCGTCACGCGATTATCGCTAATATTTTGTTGCCGTGTCCCGTGTAGAAATTCGGCCGAGGGGTGGCGACGGAAGATTGAAGGGATACTGGACAAGTAGCATTTGCAGGTTGCGTCGTGCGTGCACGCGTGTATTGCAGCGGGGCGTTTATTATTTTGCAGTCGGACGACTGTTGTATCGGTTGGACGACTGTTTCGAATGATCAATAGTTCAATTAGTTGCGTGGAATTTTTGTAAATTAACGAGGAGAAATAAATTATCGGGTCGGGTAATGAACTATTCCAGCGATAAAGCTCGACGAAAATGTTAATAAATATTGATCGACGGGGAGAAATTTGAGGATCGGACGAGTACAGCCGCGACAAGTAGATTATACCCGCGCGTGGTCAGACTCGGCTCAATGACAGCGTACTCCCTATATTTGGATATTCTTCATCGAAATTCTTCTCTGCCGAAAATTGTTTCCACACAATGCTTCACATGCATTTGCAGGTGGATTTTAATTTTCCCATGCTTTATCATTTATAATATAAAATACCTAAATAAAATGACAGATACGCGTCGAGGCTAAATTTGTCTAACAATTTGCCATTAACCTAAACAATTCTAAACTCCGTTGACGCAATTGTACAATATCACCCGATAATTGTTATATAATAATTACGCACAGTGTCACAGCATAATGTTATATTCAGTCGCAGGAATTTTGATACCACACGTTCGTATACATTACCGATTCGTCGGACTGAATTTTTCATCGCGTCGTAAAGCACCGACGCGGCGTTCGACTGACAGAATTGTGACAAATTGATGAGAATTATTCGCTCGAAAATTAAGACGGGATTGCGCGTTTTTATTCTGCTAGGTTTCTGAACGGCAAGTTCTGCACTGATTTGTGGCACGCGTCAATGTTGATACTTCCGTTTAATTGATCGTTAATTAACTGCGAGAAATTAATTATTACTCCATTCAGCTCGTTACAAAGTTGTCGGTACAAAATTTGCACGGCGCGCGTGCCGTTCATTAATTCAAGTTTATCGAAATCCCAACTCTAGCGTGGATGAAACAGTTGTTAATCAGAAAGCAAATGGGATACATCCAGTCTTCGAAATTGTAATTAAAATATCCCCCACTTATCTCGATACACCTATATTAAACCCGCCATAATGAAGGAGCTCTTCATTAAGATCCTACAAATATACAAGTAAAAGAAGAAGAAAGAAAAAGCAAGGAAAAAGAAACTAGCTGGACAACTGAAAATCCCCTCGGCTTGTGCACCGTCATAATTAGCGAACAGCCTACTCGTCAGCGTTTTCAAGCCGGACGATTCGCTGACTTCCGTTCATTCGAAATTAACCGATAAAAGGCAACTCTTTCTCTCTCTCTCTCTATCTCTCTATCGTCGGCCCGCTTAAATATTTGAAGAACCGCTCGACGAAATTCTTCCCAGAGTATCGGGGTGGCCCTCGAATCGAAAATCGCGTCCCTCAGTCGTCGTCGTCTCTCCCGTCATTTTCTGTCGTTTACTCGTCGATATTTCAACCTGGCCTATCTCCCCTAATGGATAATTTCCCCCCTGCACCCCGTGCCAACCCCTTTCTACCATTTCTCCGCTTCTTCCATCCGGCTATCTCGAAACTTTGTACGAGCGTTGAAAAAGCCCAGACCGATATGCTCGTTGGCATCGACGATTGCCTCAATCAGAAATCAATAGGACTGTCTAGCACGCCTCTGTGCATGTCAACGCACCTTCCTGTCCGTTCATTGTGGAACGGCGTCGCGCGACGCGCGATCGGCAAGCTTGTAACCCCTCGAAACAGCGAACGATCGCCCTCTCCCGTGATGCCGCCTCGGTGTTCCGCGTTTTCGTTCCCAAAAAAATTCGCCCCGGTCCCATATCCCGATATCCTTGGACGGACGTCGACGATCTGTTCCCTGTCGACAACCATGAACTCCGCGCGAGACTCGACGATTCGGTGTCGCGCTGAAAAAGTCGTCGAGCCGAAAAACTCTGCAACCACGCGCACACAACCCTGTGCACCCGGTCCCGAGACTCGCGATTCGTCGGTTCAAAGTTCCGGCAATCGACGGCATCGATAAAGCGTAAAATGAGAATCACTGGGCTGTTCGGCGCGGAGTGTTGGCACAGTGCTCGTGATCGATTACTCGTCATCCGCGCGCGATGTCCCGAGTTCGACGCCCACCGCCCGCTGCCAAACCAAACGTACCTCTTCCTCTTTTTTCCTCCTCTATTTTCCTCTTTTTTCCCCTTTTTTTCCCACCGGATCCATCCCCCGTTCGCCACCCCCCCGCCGCACCCCCCGCCGGTGCCCGAAGCTCGTTGTCTCCTGCTCTCTTCCCCCGTTCTATTTTCCTCGCCTCTCTCGCCGGTCGTCGCATCGACCGTGGCCACTCTACACACGTACGTCGGACGGTACCGAACGTAATTTCTTCTTTTCTCGACGGGAGCGACGCGGGTTGCACAAAACCCTCGCCGCCGGAAGGGAACCGTAGGCGTAACGAGAAAAATGGGTAGAGAGTTTGGGAGGGGTCGATCTCTGCCAAATCAAACTGAACCCCCCGCTCTGCCTCCCTCCACCCCTTCGTCCAGCGACGGTCCAGGACGAATTCGAAGACGGTCGCGGTCGCAATCGATCGCGGGTGACCGGTCATCGACCGTTTCGGTTCGTCTTATCGGCGATCCTTTCAGCTTTATGTTTCCCGTTCGTTTCGGGAATTTTACGTCGGAACGCGCAGCCCCGAATTTCGAGGAAGCTCGCGCGTTAATTCAATACCCGTGGTCGGACTGTTATCGACAGGCCGTTTCTGAAACCGTGACGTCTAATTCTTTTTCCAGCAATATTTCGCTTCTTCGCGTCGAAGAACCGTTCGATCGCGCGGTGAAGTTGAATTTCGCTCGCGAAACGAAAATCGTCGTCCACGATTTATTGTAATTACACCTTACGTTCCCTTTCATGTTTCTATCGTTCGTCGAGTGGCATATTCGCGGTCCTAACACGGAGGGCGACGTATTGCACGACTGTTCGCCACTTATCTCCCCCAGCATCGAGTTTTCAATAAACCGATCAGTCGGTCGCGCGACGCAGGCAACTTCGTCGATGTTATCGTTCCTCCTTGCACGCCGCACGTGAAACAGAATTCAAATTACCGCCTTCCCTCGCGGAAAAAGATCGCAGATTGCCCGGCTCATTGTCTTAAAGGGCCCCCATATAATGAAGACTCCTATCTGTCCATTAATCTAGGCGCGGTTCAAGCACGGGACGCGTCCCACAGGATACACGAGCTCCTTTCTTCCCTCTGGGGCTGCCCATTATCGCGGCGAGAGGGACGACGAGGGGGCAAGAGGTCGCGACAGGTCCAGAAACGTAGAATGAGCTTCGTGCCGGACACACCAGCACGCTGCCAATTCTCTATTGTCTTTGGCAATCGGCCATTTTGCCCCCCCTTTACGTTGCTCACGAGCAATTTTGTTTCCCTTCTTCATTGGTTTTTTTTTTGGAACCACTCCACCGGCACAGAGAAATTTTCTTCCTGGAGGATTGATTAACCCTTTCGCTGCGACAGTCACGCGATTCAAATTGTTCTCATTCCTCCAAGGGAAATGGTTTTTATTAATTTGTGAAAAATACGCGGCTGGAGGACTTGGCTATTCTATTTAAGTAATTATTTTTGCGAGGACGACGCGAGGATACGAAATATTACGCGCGGCTATCGAGGCGATTATACATTTCGCGTATCGACTTCGAATAAGATCCAACCAGTATTCAATCCGCACGTCTCAACCGCGCGAACGTTTTGCTGCTAATTTCGTGCGTGTCGCCGGCGTTGTACAACACGTTAACAAGGAAGTGATCACAAATTCCGGAAGCACGAGAATGAGGATCTCGGACGAGGTTAACGATCGGTAAAATATAATTTAACAACGTTAAATGCAATTAGTCGGGGTAACTTTGCGCTGTGCACCGGCCAAGTCGTTACGGGCCAGACTAAATTCGCGCCAGACATCAAAACCGTACGAAGAATCCTAAACCGGCCGGCGAACTTTCCGACAGCCCCGAGAAAGTTTCGCAACTTCAATACACCCTAATACCGCTGTATTTCACCCGTTTTCGCGATAAATATTTAAAGATCGATCTCTGCGGCGTGATAGCCCGAACGGGCTCCTTTAATGGCGAAACTTTCCCAACGCTTTTCGTCGGTAATCACGAGTGACTGCCTCCCGGCCAGACCGAAGTCTGTACAGAGCGTAGAAAAGTTAGCACTCACCGGTCAGAAGGAGTAACGCCACGGACGAGTCCATCCCCAAAGCCGAAATTCGTCGGAACGCAATCAATTCAACGCATTCTCCGCACATTCCTGGAAACGAGAAATTAATAACTGATTAGAGGACGTATACGTACGGGGCAATTAAGGAAGTTGGCTGGGACATAGTTGTAACTAGACCAGTCAAGAGGAAAGAGGAAGCAAGTATTGCAAATGTTTCAACGTACATGTATATATTTCTATTTTATATCGAGGTATTGAATTGAAAACGCGAACAAAATTTTAACACAACGGACTAATCAGTGGAGGCATAAAATTAATCAACGCTGGACTTTGCGAGGTGTCGATTATTCTATGCCGAACGATTTTGCGAACTTCTTCCGGCCCTTGGATATTCGGGGAGAAGCATTAATTTCGAAACGATTAATTAGCATAGGACGATGATGCACGGCTGGTTGGCGACGTATCGGTGTTTGAATGGCAAATATACCTAGCGCGCCGTTCATTCGATAAATGTAATCAGACAGATCACAGGTGCACGCTTTAAAATTAATTAACGAGGCTTATGTCTGCATTGCTTTTAAGAAAAAGTGTTCACTTCGTAGCACCATTTTCGGCTCTGATTTAATGCGATGCGAATCCATTGACACATGAAATTGCTGTTCGAAACTTATTGCGTCGGAAGCAACCGCGCAACATCGTCCTCGCCACCAGCTGAAACCATATTTTCATCCCTCGTCCCCTTCCGATTCCATTCAGTCCCATCAACAAAGACAAACATCTTTCCAATAATAAAAGAAATTAACAATAATGCCCAAAGAATATAAATCAACAAAAATTTCCCTCGAATATATCGAATAAGTGGCCGGGTCCGTTTACGCCGGAAAGTGCGTACGATTCACGGTCGAACCGTTTGTTCAATAAATTCCGGTGAATGGCACGCGGCTCGTAGCGCTTATTACTGCGGCGCGTTCAACAGATTTTATGGGAAGCGTTAACGGGAGCGGCACGTTCGAGAATCAGGGCCGAATTAGCGTGCTACCTTCGCATCTGTTGACCATTAATCAATTAGGGGGACGCGTGGACTGGTAGGGCGATATAACGTTCACCGGCGTAAAGTTTCAGTTAAATGACGCGGGTTCGCCGCGTGTTAAACGATCGCGCCGAAAACCATGGGGAAAGTAAAGTTTAATAACGGGACAGAAACGGCCATCGTCGAACCATACACGGGAGACCGTGGCGGCGTCCTCGTGAAATTATTCACTTTATGGGGTGCGCCGTTGAGGTTGTTCACGGCGGGCCGTAACATCGGACGTTTTCGAAATTTCGACGGGACGTTGGTCGTGAAATTCGACGTCAATGGAGTGTTTGTAAGCGAGGGTCGAGGGGTGTAACGAGCGTACGGGGTGAATGGCTCGCGGATAGGTGGTTGGGAAAGCGGCGAATTTCGTTCTTTCGTTGGATACCTGTTGTTGAAATTTTGTTCAGTTTTCATTCAGAGGCAAATACGGCCACGGTTGCCATTCCACCCCCGGCCAACGTGTAATATAAATCTAGTTTACGGTTGCCGGTGGCGAAGGAACACGAGAAGCATTCTAGCTTTAACGGTTCTTGTAACGCGAAAAGCTTGTTCTAAGGCGTGCCGCGAAATAGAAGTAAAGGAATTTCTGTTCGGGAACACTTTGGAGCGACGTACGGAATTGAAACGTATTAGGTTGAACGTTGGTACACGTATAAACCGGTCGATAAGCGATAAGATTGATGGTCCCGTGGCTAAGATATTCATTTATTTCTGAAGGGTGACACGCTATTTTTCAGGACGCCTTTCGACGGGCGTAATACATTTATCTTAATATTTCATGCCGTCGAGAAGGACAGGATGGCGCGTGTATGTGTTTTCGCGTGTGTAGATTTATAATCGGACGAACGTGATCACAGGCGCCAGAAATAAAAGACATTCGCTGACAAACGTGTATCTGGTTTGTCCGCAGTTGCAGTTCTTACCGTTACACGTTAATGTTTTTTAAACGAGAAAATTTTAAATTCATGTTCGTCATTTAGACATTAGAAAGTACTAATTACGCCGGCGCATGTTGGTATTTTATTTGCAATAAAAATGCTCCCGGTAAAAAAGCAGGTAGTAGGAAAAGATAAAAACGAAGCAAAATCGAATATACAACCATCGGTCCTAAATCCCCGGACACATTAATTCTCCGCTCCCTTGAAACCAAATAAAGTAAAGAGAATCAAAGCCGAACATTTATTACATCAAATACACAATTCCTCGTTCGCTATGTTTTACATTCTACGGAAAAGTATCCTCAATTTTGTTACCCATGCCGTAGCAACCCCTAAATAAGCCAGGATACGCTTAATCGTGGACACATAACTTCCAGAAGATCACGCACAGTGGTGTAATGATCTGATCCCAGGGGAACAATAACGACTCGTTTATGGTTACAGTTCATGGGGCGATACGGAAGAGGCGACGGTGGTAAACACCGAAAGGAAATTTCGTTCGCCAGCTAGAAAAGCAAGGGGATATTTCGAAGGAGTGATTGTTGTACCGGACACCGGAAACGCGACGACGATCGTTTATCACGACGCGGAAATAGAAAGAAAAATACGGATGGAAATGTGCGAGGAACGACGTGACAAATATCTGCATCTTCTTTAATACAAATTTGCACATCGTCGCGAGACATGTGAAAGCAAATTGGCGAGACAATCAGCGTTTCGAGCAATGGACAGAAATTATATATTTCGACAGAAATCGTCCTTCGCATTGGCAAATCTTTGGCCCATTCTACGGACGAACTTTCGAGGAAAATGGAATCCCGTTGAAGAAGCGTAAAAAGTGCAGTGTTTTATTTGCTTCTCTTTTTGCACGAATACATCGCAGCGTTGCAACTTTTTGCAATTTAAATGGAATAGCTACGATTCCACCCGCCGATACCTGCTTCGTCGTAAGAGAGGGTGGTGATTTCGTCGTTAACGAATTCCAGTTACGTCGTCGTGCTCTCGATACGCGAAACCGTGCTCTGTTTCCGCCGGCTTGCAATTTACGCGCGCATAGCTGCGAATACAAATCGAATTGATCGATACTCGAACGGAGGGGGATCATTGTTGAGCTTTCAAGCTTTCGTCTCCTTTGTTTTAAAGAACCGCGCGTTGTGCCTCCAGTCGGCAGGAAGAGAATACAATATTCAAAAATTCTATTCTTCGCTCGTACGTGCACTGTGTTGCAACGCGTTTGCATTCATTAGAACGCTGATTCAAATCCAACGAAAAAATATTTTCATCGAAGAAGTACAATTCAACCGTCTCGCAGAATATCATCTGGAACTGAAGTTTCATTAGAATCATTTATCGACAATTCGACGAAACATGCCTCGACTGTCAAACGTTCAACTTTTAATTAATACAGAACGGCGTACGCGCAAGAACTGAAAAGGAAATCACCCCAAACATCCGGCAATCATTCCCCCGAGTGCGCGAAACCAAACGCTCCTTCAATCCTCCGTACTCCCACTTGCTCTAAATACACACAGACAAATCCTAAAGTACCGAAGAAACCCCCAACCGTTTCCCCCACGCGGCCATTAAAACACACTCCATCCAGTCATCTTCGCGGAAGCATTTCGAGAAAAAAAAAAGTTCCACGCGACACCAGGAAGCGGTAGTTACGCTCTAAACGACGTACCCGCGGCCCGCGGAAAAGCGGAGGGGAAATGGGTGGCAGGAATAAATAAAACGTGAGAAAAAAAAGGGGAAAAAGAAATTATTAAAGGTCTCGACGACGACTACGAGAGCGGAAGAACATTACCACGAGCTGGATCAAGCGTTTCGTGTCGCGCGAACCATTATTCGCCTGAAAATGCGCGCAGCGGTGAGTAACCATAGACACGCGCAGCCCCCTCCCCCCCTGAACAGATTTCGTTCGATCATGCGACCGCGGAAAAGGTTTTTCAACCCCTTCGCCCTCCGACTGTCACTTTACGCCGACGTTTGATGCTTTTACTCGCATCACGGTCGCATCTGCCTTCCCCCTGACGCCCCTCTGGCCCTATGTCGAAGCTTTTTGCCGTGTGCCGGTGTACATGCGTGAAAGGAAGTCGGCAACGCGATGGAAAACACCGACGAGAGAAATCGTGTCGTCGTTTCACGTCATTTTACGAACGTAACTCGCCGGGAATGGCTATGCGTTCGTTAGAAAGGGGCAGAAAAGGGGGATTTTCTTCGTTGATATTCGATTCGTGGAAAGAATGGACGCCTCTCGGTGTCTGTTTCTTCTTTGCCCGTCGTGTATTCGACGGAAGCGAACGAACGGATGAAAGGGGAAGTTTCATTCTTTATGGGAATTTCGTCGCGGCGATTCTTTGTGCGCGGTGGATTTGTTAGGAACAACGTGGCACGGACGCGAATAACGAATTAAAATTTGCAGACATTTGTATCAAGTGTGCCGGAAAGTTTCGTCCGATAGTGTCATCTCGCGTTTCGACATATGCCTCTTTTTACCATTGTATTTTTGCAGCCAAGCTTTTAGAAATTACGCTGGCAACGATGGAACATATGTTGTTCGGTAAATGTTAATAAACGATTTGTTTCCTTTGAATCGAAATGCGGACAGAACTTTTCGGTACCCCTATTATTCAGAAGAATCCGATTCTCGCAATCAGAATCACGATCGAATGTCCTCCTTCTACCGACGAGTCACGTGCAATCAAAATTTTGTACGCAAATGCAACGTGCAACCTTGTGTAACAGAAATTACATTCCTCTCGTTATATTTCGCATATCAGACATTGCGCGCGTTACATTGCGTAAGGAACAAAATTGCCTATCTCTCCTGGACGACTCTAAAATTATTACCGATTCCTCTTCCCCTCGTTCATTATACCCATTCGAATGCCGTGCACTGTTCGCGATTCTAAGACGCACAGTATCGCGGATTCCCCCAAAAAACGACCACGTAGATTCTACCCTTTCGCCCCTCGAACCACAGGAAACGTCGCAAAGAGTTCCCAGCGCGCTTTCGAAGCACGGGCCAGCGTGAAATTGCATGTCTCGATGCATTTCGCTCGCCTAAGGATCCCCTCCGGTAATGGAAACCATTATTGCGGGGAATATCGAAAGGATTTGCGGAGGACGAGGTGGAGGGGCGTTGCTGGGCTCGGTTTAATCGCTGGAAAATCTACTTTGCCAGAAAATTACGATATTGAATTCGTTGGCACTTTAACAAGTCCCCTCGCTCTCCGGGCCGGTTACACGATCGATCGATCGCAGGAACTCTGGCCTGCCTTTTGTCCGGCGAACGATACGTCTAAATCGCTTATCCGAACGTCTGTTCTTTCACCTGTTGAATACCAAAGAAACGTTAACGTAGATATGCGCCACACGCTCAGAAGTAACGAGGAAAGGATCACGCGGATCGTTGCGTGTGAATAATGGATGAAAATCGGTCACGTACCGACCTTTTCTTTCCCTTGCAGCGTTCGAATGATCCCTTTCTGGAAATCGTGTCGACGGTAAGGGACGATCGCACGAGAGAATGACTGAGGAGTGGTATCGTGTACGGTCAAGAAAATTGCGACGATCCAATTAATTAATAGTAATTCACGGCGACACTTAAACCTCTGTACGGTGAATCGTTTTCATTGAGAACGTTTCGAACGATTTGTCTTAAACGAAAGGAGTTTGCATATATTACGTAGAGGGGTTCATGATTTTTCTTTGCTGCGCCCTTAAACGTTGAAACACTCACGAAACGTTTAGTAATGCCAAATAGCTGTGGCAACAGATCGAGAGGCGATATAAAATGTGTATGCATAAGGATTGAAACGGAATCGCGTAAGATATAAATACGGTGAAAATGGAGTATTATTATTCAGAACCAAGTGAAACCAATTTTACTAACCTCGTGTCGCCAGCGCCATAAATAGGCGATCGAAGGCGTCTTCGAACCTCCGTCCATTATCGCAGAGGTGCTGTACACAACCGAGTCAACGACACGACGACGGTTCCGCGAACGAAAAGAAACCGCCGACGCTTCCGTCGGCTTAGCGTAATGAAATGGAAAGAGACGCGATGCACGGGAGTGAACGAACAACAAGCGACGACGGAAATTCTCCGAATGTAAACACAATAAGCTCGCGCTGGATGCGTAGGTCACGTAACTCCGTATAAAGAAGCCGTAGCGTCGCCCGCGACCCATTACTAAATCTAATACGGTAAAACTCCGTTTCAATGAAGCCCATTTACACGAACGAAATATATATTCGGCATGAAATACATTTAGCACTGCTTGATTAACAAAACCTTAGCTGAACAGTCGCGCCACTCGTGTGCCCGTCCACGATTTACAGACAAGGTCGGGGGTTATTTAAGAGAAAACGTACGATAGAACACTTTTGCGCGAACGTGAACAGGTATTGTCCGAACGAATTATCAGCCAGTAGGAAGACCTGGATGGACACGTGTCCTATGAACGAGCTGGTTGTACGAATCTACAGGCTCGGCGACAGGTTCGTTCAAACGGGATCACTGTTGTAATACTATTTAAGACGTCGCGACGTTCCTTGGCACAGAGCACGCAAAGCGTCCTTATCCGCGTACACCGAGCGACTAATCGTGACTCTAAGCACCAAAGTCGTCGGAAGGATCGGAGGTTGATGGTGGGGGAAGCTAATTGTTTCGCGATGGAACTTTCGCATATTCGCGTGTGCACAGCGTGAAAATATCAGCGAAGGTATGGAAATGGTCACTCGAATTTTCTCATTATCGCCCTTCTTTTTATTACTAACAATAAGCGCGAGCGGGAGAACTATCGTTTTATTGAAATGAATGGCTTGGACATTTTTCTGTATTATATTTTTTGATTCTCCTTATTGCAAACGGTTTCTCCAAATCCTTTGACGATCTTTTTCTGTAACCCATGGTTTTATTATGCGGGAAAATCTTTCAACTATCGTTTGCATATTTTTATTCGGCTTTCTGTCCGATTCGTTTTCCTTTTCCATCGACGAGCAATCCATATATTATTCTATGAATTTCTATGTAGGTTTCAACGACAAACGGCCTCGCAGTCGGTCCCCCCACGTTTATTTGTCTCAAATGGGAAAAGGGTGAGAAGTTTTCACGGCGTTCCGAGAGAAAGGAAAAAGCTACGACGGACTGACAACCGTAATCGTTTCCGGAGATAAAGAGGGCGAGGAATTTAGATAAGGTTTAACCGGGAGTTTGCGTACGTTTAAAAATGGTGACCGTTTGTATTCTTTACGAAAGCGTCTCTCAAACGTCACGCAAATTGCATTCCGTAATTTCGCCGCGCCGCTCGAAAGTGCAGCTTTAATCAATCATGAATTACGTTGAATTTCTTAAACTATTCCCATAATATAAAAATATCCCTTGGCAGGAAATAATAGATAGAAATTAAATTTTCTCCATGGGAGTATGTCGGTTTTTGACGTAACTTTTCTGGGCCTTCTTCAGAATTCTTTCTCTGAAAGAATTATCAATTTCTAATCCCACAGATTATTAAGTCCTTATAAAAATAATTATAACGTTTACTCGATAACTGCCAGAATAATTAAGTAAACGAATAATTAAATATTCAAGGAATTCAATATTCTCTAAAAATATATTTCTATAATCAACCGTACTTTGATACCAATTTATCAGATTCAATGGTGTGCATTAGTAATTGTGTATTAACACGAGATCCCATCGGTGTTACGATCCCCGATACTTCCGATACGCGGGGACGAGAATTAAGTAACAATGGTTCACAGGCCAAAACAGGCACAAAAGGCAGAAAGGAGGATTGCCGAGAAAAGAGGAAACTGGAGAAGCTCGTTATAGTGGTCGATGCGACACTTCGTTCTGCTCTTCGCCACTGTCGTCTATCACCGAGTCGTCGGTCGGCAAATTGGAAAGAGGACGACGACGAGAAAGGCTGGATCTGCTACAGACGTACTCGTGGCATCTGATAAGGCACAGCTATTCAATTAGTGTCTGGCGAATCTGTGCCGATCGATAACGCCCTTATAAATACTCGCTGAAGAAACACCGAAAAGACGGATCTGAATCGAGGCGAGATCAACCTGCGAATCTTTGCCCCCGCGGCTGAAATTTCGTTCGAAATCGAGCACAACCGATGAAAAAGTATCGTAAGAGAAGGAAACCCGAAATACTCGCACGGGCATAGGTAGTAACGTTCGAAGAATATTTTTGTTACGCTCGCGCAGAGTTCTCTTCTTTTCTTTTTACTTTCTTTCGATTCTGAATCGCAGATCGTCGTATTTCTCTTATTTAGCGGCGTTCAGTTTACCTTTGGCCAATCTCGAGTGAACTCATCGTCTCCAATAATATAATACGTAATAAGTGACCGGAGATAAGATCGCCAGGAACGAATGACGCTTGTTCTGTGACAATCTCCGCTCCTTTCGTTCTCCATTTCCACCCTCGCTGCATAATGAGACTCCTCTGCCTTTTTCGCCCGCTTCCAATTCCATCGATGCAGGAAGAAAAAAAAAAAAGAGGGGAATCTATTTCCTTCGACGGCTCATCTTCGATTCAGACGATTCTCGTAGCGGACATTCCGGAAGGCAGACAAAGCCGGCTTAATGAGAAGCCAACCTCGGTGTAAATGTTCCTTCAGAGGACGAAGGGTTTCCTGGCGGTAGAAAAATTGCGCCCGCTACGGAAGATCTCGTTTGAAATGCTTGGTTGCCCCTTCAGGCGGTGAAACGAATCTGGCGAAAGTAGATGACTGAAGTTTTCGTTAACGGAGGATGAAGGCAATTAATTTTGGAGAATCGGAACGGGGGCGTCGGCCCTCTAGTGAAGTTGGAACACTCGAGAAAGTATCTAGTAGAAATGGAGCATTTTAAAAAATAACCAGCCAGAGTGGGATGTTCCGCGGAACGTGAATTGTTATTTCATCTGTATTTAATTTCTCAGTCGCCCGTTCCATAGCGAGGATATTCAGCAAGTGAATAGGTGTTACCAAGGAAAACGAATTAAGCGGCCAGGAATGTCTGGCTTCCAGTAGAATGCCCCGGTCGGTCGTCAGACGCAACGAGCTCTCTCGAAGTTGTGCTGTCAAATGCTCACAGGACAAGGGACGAACATGGATCCTGCATTTCGGTTTCGCCAACCTGCTTCAGAAAAGTTCTACCTTCCGTCATTTCGACCCACAGCTTCGGTCCAAATACAAATCCAAATCGCCGAGATAAATTAAACTGGACGACAAAAGTAAAGGAGAGCTTACTAAAACAATCGAAACGGTCGACCAAGGCTGGCAGGAATGCAATACACTGTTCAGATCGATCGCACGCTTCCTTTTTCCCGAGGAATCTCAGCCCGGGCGTCTACGTTAACCCGTTGGAAGTTGAATAGCCGTGCTCGAGGGGGTAAGACAAGGACGGCCAAGAGTTATGCATTACGATTCGCCGTTCGCAGGAACCCACCCCCCTATTCACCCTCCACCGCCAGCGTAATAACATCACTTGTTGCACAGGCCGAACCCCCGTGACCCTGCCGCAAACCCCCGGAGCGCAAAACTATTGCTCGCCGCCACCCTCGCACCCCACGCCCACCGCCATCCCTTCAGACAGGGAAAGTTCCGTCTCAAGGATAGCGGGCCGGTCGTCTTATGAATTTCATTTATCTCGCCGGGCATCTTGCACGCGAACGACGTCGTCGCGCCGCGTCGGGACGCCTGCGAGCATTTATGGCCGGGGCACGACCACTTGTACGATTATCCGCGCGATTGTTCCGGACGTTTAGGGCGGATCGATTCGTTGGAACAGCGGCGGGTCCGCGTTATCTGAACGCGGGCAAAGGAACAACCTGTCCGGTATAGAAATGATCTGTTAACCTCGACAGAGACGAGACATATTGAATTGTATTTTATTGAACCAATAAATGAACGAACGCGACGAAGAAGTCGGTTCACTTGATATACATGATGCAAATATTTGCGGCGATTCTTCGAGAACGAATATATGCGATAGAAACAAACTTCTGTTTCAACGTTCAAATTTTTAACGCCTCGAACTTTCTCTATTAAAAGTATCAATTGGCCGTCAAGTCCCTATCGTATCGCCGGTAAATATTGCGAAACCTGAATCAACGCGTCTACGATATTTCTTTGTAAATCACTGAAGCTTTCGCTGGTACAGGGAGCCATCGTTCTGTCGAATGAAAACTGTCCAGAGATCCTCGCCAGATCCCTTGATTTGTTGTTTCGCCCAGCGTCCGTGGAGATCGAACGAGGGGAACGCCTGCATCAGCTATTTCCGCGAGGGCTCTCCTCGGTTTGATTGCGCCGCGTGGTTCGCCCCGTTGTAAATCTCATAAATCTTTCATCGAAGCGATCGGAATGACGTGTCTGAGGTACGTTCTTCCGTTAACGACCGAGCGCGTCAGCTTGAAATCACGATGCACGGGGTCCCGCCGCGATGTACAATTAACCTTCGAAGTTGCTGTCACAATTTCGAGGCCACGTGTCCCTGGCTATGGTCGAAAATTTGGGCAAAAATTAATTAACGCGTATATCGTGCTGTGTAGGAAAAACGATGTTCCCCTTAATTTTGTCTTCACGTTCCTTTACCTCGTTGCTCCCCTTTTTAATCGATTTGTTGGTGGCCGATAGTAAAGTGTTACTCACAATACTCGCTCAGCGAATAACGATTCCACGGAATTTTGGCGAAATCGATTCCCGATCGCGCGAAAAGGGACGCGCGGATCCTTTTTTCGCGACCAATTCGAAATCAATGGGAGCACGATAACCGGTTGCGCGTTAATCGTCGAATTGGCGTTTTTACTCGGCCGTAAATTGAAAATTCGCCGAGTTTTTAACGAACGAGCGTTGCTGCCGATTACTAGATACCAGGAAACGAATGTCTGACCAAGTGGGAATAATCGAGTTCCCCTCTGCCGCCCCGGGGGCCGAATCGTGGCCGGCGATGGCCGCATTGCCACGCAAAATTAAAAGTCCCACGTTGATCCGATGCGACGTGCGCGTAGATATTTCGTGGACGTTTCATTCGCGAATATCGTTCGGATCGACGTATCGGCTCTTGCGGATTCGCTCGATGACGGACGGATTCGATTCGACCGTTCTGTCGACACTGTAATTCGAATATAAATATATATATATATATATATATATATATTTATATATATTTATATTTATATATATATTTATATATATATATATATATATATATATATATATATATATATACAATGTGTATTGCACATAATTCTGTAGGCATCTATAATATACGTATAATGTAGAGTCTCGTCGTATCGAATGAATCGCTAGGAGCATTAATGACACTCGAGTCGAGCTTGTTTCCATTTTCCCCGAAACGGAATCGCATCCGACGTGCCTGCGATCGTTACATATCGGCGATATTATGCACGCATTTGTATCGATTCCGTCGATAGGTAAATTGCGCCGAAGTATGTGAGCGTAATTTGCATTGAATTAACGATTGGAAGATTTCGCGTACCGGGTACGGTGCAATACATGTCAAAACAGTATTTCACGAAACGTACGAAAATTTGCGAGACCGTAATTTCACGCCTCCCGGGGACGAGAGGATTGCTGAGAACAATAACACCCATTTTTACCAAGACAACGTTCGTTGTTATATGCAAAGTAAATTTACGAATGAAACTTCGAAACCGTCCAGAACGGAAACGTTTCTTTCCAACCGAACAATCGTCCCGTTCAATAATAATTAGTCTGTTGCTCCCGGTTTCAACACCATTCGCCTGGCTCTCGCGCGACCCTTTACCGCGACAAAACGAGCCAAAGGGGCCAGCATATAGAAACATTTATAATATCGTGGCCCGACCACGAGTGCGGAGGGCGTCGTCAATAGATCAAAGAAATCCTTCAGGGCTCTTTCGCCCCGCGGAACCCGCCCTCTTTATTCCGTTATCGATGGGAAACAACGCATAAACAACAAAGTCTGAGGAGGCTTTCGTGCCCGCCACTCGAAACACGTTTTCCGCCGCGATCTCGCGCGGGCAGACAGGATCGTTAATTTCGAATCGAACGGCGGGGCAGCGTTTCGATATGCTCGACAGCATCTTCACGTTGTTCGTCGTATCGATGCGCATCGACTGTATCGGTGTTCGAGCTGTTGTCCGCGACGATTCCCATCGAAGCGAGAGTTCCTCTTCGCCCCGCCGTCGATTCTGTATTTAATTCTAATATCCCTTCGAAGCGTCGCTTTCGCGGGACACGGGAATCATCTTTTCGAATTGGTAATGAAGATTCTGCTTCTCTCCCCGATCGTATTCAGGTGTACACGGGCGGGTCGATGCACGTCCTCCGCCGGTATCGAATGATCCTGGTAATTGGAAGGCGGAACGGATACCCGTAAGAAATAGGACGACGGTGCAACGACGCTCTCATCTTTCGCTCGATCTTTGGAATTTGTTGTCCAGCAATAGGTTACGCAATTAATGCACAACGAAAGAAAGAAGAGGGAGAACGGTGTCGGAAGAATGTACTCACAAGCGCAACTACAACAAGCTGCGCTTTGAAGCGCGCTCTCGAAATTAGCCAAAAAATTGAACGACGTTTTCCTTTTAAAACCTGCATCCAAATACCGCTTAACTATCCCCCAGAAAATGAAACAGCGAAAGAAAGACAAAGAGAACTTCATCCTCGGCGTCCACGATAACGATCCACCTTATCGTCCTTCGATCGCCCAATTCCCCGGAACGAACCGCCACCCCTGGAACCGTACAGAGCCCCTCGTTCCCGACGCGCTTAACCCTTCCATCCGATCGATTCTGCAGCTAGTGTTGCCCGTACGATGTTGACCAGAAAACGGATAAGAATGAGGTGAAAGGGGGTGACGTTAGATAGGGGCCCGGAAATAGAGAGCAGAAAGAGCTTCACGGAGACAGCTGGAAGAAGTAAGAGGTTCGGGTGGTAAGGAACGACAGGGGGTTTCGAAGGAATCGAGAGGGGGCTGGAGGGGGTGTGGCGGTGAAAGGAGGACGTGCTGTCGTTCTGAAAGGATAGATTGTTAAGCTACGGCTGAATGGGAACGTCTCCTTTTTACCTCTCGTTCGGCCTTTTCTTTCGCTCGTCTCGCAGCCGACTTTCCGATTTTCTACGTCGTCACGAAGAAAGGATATTGTTCAGCTCCGGCAGGAGCAGGCCGTAGACAGGTTGAGGGAAAACGTTAGAGACGGGAGTCGCTGCCACGGGGATTTTTCATCAGCGTTTGCCCGGCCAAAGTGCTGATTAGCGGGAACCGCGACGATGAAATTGTTTCCTGCTTGCGAGGAGCCTGCGAATGGAATCGCAGAAACGTCGTCCTTCCGGGTACCTTGAATGGGCGGCTTCTTATTGGACCGGGAGGATTATTCGATGACGTAAGACAAGGAAATCGCTGGGACGGAGGAGGTGATTAGACGCGGGGACGCGCGTTGTGCCAGATTACTTCAACGAGTTCGCGCGGTTTGTCATTTTGCAGTAAAGGACATTCGTTAAAACTGATAAAAAGACAGAAACGAATGGGAACGATATTAATTTCAGTAAGGATTTTTATCAAAATA
Source organism: Nomada fucata (assembly GCA_948146005.1). NCBI lineage: Eukaryota > Metazoa > Arthropoda > Insecta > Hymenoptera > Apidae > Nomada > Nomada fucata. The sequence continues at coordinate 32,119,573 of OX411276.1, forward strand.
TTGTAAAACTTCTGGATGATTCTTTGGATTCGAGGAAGAACTCTGAAAGGAGCTTGAGAACTCTATTAACTGATTCGAGAAAAACAATTCGTGGAGCCCATGAATCGACTAATCGCCGGATCGAGCGTGCAATCAGTTAATTGGTTTTCTCTGGACAGGCTGAAATTTCCTCCCTCCGCGGATCCTCTTACGTCATTAGCCCCGAACAACCTCCAACGACTTAATCGTCTGTCCACCTGTGCACGCAGATGGGACTTATCGTCGAACGATGCAAAGGTGACAAATGGGGGGGGGGGGGGAGAGAAGCTAAGAAACGAAGCGCGGCGAAGGAAGACGGACAGATCGTCCAGGCAGCCGGTTTAATTTCCGGTTGGATAAATTTTCTAGCGTGTAGAAGTCGATTCTGGTCCGCGAGAACGTCGAGGTACCACGATTGGTGAAAGGTAAACCTCCTTCCGTCCTCTAGCAGGAATGGAATCTTTTATGCGGTCGAAATGCAATCAGCTTGTATTGCACGCCGAAGTATCGCCACCAGGTATATTTGGTTTCATGCTTACGCCCACGAATCTCGGCTCTATTTCCGGGACAAAGTTATTGCGGATATTCAATCGACAATTATCGGGAGCGAAATAATTGAAACGGCGAATGGGGTGAGCTGTGTTTAAACATTTTTTTCATTGATCAAAGGTTAACGTTTTAAATGGGTATCCGAATTTTGTTGAAAAACTTGTTTATCGGTGCCGTAATCGTGCCGTAGTTGTAACTTGTACGTGTAGCAGTAATTCAACTGGTGTGTGTATTTAAAAATTCGCGTTTTAAAGTGCGACTGTTTCCGCTAAGTGTTTTCGAGTGTAATTGCTAAAAAAATCTTCTACGCTAAGGGACGGATTTAAAGGGCGCATCTTGCAAGCGGCGAAAGTTGTAGCGTGATTAATTATTAAGGGAGAGTGCAAGGAAGGACAAATTGCGGGGTGTAAAAAAATTCGTAAAATCCTGGCGAAGGAAAAAATGAATCCGCGCGGGAATTTATGAGTATGCGGCGTAACAAAAATTAATCGCGCCGTCTATGCGAGAGCACGCCGGTGAACAATAAACAATGTCAGCAAGGAGACCGTGCAAAAATGCTTGCCGCGGGTTTTACAAATGTAGAGGAATAACCAGTGCATATACAGTGATCGTACATCAAGGGAGTAGCACTTTGGCTGTAAAACAGAAAGAATTATTCGTACTTCTATTGTGTATACGTACGTATATCGTACAATTCCGTGGAAAATTTGAAAACATTGGTATGATAAATAATCGAATTAACAATAGTCTAATAACAACGCCTGGATATCTTAAATATTATTTTTAACGAACACAAATATATTGCCGAATATAAATAAGTAACGTACTGATTTATAAATGTCCTAAACATAATACAAGAGCATAATCAAAAATTAACATGTACCAGTTATTTCGTATCGTACAATAAAAGAAATAGCTGTCTGTATTTTCTTCAATTATTTCTTAAAAACAATATATATATAATCCAGATAATACCTAGTCGGTATACTCGCAATAAACACTACAATTCTCGGGCATTTAGCTCTCCCCAGTTAAGGAAAGCTTTCCGCAGAATTTCCCCGAGTTCCTAACATATTTTAGGGTCGTCAAAGCCCACCAAGGATCTTGGGACCATACCATTAACCGGGGGATTCAATTACCCTGTCAGGATATCCCTCGATAATCGAGGTCTTGCCGTCGGTCGACCGTTTTATTAGCGAACTCAGAAACGGGCGCCAAGCATTTCAGGATTATTTTACGGAACGACGATTAAGAAGTACAAGATAAGGGTTCTTCAATGTGCTTCAGCACGTATTCGCGCGACAAAATTGCCCGAAGTTTTATTATGTACCGCGAACAGAAAGTCCCACCGGCGTGAACAGATTTAACAGTGTATTGAGCCTTCCCTCTATTACCCGCTGTTCATTTCCACGGAGTTTGCGGCTCGTTCGCCATTTATTACCCACGAGATCGACCTCATAATCTAACAGACTGCTTGTCCTGTTACTTTGAAAAATGGGGTAACAATAAACATCCGTGCTCATAAAGTTTGTCTCCTCCCCTTGGGACGGCTAACTTTGGATGCTCGTAATAATTTCGTAGAGTTTCTTGGATACAAATTAATACGTTCGCGAAATCCATGATAATGAATCCCAACTTCGATCCCTCGCCGTGAATAATTCGAACGCGGAACGAATTTTCAAGTATTCCCAAGAACCGTTCGTTAGTTTCGACGCGACGTAGCGTCAACTAAACTGTGCCAATTTCGAACGAATTATTATCAATTTATCGAACAATTGTCGATACCGTGTTTCGCACGAAAAATTCGCTATCCATTAATCTGTAGACCGCAACAATAATCGCACCTTCACGAAACGTTCGTTGCCTTAATTGCACCTTAACAATAGTCGCGATACCGTCGCGGGTCAAACGCGGCCTTCCTCTCAGACCGCGTTAACAAACGGTTAGTGGCGTTCGAAGGAAAAAGCTCGCGACTTGAAGGATCGACGTGCGATAATTAACCGAACAAAGGGCACAATGCTCACCGCCAGCGCCCGCTCCACTCGTCAGAATTGCACACTTTCGCGTTCCACGACGGTGGCCAAAACGTTCGCCTGGCCGTTCGTCGCATTAGGCAGAAACAACGCGATTTCTGTGTAATTACGGGGTCGAATAATGGAAGCCGTTTTAATTGCGGGATCTTAGCGCGGCCGGCTTTCTTTCGCCGGCGACAATGGACGAACGCCTTTCCGAAGCTTTTCCCCGTGAAAATGGAAAACAAAGGGGCGTCTGAGCGGCAAGCGAAACGTGTAACCGCTGTTGTTCGGCCGCGTTGTTTCCGTTACGGGAACGTCGGAGAGGATTGCGGTGGGAAAGACGTTTCGAGATACACGATGAACGTTGCTCGTCGGCGAGGAGAGGCCGCTCGGACGATAATCGGCAAAAGTGCCGGCCCTTTGAACGCGAGAGCTTGCGGGGACACGCGGCACGACGATTTATGAGTGGAGTCGCGACCACTTTCGTCGTATAGAGGGAAGATCAGAAGAATTGAAGTGGAATATTGTGGGGCGTTTCTTTCGTCCGACGATGATTCGATTTTGCTCCTCCCCGAGTGTATCGAGTGTGTACGAACGTTGAAATGTCTTCAGATCGAACGATGTTGCTTTATGTGTGCGGGCTAATCAAAGATTTTCACGTGCCCATGGAAAACAGACTTAACAGTGAACAGTGAACTTCTGTATAAATCGATCGAACTTTCAGGTTCGTTTAAAAAATGGCTTTAATTTCGTTGCTTTTCAATTCGATGAAATTCCACTAACGATTCAGCAGTTCAATTTTTGTTAGTTTACGTAACAATTCCAATGGCGTCGCGTTACGTGCGAACATCTCTGCATTAAAAATAATTTAGAAAATATTATGATAAATATAAATACCACATATATGTATCTCTGCCCTAAACCCGTCGAAACCGGGATTCATTTCGGCGATATGAAAAGAGCGATAACAATCGAGCCTAACTGTGATTTTCATGGTGCCCCATACTTCCATCCCTCCGTTAGGAACACCAGCAGACACCGAGACACCTATGTTACCCATTCGGCCAGTATATTCATCGCCGAAAATCGTAATAATATAATTCCAATGCCGACAACGAGAACAAAGAGTATCCTAATCATTGATTTTCACGGTTCCGCAACGGCAGAAAATCGTTTGCGGCGAATCACATCTAAATACAACAATAGGCTATATGATCAACAATGGGGCGGTATTGTTTCCTCCGTCATCATCCGTTCTACCCGCCTTGCGATTCCATCATCAGAACTCTGGAAACCAAAACACAAAGGGCATTTCCAATCACCGATACTATGGTATTCGCTACTTGCACCCTTTCCACCGTCTCGATAATCCATCCCTCTCTCGTGTTTCCTCATTTTTTTTTCCCCCCCCCCTTGCATTCTCAGCTAATGCGAAACGCACAGCCTCGCACAATGGTACGATAATCTCTGCTGGTCCTCGGGGGTGAAAGTCCTTCATCGGGACGCGGCTCGTCGGTCGATCGATGACATCGAAATGCGTCAGCACTGGATGCCGCTCTATTCATTTCTTCTAAATTATTGTGCTCGTTGCGACAGAATGGGATATCGATATGAATATCGTGTTGAAACGAGTAGAAAATCGATCGTTCGTGATCACGGTAATTCGTATAATTTTCTCCACGGAGATTTCGCACGAGAAGTGTACCGAATTTTCCGAAAAGATCTCTCGCACTCGTTCGGACATCCAACGAATTTCCTTTCGATCCTCGTTTGAAGCCGCGAACAATTCGCTGAACCTCTGAAGCCCGCGAACGCAAAAATCTGTGGCGCACCGAAACGTCGCCGCAAAGCTCTCTAAAACATTTTCAACGAAAACGACGAGAACGTCAGTGTCCATTTGGCCGGCTAATAAATAAACGTTATCGTCGTGGGGCAGAACGATTAAGTAGAAACGCCGCGGGACACACGGCCATTTGTATACACGCGGCAACGACAACGATAAAACCCACTCAGCTGGTCTTCCACCTCCGGTGTTCGTTGGGAAAATAATCGCGCCGCAACGGACGATGTTTCTGCGCAACAGGATTTATCGATGGGCAAGAAAAGTGGATAAATAAATAAACAGAGACGTCGTTTCCCTCGGCGGAAACGGACGCGCGAGGATCCCCTTCATTGTTCGTCGCGGCGAGACGGGGGCGGCGGTCAAGCCGCCGGAAAATGTCGCCAAAAATTTATGCCCCGTTCATTGAAATCTCGCATGAATTTGATCGTGCCCCGTAACGCGACGACTGAACGGAAGCCCGGCGATGCGAGGAAGTTGCCGGTGGAATTTATGGCTCGACGGGAAACCCCGACGAATCGTGTTTCGGCCAGGAAAGAATTGTTTCGTTCGCCACCCGCGGTGTGCCCGCGGAAAATTTGACCGAATTGCGAGCAATTGCATCGCCCACCCCCGTCCCTGCATCTCCAGAGGGAACGGAAGCCGTCGGTGTTCCGTTTTTAACGACGGCGAGCGACGGCGAGCGACGATCGCGGATTTCGAAATGCAACGTGGGCACTCGGGGACGCACCAATCAGATGTTTCGCGGCGGTCGTCGGTGAATTCAAGAAATTGGGGCAGAGAATATTATCCGATGTTGTTGCACTGACATTTTATAAAGGGGAAAGAATTTTACTCCGCGCGTAATGATTAATTGTGTCAACGATCTCGGAGATGTCTGTTTCACTTGGTTCCATCAGCAATTGGTTATACGGTACTTAATCGGAGGTAAAATTCGAGAGACAACGATAATGTTGAACGGTGTACAAGCGACAGGATCGAATAACTGGTCCCAGACATTTTGATAATAGAACGACGAGGTCGTAAAATCTAATCCCGTGCGAAAGAGTACAGGGCATGGTACAAAATTCATATCCATTAAATTCTCCTTCCTTTTTCGAACGATTACCGGAAGAATAGCTTTCCCAATGGAACCGTGACTAGAAATCCGGCGTGTCATCAGTTGGCCGTTAAAAGAGTCTTCCGGGCCATCTAAAATTCATGTTTCCATTACCGGCATCGACCGGCCATATATCGGACGGTAAAACGGTGGAACGAAAGGGATTGGAAACAGAACGAAACATGGAAACGACGAAGATGGTGGCGGCCGTTTGGATCGTATATTTCATCGGGATCGCCGCTACTAAAATTTATGTTCGCCGGCGGTAACCCGTTTTATCAGCCAGTGGGAAGAAACACATGATATTTTATACGTTTTTGCGACGGGGCGCGGAGGGGATGCACGCTTTCCGTCCGGCGTCGTTAACGCACCGGGGCGTCCGATACGGCGTACGCCGCACGAGGCGAACTTTACCAAATAAAACCGAGACAATTATAAAGTAAAGCGCCATTCGAACAGCGGCAGCAACCGACCTCTTTGTTCTTCGTTAACGCGCGGGTGCTGTTTTCCGCCGAAAAGGAACAGCGATACTGAAAGCGTCGGATAAAAATAATACGCCGAGAAATTGAAACCGCCCGGAACCCTCGTCGCGACTCGTCCGCTGTTCATACTGATTTTCAGATCGCCTCGCGCCACCGCAAGAGTAATACAAAAATCGTCCACCACCTCTTCGCTTCGCACCGTCCTTACCGCCGTCGTCGAATTGATCTCGCCCGCCGGACACGAATTCGTACAGAAACGACGCACAGTGGTCCGAAACCGTAGAAACGCGAAGGAAATTACCGGTGCTCTGCGGCAATCCATTTGCACGCCAAAATTTAGTCCATACATATAAGAAGCTACGCGTAAAATTTCACACATTTCCAAGAAGGTTGAAAAATTGAATTTAGTTCGTGTTTTTACGGTTTCGAACCACTGCGCGACGTTCCCATTTGCGAGTCCCTGGCCTCGCGGATTCTCTGTTTCACGTGCGCACACCGCGTGTGCTACCTGCCTACGCCCACTCGGTGACGTGTACGCCGCGACAGACGAAGCTTTGAATCCGCTCAGCCACCGGCTGGAGTCCGCTGGATTTATGTCCTTTTCATTACATAGGGACGCAACGACACGGCATCGGGACGGCGATGCACGAGGAGTCGCATCGATCCCACGGCTGCGTCCTCTGTTACCTGACTTGTTTACCGTACAACGAACCGCTGTTTGCTCGCTACCTAGGCCAGTGTTTCGTTGGCGATACATTAATGACAGGCGGACGCGACACGACGGGCACGCGGATAAGGTTCGCAGGTGGCGAACGTCGGACTCGCTCGGGGCCACCTTGACACGAGGGTTAGGTGACAATGGATGATTATGGATTGCGGTTTTTTGGGGGAGGGGGTCGGTGGAAGCTGGATAGCTTGGTTTTGGAAAGGACGAATCAGTCGGTGGAAACGAGGGGTGAGATTTCTTTGCTCGGCTACTTCGTTCCACTTGCGTTGCTGCTATGACGCAAACGATGGATGGAAACTTTCATACTCGAGTTTCGTTCGCATTAAAATAATTCGAGATAACGAAACGGATAGCGGTGCATGAATTTCCGAATATTTCAGGAAACGTTGTTTGTAACAGGCGGCGGTGTACGCGACGCCGCGTTTGCGTGATGTATTATTCAACAAAGGAACCGGCGAGAGCAGAACGAATTCAGTTTTTGGGACAGCTAAAGCGTACGCAACGAGGAGGGCAAGATAAAAGTACGAAGATGCTTTTATCCGAGCGACGAAATGGGTCAAGGTTTGGGTACACAGAACGGCGGGGAGGGCCGAGTGTTGCAGGTGGCAGACATTTAAATATTAACCCCGAGGAGAGTGAATCCGTCGATGGGCTGGATACTTCGGCGAGTTTGCCCTTTTATTAAACAGACAATCCGAATTCTGCCGGTGATCCAATTCGAACTTCCCCGCCGTGAAATACTTTGCATTTAAATGTCGGGCTCCCTGTAAGAGGGAGGTAAAAGAAACCGTGAATTTTGATACCCCGACGAAACGATTCCAAATTCAAATCCGCGATTTCTTTGACTAAATCTGCATTTCTTTACATTACGATGAACTCCTTCAAAGAACTTCGCGAGTATCCACGCTCACCGTGGCGATCACTTTGCATTTAAAACCGCCTACGATTTGCAAGCGTACACACACGCGCGACACCTTTCCAAATTTTTAAATTGTTCAAGATTCAATTATGTATATTTTATTAAGGGGGGGAAGAGGAAGTTCGTGTTTTGTATCAAGTTTCGTTTCGGGGGTAACAGTTGACAGTAATGGCGGCACCGTGCGTGAGTGGTGGCACTCTTCTCTTGTTTCTGCATTCATGTTACGGGCTGCACGTGTTCGACTCTTTCCATCGTGTAATATTTTCCGCAATAGTTGAGAATAAATATAAAACTGTGTAGTATAAGCAATAGTTTATAGTTTCGCAATTCTAACATAAATTCGTTTGCCGGCCAATACTGTCGTGCACACGGTGCACGGTGCGCCGGCGCGCAGTGTACTACAAACTTGAAGTACAAAATCGGCAAGTCCAAACAATTGAAAAACTAGCCAGCAACTGGACCAGCTCGTAGCCATGGCTGACGAGTAATATCGTTATAAAAACGTATTACATTCGCGGCAGCCCAGCGACACCCCGAATATCTCCGAAACCAAGAAAGGTATACGCAATGTTCCTAGCGAAGGGGTTGAGTTATTGTCCATCCCCTAGCAAGAAATCAAGCGTTGCAATTACCGCGAGTTACGGGGCAACAAGCCGCACTGGTGTTACCAAAGTTTCCAGGCCAGCAATGGCCCTCGACCAACGGCGTACAAAGCAACCAGTTGTTCCAAGCGATCGTTGTCCCTTCTCTCCCTCTCGCTCTCCCTCTCGCTGTCCCTCTCACCTTGTTCGTCCAGCCCTGCCAGGTGCAGTATCGTCGCGTTTGATGGCGCGGCCATTCTCGCTGAATTACGATGGAAGCGTGCATCAAGCCGGGCCGAATATTCCGCTTCGACGATTCCTCGTCGCGTCGGTCCACAAGCGTTGCTCTTTGTGGGTGTTGTAGAACACACGTCACACGCCCGTGGACCCTCTGTCTCCATCATGCTACTTTCGCCCGTCCGCACGGTAAATGATTGCACCGTCACAAGCACCGCGCGCCATCCGCGAGTATTTAACCGGATATCCGGTGTACACCGGCCGTTTCAAAGCGCTGCACGGGCACCGATCGACCCTCGTGGCGACAACTTCATTCGACGGGGTCGCGTGGGACGAATACGTGGTTTCGACGGTTGCCTCGAGGGGTGTAAGTATAGCTTCGCATTGTGAGGGGAAACGATCTCTTTTGCTCGAGGTTTTTGGTTTCGAGAATCGCTGTTTGAGACAAATTCGCGAGGGTGGCATTATAGTTCGAATGAATCGCGCGGTGATTCAATATGGGTCACGCATAATATGGTGTCTGTTTTACTACTCTGTTTGGAACTCGTTTAACGCGATCCATTAATCAATATTTATTTAATTCGTACAAGGGTGGGTCTCTTTTTATATTGGACTACCGTATATCGATTCGTCGACAGTAAATCTTCCTTCGCAGAGTTCGAAGAAATTCGCGTGTCACGCCACTCCCTCCGTCACTTCCGGAAAGGTTACCAGCCGCAATTTGAGGGAGTTCCATCGCGTGTCAGAAATTCCATCGCCTTTCGAAACGACCAACCAGAAGCCAGGCGTGTGTTAGCCGGATATCGGATCACCCGATAGCGAGAAATCGATAGCATTGTGCCCCCACCCTGATTTTCGGGGTACCGCATTACCGACCCATCCCCTTGCGATCAGGGGAAAGGAAGTGCTCGCTACCAGAGAGTTTATTAAGATTTGCAAAGTTTCCCTCTCGTAAATTTCACGGCAATGGCCACGGTCAAGCGATCGATTTCAGAACGCTGCCGTGAAGGTTGTCGTTTTTCCTGAAAATTCTTCAGTATATATACTTGAACGGTGGGGCAGGTTCACTGCGACACTATTGATAGCTTCTGCGAAAAAGTTGGAAGGTCGATGGAAAATTATGGCGAACGTGAAAGCGCATAACTTATTGTTTCTGTAATTTTCCTAAAACACCGAGGGAGTGAAACGCGGGTCACGAAGGTATATTCACGAGAGACAAAGGAGGAAACAAATGTAAACATCTACGTCGCGCCGCGTTATTCTTATATTTCTCATGGGACGACAATGAAACTCTTGTAACCGTGGAACACCATTTAGTTCCCGGGGTCACGAAAAGCTGCACACGGTTCGGGGAAAAACAAAGGGGATTACGACCTCGATAATAGACCGAGCAAGGGAGAAAATGAAATTTCCCCGATACCCCAGTTGGTGGAAGCCCCATGAACATTGTTAGACAATGTTCACTTAAGGAAGTTAATACTTTTAAGTTATCCTAAGATGTGAAAGCGATTTTCCAAGGAGCACGCCGGTGGAAAAGTTTTCCACGACCCTTTTCATGTAAGGAGCTTCGATGAAACTCGAGCAATCGATGCAGTAAACTGCTCTCAAATATTATTGCTTGCCTCCTTGTCAGAAAAACCTTCCCTCTTATAAACGAAACTGTAATCGATCGTTAATTGTAAATAAGAGTGTTGAAATGAAAATTCGTAATGCGACACTTAACTGTTCTTCTTGCTGGATAAATTTGAGAGAAACGTTCTTCGCATTGAAAATTCACATTTTTACTAATCGAGACTCTACGAAAATTGATCAAAAAAATATATATATATATATCGCGAGCCACTTGCGTGACGCATCTTCCGTGTACCACAATGGTATTGAAATAATTAAGCAGTAATAGCAACGTCCATTTGGAACGAACGTATTTGTTTCACATAAACGTGTCAGACGAAGTACATAAATCCTGTCGCTTTTTCTTAAAAGTGTGGTCCCCGTTCGAGCACGCTGTCGAACATTAGGAGCAACACGATCGGGACAGAGAATCTTTTTTAATGCGTTACCGAGCAGACGGCCAGGGCCGTACAATGAATAATTTAGGGGCTGGAAGCTTTTCGGGCAAACATCCGTGCTGGCGACGATTTAAAATTCCGATTGACCCCGTCCGACTCGGGCCGGAAAACCCCCGGGGGACCTTTTCACCTCGCCGCTCGATGACCACTTCCGGTCACCACGACTGATCATCGTCTTCTTACCGACACTGCCGGCCTAGAATTTTCATTTTCCTGGAAGAGCTATTGACGCGAAATGCTATCGCTGGAATGCTTGGATACGTTTGAGTAAATCGACCCGTAGCAGAATATTTATTCTCTTTCTTTCCTTTTTGTTTTTTTATGGAAGAAATCGATTCGATATTTCTACGATATAATTATACTGTCCCCTTGGTAAGCAACAGAAATCAAATCGACAATACAAATCCTGAAGCATTCTGTCCGTCGTGAAATTGATCAAAACAAAGAGAAGTGAAGAAAGAAAAGTTTGAATAGAGGAACAAAGTATGCAATAAATCCTGCATTAAATTTGATAAAACATGGATAAGAGAACAATACCGATTGGCCCGGCATTCATCCTTAAACCGCCCTCCGTCCCATTATCGCCAAACACTCGTAATCTCATATCAATCAAATCTAAACTCAACAAGGCATTCTTACAGCTCAAATACAATGAGCCCCGTATAACCCCGCGATTACACGACTCACCCCACTCTCGACGCACCCTAAACGGAACTATTAAAAGTCGGTATACGGTTTCCAGTGCCCCTTTCGAATACTGATTAATCGACCACGCGATTACCGATATCCATTGTCGTCGCCGTTCGAATATTCAGATATACCAGCGTACCGAGAGCCTAATCCATACAACTGCAGTCCAATAACGATAAATAGCCGTTCCACGCGGTGTTTGCGCCATGGATAAGCATCTAAATACCCGGTGTCCGGTGCAGCAAGGGTCTCCCAGTGCGACGACAATTAGCTAGAGACAGCCACCCGTTGCGTGAGACCCGTGTAACCCGATATAAACACCTTATGATTGCCCTTAGGGGGATTTCGTAACCCTAGCCAACGATAAAGCAGGTCTATTTATAGGGGACTCTCGAGGGTGGAGCGTAGAGGTGGGCGCAGCGGTGATTTAGCGCGATCACTGTTGCCCGATTGAATGAAATCGATTACGAATTCGATGGACCGCGTTAAAAATAAGTTATCATCGAGTTATCATTTCTGACAATTGTTTTCGGCACCTTCGGTAGACAAGAGGGGGCTAGAACCGGTGGAAAGAAATTTCGATAACGTTTTCGGACGGCACGCAATGGCAGGTCGTTCAATCTTTAAAATGGAGCTCGCCAGAAAATACTGGCGGATTAAAATTTCAAACGCAGACCGCTGTTAAAAATGGAACAATAACGCGTGCGCTGCATTACGTTGTTGCGGGTTGAGAATAAAAATTAGAGGGGGCCGGCGAACCGCGAATTTTCGCCGGATCCAAGCGGTTTGTCTCGTAGTTGCGGGCAGCCAGAAAATGACGAGTTAAAATTTCACAGTTTCGGCCGGGAGCCGAAGTAAAATGTGTCGGTTTGTTGCCCCGAGAAACCTCCGTCGTGGCTTTTTACGCAATTACAACCACTCTCCCCAGAGCCTCCCGACATTTGTTTTTGGCCCAACTTAATTGCCCAGACAAAAACAATCTGGTCGGCCGCGTGAAAATTCAAGTTTGACGACCTTAAACGCATTTGTTCCCATTATTTCACAATAATTCCGCCGCTCGTATTTCTCCCCGATTATCGTAACCTGCTTCAATTGTTCCCTTTAATAAATACACAAGTACCGGAATATTTGTACAAAATTGGAGAGTAACCCAAATGCTGTCTCGAAAATAGTTTGAAAAAAAAATATCAAAGAAATCTTTATCGCGACTTCCTCGCAATCGTCGAAGAACACACTGCGAACCCGAACAATACCGGCGAAATGATCAAACAGGAAACAGGGAAAAAGGGAAGAGGAGGAAAGTAATTAACATCGACGTTTGAAACATTACGAAACGTTGCACAAAGAATCCGGCAGTGTAAACGGCCAAGGACTCTCGGACCTAAATGGTCGCTCGGAATGCAACGGAGGCCACTTTTAAGAAACTATGTCGAAAAGAAAAGGATGGTAACGCGAAGTTTGTCTGAAACGTGGCCGTTTCAAACTCCGTCCAACCGTTCCCCTTTCCTCGCCCGGGTGCTTTTCGTAAATGAGAGCAGCACCTATTGTCTTCTGGCCTGCACTCTAAACTGTGCCGCGCCGTTACGATCGTGCAATCGCGGATTCCCCGTAATTGTCGCGCAAATTGCACGCGAATGCAAATTGCACGGGTCGCGCGCGAATTAAAAACAGCACGCGACGCGAAACGAGGCTGGCGTGTATCGTTACTGCTAATAGAGGTGAAACACCCTTTGTTCGATCACGATTCTACGGATTCGTGTAATGGAGCATCGACGACGATTGCATTTTCTTTCGCTTTCGAGATTCGATAAATCGTTGCTCGCGATACGATTCGAAAGGCGAAGGAGAAACGATGAAGACGTCGAAGGGTTTCTCGGAAAATGATTTCACGAATGAATGCAAATCGCAGAGTCGATTCATTTCGGACGGCCTGCGGAAACCATCGTTATATATGCATAGTGGGATTCTTATTATTCGAAGGTCTGCAAAATCGTTTCGACGCGACGTCGTACGTTGCTCGGTTTCGAAAAATGGAAATAGACAACCGGAAGGAATGATATCCCTTAATGCTGGTTTAAAATGGATCAATGCAAGGGTGGAAAAGGTATATCCCGGGCCAACGTGGCGGCATTTAAAGTAGGTTCCTCGAATCGAGTCGTAAATTCGTGCCACTCTCCTTTTTCATAAAGCCACCGATGCACACGTGCGCCCTGAATCACGACGCGCAACCAATTTCTCCACCCTCGCAACTAACCCTACGTACCAGTGGCCGAGTAAAAAAAAGGGCGACAGGGAAGAAATAAGAAAATGAACAGCACCGAGGGATTGTACACTCTCCCATCAACGGAGAAAGACTGAAATAAAGTTTCATTAATGACCATCTAGAAGAATATTTTTGAATATGTACTACGTTTAAACGGCGAGACTTTCTTGAGAAATATTTTGAAGAAATAATTTTTTTTATCGAAAACGCAGCGATTATTACATCGATCTGGAATAAATCGAATTGTTATTGCAATAAACGTTCGCGGTTCATTGTTTTGTCCTATTCTCAATACGCTGTGACGCATATGGAATTTCTGCGATTCCCTTCGATTTAAGTGTAAATCAATAGCCGAGCTTGAATAGGGATACGAATAGACAGGTGCATCATGGGTGTTTGAACGGAAACGTCTGTTGGAAAAGTTTGATGGATCCCGCTACGTTCCCTTTGGGCAATATTTCAACAGTTATGGGATGCCGGAGCATTTACATGTCAAAGAAAGCTGGAAAAGGAAAGATGCACTATATCAGGACGTATTCTCTTAGCAAAGCCGGGCCGAGGGGGCGTTTCACCTCACCACACCCTTTCCTTCGTTTTATGAGAACCAACCTATTCCACCCCTTGGCTGAATTCTTTTGAAATGATGTTCTCGTGGTGGTAAAAAAAATACAATTTCGAATTGATTGTTATTCGAGGACGTTTGTTGCCTTTCTAAATATTTTTCTCGGCATACAACGATAAATAAATTGGACCGCAAATATTGTAAAGTAAATTGGCGTTAATTTTTGTCTGTTTCCGAACTGTAATTAATACTTCAATTTATTCAAAAGTAAACAAACGTATGGAGGAAAAAGGGGGATCTAGAATCCAGAGGACTGTGGAAAAACAATCTCCTTATTTTCCCTTTTTTCTAATAGAAAGATGCTGATAAAGGAAAGGAAGGAAACAGGGACGAAATAAAATTCTGGAAATGTTTTTAAAATGATAATACCGGCGCGCCCCTTCGTATCGGGGATTGCCGCAAACGAAGTCCAGCATAAAGGGCATTTTTATGTAAATCCTTTTACCGGCGGACAATAATTCTGCGCATTATGCGACGGGTCGCCGGATAAATCTGAAATCTTTTGTGAGATACGGTAAAGTTCCAAACGGTTAACTAAGAGAAAGGACATTCAAAATCTCTGAACGAACACGCGAAACGCGCAAAAGGGGTTCACTAAAAGTCCGCAATATTTTTCTACCACTTCGTAACGCAACGAAGTAAACTCGACTGTTACAAAAAATTACCACCCACAGTAAAACGTTTCGACGAAACAAAATTACGTAACACAACGCCCGCCCAGAGATTCAAGTTTCAACATCACGCCAACCCATGCGAGAATCGATTGTTCAACCATAATCCATTCCCGCGGCATGTAATAATCATTTCTGTTTATTAAACTCGCTGCCGTCCAATTCAAATATCGCCAATTAAGAAAACACCAGGTCCGCAGACGTCGGACGGGCGAGCAAAGCGCGAGCAGCCATCCGGACGAAATCGTCGGGAACACGGGAAAAGGAAGTGGAAACGCGGAATCGAGGATCGACACGGATCCATCCCCGGAACAGTTCGATCGTGTTCGAGCGCAGGACCAACGCGGGGAAGGTATTTGCCCCGATGAAAGGCCCTTTCAGGCCGAGACAAAAGCGCCGCCGGCTTTCCGGTGCGATCGATCCGCGCCTACGAAGGGACAGATGGAGGCCGCGAGCGGACTAATTCGAGGAGCCGTCGCGACGCGAAGCCGATCGCGACCGATTCGTTCTTGGCGTGCGATGAAAAGCGAGGGCTGGAAAGGACCGCTGTTCCCTTTCGTTCCCGCGGCCCTCTATTTTTCTCGGCGTGATTCAAAACGATTATTTTGTCCCGTTCGAATTTCGAGACGAACGCGCTTGGGAAATTAGAATTACGCTTCGGTATCTCGTTATTGATTCACCGCGTATTCGTACGGCGCCCCAGTTTCGCTTGCGACTTCGTTATTTTGGCGTTAAGACAATTATCCACGGAACAATGTACACGGATATGTAGCGCGTGTATTGCTCTTTAAAATAATGTACATTGTTTCTGGAGTAATTGTCTTGACGCCGATATTATGGTGACAGCAAGATATCGAGGTGGCAAATGGAACTGATGCGCTGTACGAATACTTTAGCGGCGCAGTGTAAAAGAAAATTGCGAACAACGAAAAATTTGTATCCTTTTGTAACGAATAATGATGGACGTTTTCAGAATTTTAGCGTAAAACCTATAACCCCCTACTCCTATTTTGTATGAAACTGGAAGAAATACCTAGTATAATAAAGCTAATAATAAGAATAATAATTTCGCGAATCTTTCATATTATATATAACCTTCTGTACGCAATATGAATATTCCTTCTTTACGTGTAAGCAGCCACGTGACGACCTGGAGAATTTCAGCAAACCATCGAAAAGTGCCCAACTATCGTGGCAAATTTTTCATCGTGCGATCGCAAGGCGTACGTTTTGCCGCTAATTACGCGTACAGAGATACACGCAGCCGCAGCCGGCTGGCTCGTATAGATCAAAGCTTGTCCTAACAATGACGAGCCGGTCCTGTCTATGCCTGGTTGCCCCTTAACCCGTCTTTCGTCCTCGCCCAGTTGGACACAAACGAGGCCGTGCCTCGTTATCAGCCCTGTCCAACCTCGCGACGCAAACCTGTCACTCTTAGCGTCGCACGGAATAGCGAAAATTAAAGAACATTTACTACGACTAATTACCGTGTAACAAATAAGCTGCCGTGTTGCACAGGACGCTCCGCTTGCAATGAGCGTGGAAATTATTTCAGCTACGATCGAAGGTAGAACGAAGCGAGGATTAAAATTGTACCACGTGCATGATCTGAGATCACGCATGCGATAATAATAAAAAAAAAACCCTCCTTCCAAAAACGTCGATATTTGTTTGCATGTGTCAATATCGGTTTCCTTCTTTTATTTCCAATATTCAGACCGCTTTGCCAAGGGTCTATTAACGAACGCCATTAATTGGCCGAGCTCGCGACAAACAAGTAGAAATTGTTCACGTGAACCTTGTCGCGCACCTGAGGGAACGAAAAATGAGAATGAACGCGAGCGATACTGAGTTGCCGGCGTGTGCACACGATCGCCGGGGCCGTTCTAAAATTAATTCCCCAATAGTGTCACTTATTCCTCCCCATAAGGGTAAATTATTTCCTCCGTTGGAAACGGCCAGCGCCAGGCCTCGTGTAGACGTAATGTATGTACCGCCGGGCAGCAGTGTGTAAATGGTGGTCATGTGAAAGGGCCTTGTGTATCGCGCTGTATGGATGCCCAATGGGCAAATACACGCTAGGTCGAGCACGAAGGCAGTAGAAACGGTCGTGTCATTACTCTGTCGCGAGGCACCGTGCACGGGCTCGTGAACGAGATCGTGAACGGCATTCGCTTCGTTATCGAAAGGGCGTGGTATCGTGATCGATTTCAACGCTATCTGGTCAATGACAGAGCGATACGTGTGTTTTCGATAACGAAGTTTCGCCCTGACGCTCGTCGTTAGTCCCTTTCGCGATCAAACTCGTTTGATTTGCTTGTAAATATTTGTTTGCATCGTCTGCCGCGGCGGGGCGACGATTGTTCGACGAATTGGAAAACTCGTTCCAGCCTTCTTCGTATTAAAGAAGAGTATGAAGGTTTAGAAACGCAATTTGTACGGGGCGAAGCTCGACGAAGTGAAACTCTGCTATTATCAGCGCGATGCTTTCATCGCCCTTCGTTTGTTAAGCACGAATGAATTTCTGAACTTCGATATAGTATAAAATTAGATAATGGACTTTCATGTTTAATATTTTGGTTAACCCGTTCTTTTAAGCAATTTATGTATCTGTTAAATAATAATAATATGCTCATCGTTCGAGCCGAGTAGCAAGTAGTCAGAGTCTAGGTTTAGACGTTCGCGTCTGACCATCGCGGCGCTATACTACTTCTCGCGGCGCAGCGTGCCCGCATATTGTCTGCACTTACCTATGTCAATTCGAGTGCAACTATTGTTCGAAAATAAGCCGCAGAAATGTAAAAATTCTCTGTTTGCATAAATAAATGATCACACCGGACATTGACATTCGACAAATGTGAAATACCAATTAATCATTTCCCTGGAACGGTTTGAACAAAGTAACCGCTGTCGAGTGAGAAAATTACACGTGTTTCGTGCACGTTACAATTAATTCCCATTTCGTTGTCGGATAAAGCAATCTAGAAATGTGTACTAGGCTAATGTAACGCGATACCCGAGCGTGAAATCAACTATGGTTTAATACCATGAAAATTTAATTGATGAATCGCCGATTGGTAATAACTTAAAAGCATCCGACCGCGTCACGAACATTGTCCGGGGTCAGTAACGAATTAGCTTTAAACACGCGACTAATTTCAGACGGCCCATTAAATACGATACAGTTGCTGCCGGTGATTTGGATCGCGAAACGAATTTGAAAATCGAACCGCGATTTATAACACGCCTAACTTCCGAAGCGGTGCTATTGGATCACCGTTTTTTTTGGAAATATCAGCTATTCTCGATGGCGTTGATGTTTCTCGCTTGTTATACCGATATTCAGTGCCATCAGCGAACAATCGATTAAATAATCATTTGTGCGTCGCGAAGGATGCACGAAGAATATTTTGTTTTCGAGGAAACTCACGTTAAAACAGTTTGATCATCTAGGCCTGATCTCCAGGTTGACCTCCGATCTGCAACACCCACGCTGGAAACAATAAAAGTCCAGTTACAACATGGATACGGATTGAAGGGAAATGAGATGAAACGGAAATGATGTACGAAGGTATCGAAATGAAAAAACTGCATTGCGATATTTCACCTCGAACTGACAACGAAGTTTTTCCTCGTTCGTTCGATTTTCTACGCGGCTCGCCTAACCGGAAGTTCTCAGTCCCTTCCGCTTTCCACTTTACTCCGCGAAGAGTAGAACGAAAACGTAAGCCGCTTACAGACTTAACGGAGCCGACGAAAATTCTACCGGTTCGCCGCTGCCAGCACGAAATCCTCTGAGCTGTTTCACGCTGTACCCTGTATCGTTTTCTCCGATACTAACGGCAAACGAACAAAAAATTCTAGCGTGTTGTCGGGAGATAGGTGAGCGGAATTTCGGTCGCAAGAAAAGGCACGGGTAAATAGATTGTTTGATGAAGCAGCGGTCTACGCACTTAACCGACAAGGGGTTAAAGTGAGCATTCCCGGATAATTGAATTCCTTGAGAAAATTCCTTCCTGTAAAATGATTTAGAACGTGGAAAAAATTCGAATCGTAGAGATGGAATGATTGAACATTGTACGTACGAACGCGCGGTACGAATGTTTCAGAATTTTTACGAATTATTTTCATATCTGTAAAAAGATAATGATTCGGTGCAAATTAAAATTTGTTAATGGTGGTTCACGTTCGCGTTATTTAAAATAATTTTTGTAATACCTCATTTACGGATTTTAATACTCTCATTATACACTTTTTACATTTGCATATGGGTGTGAAGTTCACAGTACTTTTTAGCGAAATATTTTTATAAATTTCTGCGCTGCGTTCAGACGCATTCGAGCGTTAATAGCCTCATCGAGAGAAAACTATAAATTCTTCGTGGGAAATGTATATTTCAACGAGGGTATCCTGAAAGAAAGGCCCCAAGGCAATTGGGGCTGGCTGGAATACCATAAATAACAGCAAGAGTAACGGCCAGCGGATTTCGCCAGTGTTTACTCAACGGGAGAACCTGTTGCGACAGAAAATCTGCGAGGAAATGAGACCCGAAGACTGGCACGAAATTTTGACCGATTCAAATTCGCTACAGAATAAGATCGTCCCCCATAAAAGCTAACTGACATAAAAATCAAATATACCACTTCAAACGAAACCGACAAAGATATAAGAATCAAACACTGCGTAAATTCAATGTCTCGCCTCAAACACATCTTAACGATACGATAATTCAGTTTTCTTCGTCGCAGCCGTACAAGTTAGCGAAAGTGACCACAGGGAGAACAGAATCCGGGACACAATTCGCAAAGAAGATTTACAAAGAAATCGCACAAAAAAGAACCGTAATCGGTGGAAATCGGGAATATCGTTAACGCTAATCGGAGAACGAGTGCGCGCGTATTGCAGCGCGTACATCGAGAGAATTACAAGGGGAAACAAGGGAGCCACTTGAGGGAGAATCGTTCGCGCTCGAGTTTCCCGGCCGTTTTCAGAATCGGGAAGGGAAAAACGGGCGAAAGACGACGAGGGTGTGGAACACGTACTTTATGGAACACGAGACTCGATAGAACGCGACGCGTCCCGTCGCTTTTCCAAGGCGTAAATAACGCGCTGAAACTGGAGACTCTCGAATGTCTGTGAACGTTTCCCGTGCCTGCTTTATTATGCGAGAACGCGGCCACCCGGACGTTTGATGCACGCCACTGACATCAAGCCCGCGAGTAAAGAGAATTTTCCTATTCTTCTCTGCGAAACTCGATAGCAAAGGAGTGGAGGAGCTGCTACTCGTTTTCCCGTCAGAAATTACCACGGATCTCAGGACCGCCGATAGGGGAGCAGGGTGGACAGCGAAAACGGTGCTCCACGGCTGAGTGGATGATTCATTGATTACAGGGTAGGATTTAGGGACGATGGGTACTCGGGTCATTGTGCGCGTTCGTTTGCCGATAATGGATCAGATTAAAGGATAGCGCGATGAGTCGGCGATTATAAAAGTGCCCCAACGGAGAAGTTGTTTAACATTTTTACGAGATCAGTGAAAATTTAACTGTTATATTGAACTACTAATTATGCTATTGAATATCATTCAGTTCGTGTTTATTTCTACTCTGAAACATTCGACGTTCCACAGTGAATTCATCGGGCAATTCTTGTACCCTTCTACGATTAAGTCTATTCGACACGTGTCGCGTGTAATTTTCATTCCATTCCCAACGCCAGTGACCGACCCGTTCCGACAAATACGAAATTGAAAAAAGAAAGTACAGAAGCGAAAACGGCATGGCACTAAGTACCGCGGGACCAAGGCAGTCGGCGCCTAACGACGCCGGCGTCGAGTTTGCCAGAAGAAAGATCCAACGTCGGACACCGAGGGGCGACGTAATAACCACAAATTGTCGAGTACAATCGCGCCGGGCGTCCTTTGAAAATTTCCATTGTCGCAAAATAGAAAAGGTGAAATCGTTATCTGGCCCACGAGGCCGCAGGGAACCGTCCAAGGGGGGGGCGCGACGCGGAGTCCTTGCAGCTTCCTCGCCAGGTAAACGCGCGGAGAAAGAAGTATCTAATTAAGTGGCGCGTTTGAAACGCGGCAATTTGCGTGAAGAGGTGAACGAACCGGCCTGGGTAAAATGTCTCTCGATGCTCTACCCTCGTGTCTTGATATAAGAGAATCTTTATTGTTTCTCTCTTACGACAATACCTTACTACGGCGTGCCCGCAGTCCTGGGCGTTGCTTCCTTTTGTTCCATCTTATATTTCACCGACTAACGAACTGCCTCGGCCACGGTTAACGAATATTAGAATTATTCCTCGGCGTTCGACAATTCCTCGGAACTGTTTCTAAAATGCTGTAGCTACAATTGCACTTCCGATTCAAGGGAACGAGATGTTCTCATAGAAATTGCAATCGCATTGTTCCGATAAAATTAACCCCTACGTCGTCGTTTCGAGCCTCAGGAAAAATCAGACACCCTTAATTCGTTAAACTTCTCTTGCCCGCTTAATCGAATCCCACCTGTGCGCTGTTTCACCCATTTTCGTGCAAGTTCCGCCCCTGGAAATATAGTTGTTACGACAAATCCCACACGCGGATCCCGCGTATCAGGGGTTCCGGGAGAACCTGTCGCGCGACGCTTGCCACAACTTTGTCGTCTTCGAAACTCGATATACGGGCCGAACGATAAAAGCCTCTCGTCTCGATACGCGCGATTATTGCCGGAAAATTCTGTCGACGTCCCGAACGAAAGGCAGAGGCCATGTCACGAAAGAATACCAAGAATTCTCGCCGTGGAACTTCGTCCCCGCGATACAACCGGGACAACGTTATTCTTGGGCGAAACTTTCGCGTATTTGAATTTCAAACTTTTTGGGAAAGAAAGGGAGCGAGAGAGAGAGAGAGAGAAAACGAGAGAGAGAATAGAGATGGGGGCAGAGAGGTAGACGAAGATGGAGCGAAGGCAATAGAACGAAGGAAAAGGAGGAAAAAGTTACGGAACGAAGCTGCTAGTTCGAATTGAAACACGGACGTGGATACACGCTGCCCGAGAATATTTTGTTGGGATTCCGGAGGCAGAAGTTGCAGCCAGATCCCCTACCAACAGAATGCCACGTAACTTCCGATGAAATTTGTCTCATATTTCGTCGATGTACTTGTTGTGCGGGCGAAACTGTCTTATCTGAAGGAAGAACTTGCTGATACGGGGTCTCCTCTGAGTTTGTATGAAAATAGTTCGGTGTAGCAGTTCGGGAAGGAAATATTTCGCTCGGTATTTTATGTGGTTGTTAAGGGGACTTAACTGGACCGAAACGTTCGCTTAACATACTCGCGTTTTATTAGCCTCTTTTTTTAATTGTCCTAAAAGTGGAAAGATCGTACCTCAACCACTGCACCTTGACTTTCGTATTGTTATTTCGGGGCTGCTTGGAATTTTGTTGGAGGGGAATAATAAACGGAAATTCGCCCGCGTAAATCCGTGTACACTTTTGTCCCGCGACTGGTTTCATTTTATGCGCCGAAATTGAAATGGGTTCGCGAGTATATATTCTCCCCGAGATCTAATATTCAACTTAAGAACGGGGGAAATAGGCGAAGCTCGATTCACCCGCGACTTTATTTCGATACGACTGAACGCGATCCAGCAAAATATTGCCGCCTTTCGGTCGTTTATGGACGTCCCAGAAAATATTGGAGAAAACGTGGAACTTTATAATGTCACCCGCGGGAACGAACATTTATTATTGTAACGACAGTTGCAACTTACATTCAGTTTATAGCTGGATCATATTTTTCTACGAAGGAATGTCTTTACAAGCATCGAATAAAAAATAATTCAGACCCATTCACTAACGTGGATCTGTGACATTTATTTTAATGTAGACACGGTAATGCGTTTAAAAGGAAAGAGCGTTTGAACGAATGTCAGTTGTTAAGTGTAAAATTGTCCAATTAAAGAAATTTCGCGAGAAAAAGTGAATACAAGAATCAGTGCAGTTTTGAAATAAAATGCAAGCGAATTCCCTTTTCCCCGTGAAAGATTCCACGTTTATTACACCGTTCAAATTATAAAAATACCATCAGCACCATAAAACGAAAACCGTTAACTGTACGTTTCAATATTAATGCCAGCATAAATTGTTCTTTCGTTTATGGTGAAAAACAAAGAATATTCAGATCCTTCGTGAAATATTCTTTTTATTAATTTTTAATTTCAATTCGATAAAAAGAAGATATACACGTTGCTCGATTCTCCGATTTATTTCGCGTTTCTCATGTTTTCTTCGACGTTTTAATTTCCTTCTTCCATCGAATGATCGACTTTACTCGACGAACATTTAATTACCAGAGAAATACAACGGTGACCCGACCAACGGTAACACGGAGAGAAATATGATCTGTGTAGACCTGTTTGTCGACAATGGTTACCTATTTGTACGTTTCCGGAATAACGTCGTGTTAGTTTTGCTCGGTAAACCATGAGCTCAGCGATTAGTTTCCGTGGCGGCTGCAATTATTCAATGCAGGCGCAAGTTGTCGATCGTTTCAATCAGAAACGAAGGCGTGCATATTAAAACGAATGCACAAAGAAATTGCCGTGGGACACGATGCACTGAATGACTGCATTAATGAGTTCCTTTGATACGGTGAAATTCATTGAATGTTACAGCGCCGTGTGTGCTTCGATGGATTACTAAATAAGCGGATTCGATAATTAATTTTCTTCCAAGCTATTTTTTCTGCAAAAGTAAAACGAACTTTCGCGTCGACAATTTGTTTAAATCAGTTATCCCCCCCACACGAAACACCCCAATCTTAAAGTGTTCTCCGTGCTCGCAAATTTACAATCGCTACCGTAGCACTCGGGTTAAAGACGCGTTTAAATGCACACAGCGTCGAGACAGTAGCAATTCATCAACGAAAAGATTCGTAGGGCAGAAATGAAGTCCGCTTTCCGTGCACCGGCCACAAAAGGATTTGGCACACGAAACATTGAAATATTTTCAACGGGTGAAGAGCAAGTACTGAACAAGATCCGTCCAGATTCTCCGTCGCACGCAAATGTCAGGCTCGCTTTAAAAAATGCATTTTCCGTGCACATCTACCGTCACTTGCCTCCCCTATTGTCCGGAAGCCTTTTCCGCGAACGCGTCCCTAGTTGAATTCGTTATACGACATAATGCGGCCCCGTGAAATGCCCTGTACACGAGACGTTTCATTTGAAACCGCGCTACACGTCCGCGCGAACGCCCCTGCAGCAATCCGTTTTCATTGCTATTCCGGTTCGACTTTTCCATGGATCGATTAAAATTCGGCCCCCTAACTCCACTACCCCCGTGGCAATGAAATTTCCGTTCACTCGCGCAAGGATTACGTCGGATCATTTTGCGCGAATCGAAAGATTCGTCGAAAGTGTAACTAGAATTGTAAATAAAAAAGGTTGCACGATTAAATTGTTTTTCGTTTAAAATGGATACAAAAAATTGGTGGTTCGACAGCTTTCATAGATCGTTCGTTCAATTTATTTATATAAAAATCATTCCACATTTTGCCCTCCGTTATTTTCGTACTACTATTGTTACGATTACTTAGCGCCTCTCGTCTATCGTAATGGAAAAGGGAGCATGGTGTAAAATTGGGGAAGACAATTGTTCCACGGCCAGTCCAAATGTCTCGCAAAGAAAATCCATTAAAAGGGTAAACGCATCCGTGTACGAAACCTGCCGGTTAATCTCATATTTTCTTTCGCCGCCTAATTAGCCCGGCTTACCCGGCTAAAAAAAAAACCGTCGCGACGGAATCGGGGTCAATTGGAGCTGGCCGAAAATTGCCGGTATTATAAACAGTTAACGACAATTAAGCCGGACGTCCGGTATTTCGCGTGGCACGGTATCGCGGCGGCGTGTGCGAAATCTGTTATCCGCGGCCCGATAACAGCAGAACACCCGGCCGGCCAAGCCAAATTTATCGTCAATAATTGTCAACGCGGACTCATCTGTTTGCCCGGCACGTACGAACGCCGCGATTTCCCCAGCCACGGTTTACTTAATAATTTGTAATTAGCGAGCACGGGATCCCGGAACAATCGGGCATGATCGTTCTTCCGACACGGATGCCAAGGATACGGTATTTCGTGGGCAGATACGAGGGACGGCATAGAATATTGTAGTGCGAGTTATGTTACCTCATGCGAATCGTAGGTAAATTATTGCATCGCGATAAGAGATAATGATTTAACCTACCGCAGCGACCCCTTCGTTCAATGAAATCGCGAAAACTTCATGCCGCGCTACCGTGGTAATCGTGTAATAATATATTTATGTAGGTAACAGATTATGTTTGCAGCTGTATCGCTTTCTTTAACGACACGCGTTCTGAAACCACTGCCGATAAGAATATGCACTGCGTTAATTAAACTTCGAATTTACATGCCATTTGTCGAATAGCAACGATTCAGCGAAATATGACAGATGACCATGGCTCGAATGAACATTCCCTTCATTCCGAGACACCGTACAACCGATCCGTGCATTTGCAAGCACGTTTGTTAATTCGTATAGTCCGAATCACGTCGCGCATCATTCCACGAATCAGCCGGCATTCATCGGCCGCTCTCCATAACTCACTCTAGACGTTCGCCTCCACCGAATATCCCCGGTTACCGAGCACGAACATCCGCTTCCGCGCCACTGGAAATTTTCCACGAATTTCCGCGTCGACGGTTCGAAACACTTTATTACTCCTCGCGAATCCGCGAACGGGCGGATCTCCCTGTTCGCCGCGGCGCGACTCGCGCAGTGATATTAATTCTCCTTTCTCCGTCACTCTTTTTTTTACCTTTATCGTCGTTACCTGCCGCGTTCGTTATCCGCTTTATCCGGGGGAACGTTTGATTCCGTTGATTCCGTTTCCGCGTCGGTACATAAATATGACGAGAAAAAGATTTCAGGCGGTTGTAAACTCGTTTCTGCCGCGGCGAACGCGGCCAAGGCAAGTCGCTTCTTCTTCGTTGCGAAAACACCCTCGGTTCACGGACAGCCTGTCTTTACCCGCTTTGCAGGCCCGATTTTTCCGCTCGTCTTCGGGAAATTCCGGGTGTGGCGAATTTCGTTCACCGCTCTGGATCTTTGTTATAAATATTTAGTACGATTGGTTTGTCGAGCTATACGTCGAATGTATTACTATTATTTTGCGTCGTTTTGTAATCAATTCTGTAGCTCATCGACGATAAAACGGAATCGTCAGGAACCTTGTAATCGTATACTTTTCAATTATTACAAAGTACCGAAGACTTGACGAGATTTGATGCACATTTCACAATGAAAAGAAAAGCTCGTTCCCATTCGCAGCACAGCTATTTCAATACGCGAAGAGTTCTCAATTAAGACTTGCGTGCCTCCCGCGGACGAAAACGAACAGAGAAGAGTATCGCGAATTTGCAAGGTAAGTGCATAAATCAATATCAGTTCGTCTGCGTCGTAATATCGTCGAAGAAAAGGAAAAAACGACAAGTCGAACGGAACGACGCTTCAACACACCCGCCCCGCAACGATCCCAGTCGTTCCTCGTCCCAGTGAATGGAATCTCGTCGCCGCAAAGCGACTTGAAATTATCATTCGTGAACTTTCCGCAAGAAGTTGCCTCTCCGTTCGTCCGTGTCGTACCAACGACGGGACCGGAACAAGAAGAAACGTAGGAAACCCTTTTTTCCCCGTGAAAAGTTCGCCGCGAGAAGATTAATTAAAAGATGACGAGCAGAAACAGTTTCGAAACGCGACATCGAACTTCTTAACTGCGTGACGATTCCTCCTGCGTTCTTCTTCCTTTTTCGTCCCGTGGTTCGCGTGCTCCAATATTACCGCCCTTTCGCGCAACTTTCCCGGCAACTTTCTGCGACGCGGACCTCCCTTCAAAGAGGGCCACCAAGATTTCGAGTCCCGCTCGTTACTTCTCGCTTCGCGGAAAAGTTTCCCGAGAAACGCGCGACTCCAGCGATCTTTCTCCTCGCGGGGAAAGGTTAAAACCTCAATCTCCGAGGATAATTAGAGAAAAACGAGCGGCACGGTGCTCAGTCGCCGGCTAATGAACGTACAAATACACGGCGGTCGTTCCTTCGATTCTGTCTCCCCTTTCTTCTCGTTCTTTTTCTTTCGTTCCGCTCGAGCTGCACCTCGCCGGGCTATCTTCCTTCTGTTCGCGCCAACTTTTAACGACGGAACTTTATACCCAGGGCCTCGTTAACGATTTGTAATCGATCGAGACCGAAGGACGGGAATCCGCGCGGTTCCTGGTGCAATCGGATCTTAGATTTTTTCGGACACTGTCGCGGCGTTTCGAATCGCGAGGATACGGAAGAGGATCGTGCGAGATTTTCGCAGGTGATTCAGGAATTTCGCTTCGCGAACTCTGCGTGGACGT
Source organism: Nomada fucata (assembly GCA_948146005.1). Classification (NCBI taxonomy): domain Eukaryota; kingdom Metazoa; phylum Arthropoda; class Insecta; order Hymenoptera; family Apidae; genus Nomada; species Nomada fucata. The sequence goes on from OX411276.1 coordinate 32,146,767, forward strand.
TAAGATATTTACGATGCCAGGAATTTGGAAAGCGAAATTTCAATAGAGAGTCTTGGAAATTAGATTCGCAAATTCGTGCAATCTAATGTTCCCCGTATCGAAATGATTCAGATTATAGCATCATTTTTTGTACGATTACTCGTATCGCAGTTGCTCGGTCCCTGGCAGAATATTCGCGGTGAGTGAAAACGGGGAATACAAATAAAAGAGAAAATAGAAATCGTTCGAGTACTCGTTTTAAAGAATCTCGTCCTCGTCACAACCATCCTTGCCCGTTGTATTAGACGCAAAAATACAATAGAGCCTGAATGGCACGGCACGGCGAACAGACCAAGCGGATCATTCATAATCTCCATGCGGAATCCTATAAACCAGCCCGCGGATCTGCAATTGATTGATTTGAAAATGTAATAGCCCGTGCGGATGACAGGTCGATAATGAGTTTGTCAGCGAACGACAGACTCGTGTTGGCCGCGGCTCGATATTGGCAAATTATTTTTCCTCGTAAACAATATGCCCGTAGACCCAGGCACGGGCCGGCGTCATTTCTTTAAAACGACACGAAGGAACTACTCCGTTAATTCTCGTGCATTCGAAGAATAGAGGAACGGAGTGAACGAGCGTACACAGATTTTGTGTGTTCGGTGTTTAAATCTTTTTTTTTTTTCCAACAGGAAGAGGAACGCGACCCTGCCGCAATATACTAAAAAGCACGCCGCTTTTTTTTCCATCCTTTAACAGAGGAAACTCTATTTAGAGGAGTCACGTGCACCATGGGTACGCGTGTATTCACGGGACACGTGTCCCCCGGTGTGTTTTGCATATTTCGAAGCGGAGCATTTGACTGATGAAAAACATTTTTGTGTACGCGACCGTGTAGTACAATGAACGCGTGCATACGCGGTGCCCGTATTCTGTTCGACATGAAAAACGGCGGAAAATCGACGCCGCTTTAATTACATTATCGTGGAAACATTTCGCCCGACATTTAATCACGATGGTATAGAGTTAGGAATTTTTTTTTTTGTGCGTAATTTCCCACGAAATTGTGAATTTTCGAGGAATTCTATACCGCTCGAAAAATCACTGTCCCCCGAACGTAACGCAATTTCACACAATTCTCACGCTTCCGCTCGCGGAATTAATATATCAAACGTCCACGCGGGCGTGGAAAAGAAATTTGCAAATGTATATCTGCCCTCAATATTTTACACCGAGCGTAGTGTAAATTACTAATCTCGAATAAAAATTTTCCTCGATTCAAGCGACTGATCGCCCCGCCACCGGCGATTGAAGAATAGTCGATTTCTCAGAGCGTTCCGACGATTTTAATTGTACGCGAATCCGAACATAATTCGCTGCTCAATCGTTGTGACAAACGAGCCGTAAGTCCGACAGTATAATCTCCCACCCCCCAAAGGTGTCGATCGCGTCACGACCGCCCCATGAAGTCTATCTTCGTTCCCGTTTCCGGAAAAGCGGGGAAAAATCCCCCGTTTAGAGATAGGAGAATCGAGCAGAATGGTGGAAGTAGGCTGTCGGATTATCGTGGATTATTCAGGGGAGAGACATTCCCAGAATGCAACGTCGATGCACAGGGTCTGGCAATAAACTGCGAAGCCGCCCGTTGGAAACGATTCGATTTTGTGCTCGCACGAGCATGCTTTGGCCACCGCTACAGGGACGTCACCATAACATGCGTCAATTATGCCTGCAAGATATTCTCCTGCTCTGTCCCTGGGAAACAGCCCGTCCGCCAACATCTATGGACTTTCGGCGCTGCCTCGACGAAGACAAACATTTGCACGACGATTAATTGCGGGACCGGTCTTTCGTCGCGACGACGAAAATTCGTGATTCAAATTTAATTCCACTTTGATACTCGGCATCCGCTACGATAATGTATAGAAACGGTAGGGTGTAATTAATGAGAATTGATCAGCGAGATAATTTTAGCGAATTTTACTGAGACAGTGAATCAAAGAGTGCACGTGAAAGGAATTTGTACACCCGATCACTTTTTAACAATTCGCCAATACTATTTCGAACCGGAGCCAGATTTTCTTGTCGATAATTTTTGTTTTGTAGACGCTTCTGACGATTATAGCGATTCAAATTTAACTGATGCTACTACTTTAATTCAAAAGACCGCGATAATGGCGCATCATTATCTTTTGATTAACGTGCGATATTATCCCGTCGAACGAACGAACGAGCGAGCTTTTTCTTTTTAAATGAAACTCCACTCTCCGAACGTGCGAACGAACAGCGAAGAGGAATTTTTTACTGCTAATTGACTGCGGCTTTTACACGCGGAAGTATGAAAAATTAGAGACATCTATTTTCTATGCGAATTCTATAAAAATTCTGCAACGCGTCCTTAATAAAATCTTTCGCCCGCGACGCGTGCACGTTTTCGCGTCTCTCCAAAGGAACATAATTTGCTTTCAGCGAACTCTTCTTCGCAGCGGCACACTTATTAGCTCTCTTTACTTTTTCTGCAAAACATTTGAAATCGCTGCTTTTGATACGACGTTGTCCCGTCTTTCCCGACTCGTGTACAAAGAAAGGCGAATGCTCAAGGAACACCAAATTTATTTCACTCGCATTGAAATAAAGAACCGAGGGCAACGATACGGGAATGCAAGTTCCATTGTTGTGCAAAGGATAGTTCATGTAACTTCCCGTTCCCATGAAAGGTTATCATCGCAATACGAACCAGTTAATTGAATGCCTGGCGCATCGCAGCATCTCAGACATTGCTGTTGACTATTCACAGACCGCTACCGGGGAATTAACACGGTCGATCGAGAGACGTGCAGCACCATAGACGTATCAGATAGAACATTACAGACAGCTGTTCGATGAAGATGTATAGCACGCTACCAGTATCCCGCGAACCATCGCGATAATGCTAATGGGAACCAGAAATCGTTCGAAAATTCATGAAAACTATCAATCGATTCGCTCGGGCTCGCGAACATTCGAATAAATTCCTAATAACAGTTCCGCGGATATCGAACGCGCCGAATCTGACGCCGATACCTGTGTATCAAACACCGAAATCCAATTCAATATCAACCGGTCTGTACGGAGCGTTTCACGATGGGTCACGGAGAACAAAAATATATAATCCCTGCAACGGCTCAGAGAAATTCGCAATTAAGCACGCGTTGAAATCGTTTCGAAAAATTATATACACGCACATATATATTTATTTTACTGAAAAGCGACACCGATTGTATCGACAGGGGGTCGATTCTCACGAAAATGCCTGGAACAGTACCGCGAACGTCGCATTATGCACACGCAGATTATTCGTTCGTCGGATATACGCGTGAGATCCGGGCAACTGACGTACACATATATCGTGGCGAGCCTCGAAATTAACGGACAGTGAGCGTAATTATTTCAATGGTCGCGCCGCGGTGGTCGGTCCGCCGTTTCGACCTATATATACCCTGCAAAGCAACCCAGCCACCCCCTCCCAATCGCGTTAAATTACCGATCGGCCTACTTAACGGACCCTGCGATCGGCCAATCGCAATCCCCCTGCGACCTGCCGTGATACAGAATCATTGCTGTGAAACGTTGCTCGCAACCGTTCCTGGCATACGCAGTTCAGCTGCTATTTAATAATTGGAAGTACGCGCGGCGAGGCGAGGGGCGGAGAATAACGATTGATTACGGTTTGTCGGCGCGATAAGAGAAACGAGGCATCGATAATTTACGGAGAATACGGTAAGGATGGTTGTCAGTTTACGTTGGGGACGGGAGAATTTTTCACGACGGTGTTGTTTAGTAAGTGTGATGGGTATTGGATGGGGTGAATGCAATTTAATGATATTGTCGTTACACGTACATTCGAATTTGCAGCCTTTCCGTGGATTATTTTTCGTTCTCTATTTTTGCATAATCCATGGTAGTGTCGTCGCAATATTCAATGAAAAATCTCTGCGAGCCGGCAGCTTTGGCTTTGATTCTTGCGTCGGCCTTAATTAAAAGTCCGTGAAATATCCGCGTAACGGTAGTAATAAAGGAACCGCTGCGGTTCGCACCTGCGATCATTTAAATGACTTTCATGACTTTCAGAGGAACGCGAGCAGAGAATCAAGGGACCGTCCGCGCAAACTGGTGTCCGTGAAGGGAAACCTAAAGAGCTAGATTGCCACGGTCCTAATAAGAAGTTTGCCCTTAATTCGTTCAAACGGTCCCGTCCCGTGCGAATCCCGGGCATGGTGCCCGTGAAATTGCGTGATTTCGTTGGAAAGAGCGTGGAAATTCGTGCGTGAAAGGATTTGGAGTAACGTTAACGCGTCGCGGGCGGAGTCTGCGAAGAAACGAAAGGAGAAAGCAATTCAACGAGTATCGCGTATTTCGCGATGCAAATATTTATACACGCCGCGCCGCATTCTCTAATGACTCTTATGTGGGTCAGCTTTTATTAAACCACGTTTTAGACGGAGTGGTTTCGACGGATATATCTGTATCGTGCAGTTCGATTCTGGATATTACGCTCGTGTTGCGCTCCGTTGTTGCGGTCGAAGGTATTCCTTTCGCGAATGTTGCTTTTTTTACGACTCCGAAGTTCGATATTAATGGTCGAATTTAATTTGGGAAAAACGGTATCCTTTGTGGAAGGATTCGAAAAATTAAATGGAAAACCGGAAGAAATGATTGCAGGTGTCTGAAGGGAAAGTTGGAAGAAACACCAATTACCAGAGTGTTGACTGAAAAACATTGAACGCAATAGTGCACCGCAAAAACCTATCACGCTTTGCGCCGATCGAACGCGTCCTTGCTATCCCGAACGCAATACATCGTGCGTTTGATATTTCCCATAAACAGATATTTCTTAATATATAACGGTTGGTGGAGCACCAGGTACGCAGAGGGTACACACCGGGATACACATTAGACGTTTCGAGCGTCGAAGAGCCGGCTCCTCTTCGTGGAACAGCAGAGCCACATTGCGGGCTAAGTGTGCCAGCAGCATTCGGTTGTTCGCACTCGACGGCAAAGAGGAGCCGAATATGGCAGGGCAGACCTCGCACCCGAAACCCATTGATAGTGTGCTCTCGAATGAACGGTCAATAATCCATCTATCTATATAATCTGCTCGAAAGCAGAGCTCACACCGAACAGTGCCACGATCTACTGTACATATCATCCACGTGCCGTACAATATTTTCGCGTGCCAATTAATTTACATATCCGTATGTAACGTTCGTTTCTACGCGTTCGTTGAAAATCGCAACCCCTGGCTATCGAATTGAGGCTATCTGCAGATTTCGACCATTTTTCATATTTCGCAGTAAAACTGAACAGCCTGACCGAACTTGAGCAACAAAGTCTATCATTAACGGGGCCACACTTTGCTTTATCTTCATTTGCGGCATTTTGTTTCTGAATAAAATTCCATCTCCAAGACCGCCCCTGCAACAAACTCGCGGAACGCTGGCAACCGGTATTGCCAGTCGAACGGTGCAGGACACGGATCCACTATGGCGAACATTCGTAGGCATTTCCTGTGTACCCATAGAGGAGCTTCCGCGCGCGAGACAATGGTCCGGCGTGAAACAAAGGAAAAACGAAAAGCGTGGGCGGCCAGCGGCAATGAAAAAAGAAGGGAAAAAAAAGAAAAAAGAAATAACGCCGCGCCACAGAGCCGCCATGGTGCAATCGGATGCAAATCAAACAAGAATGCAGCGACGAAACCGGAGGAGGGCAGAAACATAGATGCACAGGAGGAGACGAAGGGGGACGTGGAGGAAGAAAGGTAGAAAAAAAAAGCGAAAAACAAAAAAAAAACGAAAAGCATCAATGCGAAAGAGCGGGACAGAATGGAGCGTGTCGTCTAGCGGACGAGCGGCTCTCTCCTCTCTGTCAGGAACATCGCGAAAAACTGGCGTTATTATTAAAAAAGTTGGGCTTGTTATCTCGCCGGTATTCATCCATTAATTGCGCCGCGTCCCCTCGCCGGGCTTGTCCCCCGTGCAGCTGCAACAGTCGAGAGGATAGAATGCCACCGGTCGTCGGTCGGTATCCTCCCGCGATGCAAACGGATTAATAATTTTGCGATTCCGCGATATTGCTAAGCGACCTACTGGTCCCCGGCCTCTCAGGTCGCACGAATGCCTCTGGTAGGATGAGGCTTGACGTACGTCCCTGGACGGTGACGTATGCACACACGTATGGGCCTGTGGGAGCGAACCTGCAGTATTCGTAGAGAATTGCTGCTCGCGCTTGACCTCCTTTCAGCAACGGCCGAAGATCGACGGTATTCGTGGCCGCGTAAGGTATCCACGTTGATTGGTCCAGTTGGGATGGGTACCTGCTGATGAGTTCGCGTGGAGCTCACAATTTTTCTGCACGCGTTGGTCGAGGCGGATTTACGTTACCGGCGAATGCGCTCGAGAAATTAGATTTGGCAAATATTCGATTATCGCGTTCGAGGCGAGCAAATTGCGCACTCGGTCGGTCGAATTTATACGGCGATGCTGAAGATTGCGACCTTTTTTTAATGCCTGCGTTTCCGTTCTACCCCTTGAACGTCGCGTAGCTGTTGCACGAACGGACGGTAGACAGCGTTCGGTTCGGGTAAACTTTTCGCTGGAATCGATAGAAATAATTCGTCGTGCGGGATGGAATTAAAATGGAAAATAGCTTCGCAATAAATAACGAGCAGAATGGTGGAAAAGAGGCGTCTTCGTCGTGGATAGAATCGGCGTCGCGTTTGCGTATGTACGATTGCACGGATCTCGCTCATCCCTCCGTTTCGACGGCGCTTCCCAATAGGGAATAGCCGAATCGAATTTAATTACCGATGTGCAGCTATTTACCTCGCGCGCCGGTACGCCCGTGACGAGCTCGTTAAAAATTTAATTTTCCACGACGTCGAGGCCCGCTGCCTCGTGTTCACCACTCGCCAAAGGCTGATCCAAGGTGTGCATAAACTGCACGTGGAATTTATTTAACTGCCGACCGTCTATTGATCGGAGCTCCCCCCTTTTTCCAATTTCTTTCTCCCGTTCCTCTTCGCCCTCCTGTATCTTTCGTTCTTTATCAATATGTTCTGGTGCGCGTACGGTTCGAGGCTTGGATCGTTTTAAAAAAGAAAAGTTGAAATTTTTGCTGCGCCACGAATATTTCTTATTAATCTTTTTCGTATCTTTTATATTTGTTTATTTTATTCCATTTTATTTGTATTTATTTTCTGATAACGAGAATAGCCGTCCGTTCACTTAAATGCTTTTTAATCTTCGCGATTTTTATGGCCGCCACCGGACTGGCGAAGTTCGAAAATTTTACTCGATTTCTGCTGTTCGGTTCATGGAGTTTCAGAAAGTTCCGTCGTCTTTGAAAAGTTTCGGAAGTCGATGGCCCCCTCGCCCCATCCTATTTTCTGGCGTCTTATAATTTTCTTTTGCGGCTGAATGGAATAGTGCTGACGCATGTGGGGTTCGGAAACAATTCTCGTACGTTCGCGAATTTCATACTCGAGATTCCACCGAGTCAGTCGCAAGTTTCTTCGTTATCGTTACTTCGTAATTTTACAGTCAATACGAAATGCACGAACGCCAATGTTATTCGTGCTTTTCTGAATACCGATTGAAAGTTCGATCCCTTTCAACCTAAGTAAACCTCCGCTATGCCAGCGCCACTAACTTAAACTATTGAAATACAAAACAGTATACCGCTCCCACAAATATCGTCTCAATTTTCAGCGACGCGATCTTACCCGTCTCGTCGACGATCTGCCACTTACTTAAGCCAGGGTTAACGAGCAAAGACGAGGGATGTAACCCTTCGATTTTTCCGCTCCTCCGGGCGACGGTGCCAGGATAATTGTGATTACGGTCCCTGGCCCAACGAAGAAGAAGAAGAAGTAGAAGAAGAAGAAGAAGGAGGAGAAGGAGAAGAACAGAGAAACGTGGAAAAGAACGAAGGGGTAAAAAAGAAACGGCGTGCACGATATTCGTTTTTTGGTCGTTACGAAATCGGTAATAGGAGCGCGGCAGAATGCAAATGAAACCGTAACGCGACAGAAATGTAAATCCGACGTCCTCGCCGTCCGAACTCGACGAGAATTCGTTACTTATAAGCACTTGTTACTCGCCGGTTACCACTTAATGAAATTAATGACGACCATTGCTGCACCCTCATCTCCTCTTACGAGGTAACATGTTCCGGGCACGAGCTCCGTTTGCCCGTTTAAAATTGTCGAATTTCAGGTTATCCAAGTTCTGGCACGTTAAAACGCACCTCGTGTGCATATCTCGGAAAATAATAATCGAAATTAACATACAAAATAGAGCATATTACGTATGTAATAGAATATTGAAATATATGCAACGATATTTAAAATGGACATTTTTATAGGAACACTTGGAACGAATCGTGTTCCACTGATCCACGCATCTACTGTTAATCTAAAGATACAGTGATAATAATGTTGGGAAATGACGTTGGCCGCGAATCAATTAGAATTAGATGAAGATTTTCCGCAACCGGGACCGATAAGCGTACGGATCGACATGAAAGCTTGAAAGGTATTTTCACCTGGCGGAAGGTAGACAGGCAAGGCGAGTGTAATGAAGTACCCGAATCCCTGTGGAGTCAACAAAGTTTCATTAAAGCGGAAGTGGCTCAAGCTGCCAACGTTCCCTCATAAATGAGTATACTCATGTATGTAACTTAAATCGATTTTCATCGGGTTTACCGCGGCCTTGTCCGCAAACTTTAATTCCCGTCGCCGCCAATTATTTCCACGCGACGCCGAACACTTTTGCTTAACTCTATCCGATCAACGGTATCGGATGAAATCACTTAACGCGTTTCCCTTGACGTTTACGACGCCGTTCGAACGCTCGTCCCTATGCCGTTCCTCGTGATCTATTCGATTAGAAATTTACCGATCGCGGGAACTTCGTGTTTCGTTGAATCATTTTTCGTTTAAACTTTCCGAAAACCCGTGCGTCGAAGCGAACAGTGTCCGTAAGAATTCTTCGAGAGAGAACGGACGCTGCGGAAATATTAATCCAACGAGAATATATTGCGAAAAGTTTCTTTTCACAAATTTTCCAAGTAATTAAACAAATTTTCTAAGTAACCGAACATCGCTCTAATCGGGACTTTTTATTCCAATCCCTCAACGTCGACGCTCTATCGTTCGCAGGATTAAAGTGGTCTGGAAACTAGTCCGCGTCGCCGTAGACATTGTTTGTTCGTCACCTCCGTAGAAAGAGAGCGAGGGAGAGAACGGGGAAAAAGGAAGGGCCAAGTCAGAAGAAGGACAGAAAGAAACGCAGAAACGAAATCGAATACCTTTCGCGGGCAAAATCGTCTCCGTCTACGTTCGTTTCCTCGAGGCGGCGCTTAATTGGATCGAATCGGGTCGAAGGAACAGCCCGGCCCGACTAGTCGTCGTCGATGCGCTCGTTTCGCGTCTTAAATTTCAATTACTCTGAGGCATCGGCCGAGGGCGAAGGTTCAGAACGTCGAGCAATTTACCGCTGATGGGGACGGCGACGTCGTTTCCGCTGACTGACCGCAATTAATTAAAGTCAAACAGGCGAAGGAGGGATGAAAACCCTCGTTCGTTCGTGCCCCCTCCCCCCCTGTTTACTGTGTTCCCTCTTGCCACTCGATAAACGGGAACGTTGCAGGCGTTCTTCTTCGCGTTCGTTAATAACTAATCGTGACCCGGTGACACCTCGATATCATAGATATCGCTTATCGCTTGATTCGCGGCCAATCGATCCCCGATTCGCCAGTTTAAGCGTAACCAGAAGGAAAAAAAGATTAACTGTCTCTCCTTCATCCTTTATTCCTCCTGTCCGGAAAGAAGTTGAAAAAACTACAGCCCCGCACAGCGGCCAGAATAATTCATTTCCGAACGAAATCCTTTTAAAACTCGGCCAATCCCCCACCCGACCACCCACGCCCCCAAGCGGTCCCGGATTACCGGGCATTAACGCGAAAGCTTATCACGGCCGGACCCCGTAGCCGACATTTCATCCCCCGTTCCCTTGACGTAGGACAACGAGCTTAAAGCAGCTCGAAAGGGCGTCGTTCTGACGTGCGTTCCGGAGTCGATGCGTCCACTCGCTCGTTACGTTTTTCTTTTTCTTGCACTTTTTCTCCTTTTCTCGTTTTTTTTTCCGCCACTTTGCTTAGGTAATTGCATCCAACGCGGGATCAGGGTTGGGCAGGGGATGAAAGGACGGCGGCGTGCATTACGAACGCCAGACAAGAAAGATGGGACAGGGTCGCGGGGTACGGGGGAAAAATTGGATTGTACCACAACCAGGTAACGGAGGGACGATATAAACGGGGCTCGTTAAATCCTCTTAGCGCGGACACGCAGATTTTTTTCTATCGCGATGCGGAACTGTCGCGTCTACTGAAAGTCGCGCGATATATTTGTAAGGTTTCAATACTCCCGCTCTTCTATCGGAAAGTTAAAATTGTAACTATTCCTCTCGTGTACAGCTACGATGCAGATTTTACTCGAATAATCGTCTATTGAATAATTTCAATCGATTCTATGTATGATTCTAGGTATGATTTCGCCCAAATAATTATCACACCCCCGACCGGTGTCCCGAGGACAATTATTCCGAGATTTCGAATCGCATTCGCGCGAAGAAACTAAACCAGTCCGCAATCTGAATTCCCCGGGGATCGCCGAAAAGATTACTCGCCCTCTGACCTTTATCTCCTCTCTATTCTCTCAAGACTTAATATCCGATTTCGCTTCCGACGGGATACAAACTGCGCTAATGCAAATCCGTGTTGAGGAACCTTTGGAAACTCGGCGAGCCAGAACGACCGCAGATTTCAAGCGGATTAAACGGGGAAAACGGCGAGGGAAATATCGAAACCAGTGCGGAAATACCGAATAATACGCGGAAAGAATATCCTGTTTCGTTCCTCCCTTCGACATTCATTTTATCGCGGAACGTGTGTTACGCAGCGGATCCAGAAATCGGAATTACCAATGTTCGACTGCAGCTCGGCAACATCTCCCCGCAGTCTCTTTCGAAAAGCATAGTACACACGGTAGATAAAAATTGTTTGACTCGCGATGTGGGAAAAATACAGGAACCGTAATGGTCCGTTAGCTTATACCACCCTTGCGTGCAATAGAAAAGTAAGAGGAAACCTTAAGCCACCGACACCACTCTCTGCCTCCGTATTCGACGAACTTTTGTGTCACTTCTGCTTGTGGTTAACTCAACGCGTATATCTCGGGGGCAGAGGTTCAGTCACCCTGGCAATTACGTGGCCCAGGATCGTATGTATCACACGATCAGATTATCATGGTTGTTATTGGGGGATGAAACGCCGGATGGGAGCAGGATTTACTACGGTGTGATTGATATTCTTGCTGAATGGTACACGTTGAACTACGGTAGACGTAATTCTGTTCCATGGTTTTCTGTTACGGTATATGTAATAATTTTGGAAGGCAATTGGTAACAGGATAGATTGCAAAGCGTAATATTAAATGTGGCAAGTATAATTATATTCTTCCTATTGAAAGTATGAAATTAAATATTTCTAAGATATAAAACTTCGTGCGAGAGAAACCTAACGATCGAGGGAATTCTCTTATCGTTTTCAATCAAGAAGTTACACCGTCTTCGACGATCGTCTAGTTCGTGATCAACGTCGACGAGCATTCCAACGATTTCATTCCGCCTTGTTTCCGTTCAACAATCTTGGTTAGGTTCCTTAAAGGTACCGAACAAGGAGACGCGAATTACATAAGCTACGACCCCCATTAATCCTGCGTACCATCGAATCAGGTTAAACCCTCTGGTCCCTTCGTACCTTTACGAGCGAATTGCGATTGCATTGCGATTGCTAGCTGATCGAGGCGAATTTGCAGTATTAGCCTTAAGATTCGATAGCGCTTGCAGTAGTTCAAGTATCTTGCACGTCTTGAGATATCCGTTGCACGTACGAGTGTCGGGGAAAATGAAAAACATAGCAATACCTCTAATCTGGCGATCTAAATCTCCATGATTGAAACGCTGGAACGTTTGCTTCGTCCAACAGATATCCGCGGATTTTTCGTGCGGCGTCGGTACGCGCTCGTTAATTATTACCGATACACCGTCCGACAAAGGGGTGCCGCGGTCAAAAATTTCGAGCGTCGACGCAGAACGGCGTTGCAACGCGAACGCGGGAGAAAACCGCGAAACCCGAGTCATTAAAAGGACAATGCTTATCGCGAATTCCTTCCTCTTTCTGCATCCGCCCTCTCCGCGACCATTGTCCGACGGGGAGAAATATTTTCACCGCGATACGGGCTGGTTCGAGCTACTTTGCCCAACCGCTTGAGCTCGCGTAAAGGGTAAAAAAAAGCGTAGCCCATTTCCGGTATGACGAGTGTCCGAAAAAACGTTCACAATGAAAAGCAAAAGTATTTCGCTACAACGATCTCAACAACGGCACTGCGCCCCATCGAAATTGTAACTCAATGACGGCCGGGCAGGCGAAAGAAGGAAACGGAAGGGAAGTCGCCAAGGGTGGCGCTTCCTGCGAGTGGAAGGTAACGCAATTACCAAGAAGCTGAAATCGGGTTTCGTTCAATCGAGCCTCGCGAACGAACGGACGAATCGGTCAAGCGGTAACGCCGGCAACGTTTGTATCCGAGAAAAGATTGAATAATTCGTGGCCTCGTGTCTCGCGTTGCACCCGGCGTTCCTTCACGACCGCCGTCGTCGAAATTAACAGTCCGCTCGCGATTAAGGAACACCATTAATCCGCTGCCCTCCGCCATTCGCCTTACCCCGTAACAAAAACCGAGGATCGTCGCGATATTTTTGCCCGATCCTGCCGTTCCCCTCGTTCTCGACGTCGCGCCGCCCTGTGACGGGGCAAGTATTACTCCGGCCGACGAAAAACAGAGACAGGGGACAGGGGAAAAAACGTAGAGAAAGAACTAGGCGGAAAAGGGGGGGACGCTCGAGTCTTTTGGCGCGCGGAATCTCGCGCAACTCGAAAATGAATGGCACTTCAATCCTCCGGCAGGACGAGGGGTCAGGTGACGGCGGCGGCGGCGGCGGCGGCGGCGGCGGGCGGCCTAGTCTCCATTGTAAAATGATACAAAGAAGAAGGACAAAGCGGAAAAACGAAACAGAGAATCGGGAGCGTTGAAACGCGCGGGGCGAAAGCGGAGGGAAGGAGAGGGAGGGAGAGAGAAAGAGAGAGAGAGAGAGGGGGGGAGAGGGCAAACACGAGTGTCGCGTGTCTGTTCAAACACATCCCTGTTCCTCTAACCCCCTTGGCCGCCCCTTCGTCTTTTCGCCCTCTTCGCTTGGAACACGCGAGTACGAGGGACCAAGTCGAGAGCAGCACTCCAACTTCATTGCATAATACATACACGGGACACCCAGAGTTACCCCGAACGTACGCGCCCCGTGCACGTTCCTCGAGCTTTGATACGTCGACGACGAGCCGCTGGAAATGAGACCACGCGATGTTTAGCGTACGCAAACCGACGACTTCCGGCCGATCGTTCCCGCTGGCAATTTTCCGCGACGGAATTTCCGCGACGAAGTCTCGCAAGACCTGGATCTACGGGGCGGGTCAAGCTTGCGCCCTTCAAACGATTCGAACTTTGGTCCAAGGGTCGAAGAATCGCTTTGGCATTGAAATCGTCGAAACGGGGATGCAGTTATTGCAGACCTGTACCAGTTTTGGAGTCTCAGTGAAGAGATCGATCACGGAACAACGGATCTATTAATACGGGGCGCAAAGTGTTCCATTATTCGTCGCAACTTCCATAAAATAGACATTCGGGATGCGCGTTTACTGGCTCGCCTAGATGGCTTATTAATTACGGGGATATTTTACGACATCGACATAGCTAATTAACGACGGACGCGTAGCCCTCGTAACTCGCTTTACGACGTATAATTGCTTGCAAACGTGGCCGAGGACCTTCCATTGAAAGGGGAGGAACATCCCTCAGCGAGACAGCGAAGAAAGGGTTAACCGTTCCGTTTAATCGTAATTACGATTTTTCAAGGTTTCCCGTGCCGTTTAACATTCGCCTAGCTCTCTAACTTTAAGCATGCTGGAAACGTTGCGACACCATACGGCCGCGATGGAATGTGAGAATGATGATTAAAGCGTCGCCGTCGTAAATTGTGTCACCGGCGGTCCTAAGGGCTGACCTCTTAGACGGATTTCACGCTTGAAATTCGAAGGGGACCACGGTCTGGCGTGAGGAAAATCAACTGAGCGAAAAGTTGCGGAACTTCCCGTGCCCGGGGAAGATCAACGAGGGTGGATTTTAAACGAACCGGGGGAATGACATAAATTCGAACAGGCGCGGGTATTTTTTTTTTTTAATGTGATCGCATAAAACCTCGATCGATCCGACAAATTTATAGAATGCTTGTTACGTTTAAACCATTTTTTCTAACGTTCACGACCGCTATCAAACTTTTATGATAGCGTCAAATATTCGCGCTCCAGAAATTTTCGATGAACTTATATAAAAAAAAAAAAAAAGACAGGTTGAAGTACTGTAATATAAATGAAACGAACAATGCCAATTGTGCGCGACGCTGCATTACATAATTTAAATATTTAAATGTTGCAAAACCGAGGGATCCTTCATCGGATATCTTCTATGTCAGATATCATTCGACTCAATGATATCTGTTTTATGTTACACGTCGAATTTCAAGAAATACACCACGTTTTCCCGGAGCGTGCCTCGGAATTTAAAAACAAAATTTAAATCGAGACGAGCGTTGCCTCGCGATAAAGAAGAAATTTACGCGTTCAAGACTCGTGCATCCGTTGCGTTCGAATCGGTGAGACATGGATAAACCGGGACGACGTCGAAAGGTCTCCCTTGTAACCCCGGAACGTCTTCTAACTCTCGCGATGCAAGAAACGGAACGGCAACCGGAGGCAACGTTGGCGAAACATCACCGCGACGCGGGGGCCAACAATAAGAAAAGCCGTAGGAAAGTGTCGGTGGAAGGACGAGGAATTACGGGGGAGGCGTAAAAATGCACCGCCGGACGATTTTACGCTTCGAATAGAGACGCGAAATCCCCCTGCAGCCTTGCGTATATCTACGGCCAGGGGCGTAGTGCTTTCAGGTACCCCGCTCTATTGAAATAAATACGTGACTCGGGCACACTGTGTTTCGCGGAGGATTAACGAGAATGATTGTTTAGAGGTTCGAGTGCCGCTGTTGAAGGACCTCGCATTACCTGCCATTATTCGTATATTATTGTATGTAATAATTGAACGGTAGAACCCGTGGATTCGCATTATGAATTTCGCAATTATATCACGGTCGCTCGTTTCCGTCACAGTGTCGCACGCGACCGTTCCATTCACGAATTACGGTTACTGTTATTGTTATTACAATATCTGCGCGGCTTGGAACATTGTTGACGAAACAAGCGATACACAAGCATCGGTTTGGAGTTACGTCTATGCCGTTCACAGCGTTTCCATTATTCATTTTCGAAAATTTACTGCTATTTTTTAGTCTAAAGATGCGGATCTTGTTTCGGTAAATATAATATCTGGTGTCAACTACGCCATTACAGAGATGTACATATCGCCAAAGGCCGAGCAAAGCTGTCCAAAAAACCTATCCGTCGTTCATTATTACAAATCGTCCGTTCCGCCACGCTTTCCAAACTCCGTCAAGTTTCCCCTTTCCAGAAAAGAACATCTAACAAACGGTAGCAATCTTCTTTTAACCTCGTCCCCAAAGAAAGCAACGCAAGAAAGCCCGCGGCGAAAAGATCAGGCAATACCGCGACGACCGATTTCCAATCGCAAGAAATCGAAGAAAGAATCAGTCCGCGGTTCACGGGTTTCCCGACGGCCGTAAAAATTCTCGCGAGAACCACGCCGACCCTGGGGTGCGCGCAAGGGTGTACACCCCTTGCCCGGAGCACGTACCACGGGGTCGCGTAGCTTCGGTGGAACGGCCACCAGAAACGAACTGCTTCGCCGTGGAAACATTTTTAACCGACACGCTCGTTTCTCTCTTTAAATCGCTCGATGCCGCCGCGATACGTTACGGAGATCCATGATACGGCCTCGCAACGTTCCGCTCGTTTCTTTTCTGCACGTTGGGGATCAGTTACCCCGTCGTGGTCACCCTTATCCCTTCCGGATAATCGGGCCGCGATCCTCCCTCATCCGTCTTCCTCCGGTTTTTCCCACTCGACGTTCTCCAACGAAAAATGGAGCACGCCGAAAGACAGCGGGTGGAGGACGAATCGCGGACGAACAACGCGTCCCCCGATTTTCAATCGAAATCGCACGGCAATCGCGCGAGGAACAGCCGAATAATTATTTACGTCGCGCGACAGAGTTGCGTCTTCCGTCTCCGCGAGTGAAATTCCAAACATTGCTCACCAGCGTCCCTCCACCACCCCCTTCCTCGAGCAACCCTTCGACCACCGCGCGTAATATCATACGCGTTACACTTTTCGAGCCGTGCCAAGGGACGGGGCCGTTTATGTTTCCCCGTGTCGCGTGCAACCTCGGGACACTAATGAAAATCCCGTTGCAGGATTATATTTCCGTTTCACCGGCGACAGTTTCGCGTCCGCCGGCTAATTATCCCGATGAAGTCGACACGAGAATCGTACTCTCCAATTAGCCTGATCAGGATTTCTGTTCATTAGACCGAGCCGGATCAAAATCGTTCCCTGTCCTCATTACCCTGCCGCGGTTGATTAAAATCCCGCGTGTCCCGTCTGAAGAGTGCGTGACACACGCTACTTGGATGCGCGCCGCGTCGCATCGCATTCATGCGAACCGTCCATTCAGCCGGGTGAACGTGGACACCGCCGACGGCACTTGTCAACGCGGGGCGAATCTTCTGTGAATTAACGGTGCAACGGCCTTTGATCCCCGACACGAGGCGGTATAAGAAACGGGGGTTTGTGTAAATTGTGCTGATTGAACACGATACCGTTGCGCTTTTATTGGGGAGATTAGTGAAACCGAGTATTATCGTCGTTACTAATGAAATTGAAATTTAACGTTCGTCTCCTATTCTATTGGTTTCGAAGGTTTGGCTAAAGTATGCCGGGTGAAAAGTTAAGGGTCAACCAACGAACTCGGCAATTACATGGTGCAAGATCATCGACACAAGCGAATCGATTAAGGAGGAGGAAAATAATTTCATATATAAACGAATTGACCTATTTCTCCTGTCTGGGATGTAAGCTCAACTTAATCGATAGTTCCCCTCCAATCTTAATTTAGCCGGCAGCGTATAAATTTCGTGCTGCATGGCCCTGTTTCTCCGTTATTGTTGCATTAAGCTGCCCGTCGGTGTGGAGCTCGCTTTTTTTTTCCTTTCGTCTTTTTTAAGACCGTCTAATAACTCGATTACCGTTCAATTAATCCGTACTCGGCCGATCGTAAAATTTCGCCCCCGCCAGAAAGGAACACTTGGTAACTACGCCCGTAAACCGATTTCTTTCGCGCCGGTATACGCCCGCTTTTAACGCAGCCGGTTTACAGACACTATTAAACCCCCCCGTAAAACGCGAAGCACCCTCCCTTGTAAAAAGAATTGCGAACTATCGAGAGGGGTCGGTAAAACTCCTCCGTTCATTTGTTGAACACATCGCAAACCGGGCGTGATAATAATTTGTTAACGCTGACCACGCAGTTGCAATTCGTTGCACCCGTCTACCTCTTTCTTCAATATCTCACTATATTCATCCGCGGTGGCCCCAAGAATGTCACCCTACGGAGATTTCTCGATCGCGCGTTAAGAAAACTCCGGAGCGCACGAATCGACGCTTCAAATCCCGTCCGCCGTCGAACCCGGTGCAAATTAGAACGCCCCGCTCGAATCGGTTTACCGAACTTCCGACTCGACTCGACACCGTCGAAACATCCGTATCATCCGGGCGGTGCTATCGCCAACAAACCAACCCGATGCCCGACCCACAAATTCGACTCGCCGAATTCCCTAATAAATGCAAACAGCCGCTCCACCCGCGCCCGAGCTTCTCCCAGTAATTACCAATTACAATTACAAAGCGAGGAAACATCATTAACGCGCCGCAACTAATGCATCCAGCGAATTACGACACAAGGAGCGATCGGTTCGCGATGGAGCGTCGGAACCGGGAGTCGTTTAACGGGAACAGGCAATGAGGCGTGTTTGCGCAATGTTGCCCACCACCGGAAGCGATCTTAAGTGTTTATTAATACAAGACCCGGCGATACACGTGCGCGTGCACGTTACCCGCTTGATTATGCGTCGGTTTGCATTGTAATTAGCGCTGCCTGTTCGGCCAACCCGGCCAGATACTCGTGCTGCGTGCTGTAACTCATGTGACCCGGTTCGCGGGGCCACTGAATTACATAATACGCACGCAACGCGCGTACGCGAACGCTGCAAATGACATTTCCATGACGTATGTATGCAGGTGGAAAATGAACGGCCGGGCCGGGCCGCGCCTTGTCCCGAGTAAAGCCTCTGTATGTGCCAGCGAGTGTCGCGGAAACACGTTTTAATACGGCCGACCCCGTGCAAGACGTGCATCCTCCCGAAGAATTACCGTGGAATAATAACAACGGAAGACCTGTTCCTGGAGGGGTGAAAGGGGAAAGGCCGGGGTGCTGTTTAAAAGGTGGTAGATTAATTGGCACGAAATTGTAGGCCTCTATGTGCGTCAGTATTCGTTCGAAGACTCGGAGGCGTTTTTAACGGTGACTTATTGGAAGAGGAAGGAATGGGCGAATCGAGGGATACGATGAACTATTTTGTCACAGAACTTTGGCGAATTATTGAATGGAATGAGGTAGGATTTGTGAAGCGAGGATTGTTCAGGGATTCGCACTCACTGGATTATGTAAACGGTGTCTATAGGGTTGCGAATGGGGTAGTTCGGAAGGCGTGAAAAATATTCTCCAGATTGATTCGATTTTAAAGGGACCACCCCGCGATTCGTCACAATTATATCAAGCACCGAAGCCACTTTACTCGCTTTCCACTTAATTCACGCCCTCCTGCGGGAACGTATTGTTATAATTCATAGTCGTAGCGGCGGAGGAATTTAAATATGAACAATGGTTCGTGGGATTAGCATAAACGCATCGATCACAACCGCGCAGTATCGTGAGAAAAGTTTCGCGCGAGGAAAGGTCTATCTTCTTATTTTTCAGGGGGCGAAAATAGTCCCTCCCGGGGCTGTTCACGGTATGTAAATCTGCTGGAATTAAATTTCACCTCGATGAGGTGAATTTCAGAGGCAATTTAAGATCTCCGATGCCTTTTGTGAGACCGTGCACCGACCGGGCACCGTGTCGTCGATTACGCGGTTAAATGGCCCGGATGTATTAAGTCGATTGTAGCCTCGACAAAGTGGATTACCGATGTAGCATAATCCTGATTCTCCGTCGAGGTCGTAAAATTTTCATGGAATTCTTTTCCACGTCACGATCAGTGTCGTAACTTCGTTCGAAGCATTAACGAACCATTACGTTGAGTATTGACGGGATCGACGGCTCCTCGAACGGAGGAGAATTCTTGGCGAGTTTAGGGGATGATAAAGTAAGAATTGTGCAGCTTTGAAAGGGAATAAGTAAAAGAGAAAAGGATTGCCACCTGAGCCTACGTTTGAAATGAAATATTTATTTTTCTTTATCGCCAGTATTTATTACATTTTCGCCATTCCGCTTGGCGAAAATTGTTAATATATTCTGCACCGTGCGCATTCGATTCGTCAAGCAATAACGAAAGCAGAGAACGAACGGGCCCTTCGAAGGTGGCCAATTTGCGAATCGCGTGTCCCAAGAAATAAAAGAAAGATGCCAGCGTAAAGGACGTGCCCGACCTCAGCGTAATCCACAATTAATCGAATCAACTGTGAAAGCTCGTTTGACTGGCGCAACTCGCGCGGGCACGGATATAAATTTCCAGCTGAGAATATTTGCATGCTGTCACTGGTCGTCATATTCATGAGAAAAGTCCCGGGATGGAGTGGGGAATGGATGACTGGAATTAGATTCCGCGTAGGAAATGCGACCGGCTTTTCTAGACGATGTCGTTGCACCATGTCAAAGCTGAGTTCATCTTGTCGGCCGTGCTGTTTTTCTTCTTCTCTGCCCTCCTTCTCGTTTTTTCTTTTTTTTTCTTTTTTTCAAACATGTATCGCGCGACGGTTCTTTTCACCGGTGCGCCTATGGATTACTCGTCCCCTATGTGAAATCGTATCCCCGATGCTTCCCTCCTCTAGATAGCGGCTCGCGCATCAAAGGAATGGAATTAATTTAACTCGAAGGGGTTTTGAACGCTATAGCTATATTAATTCTATTCTGGCGCAATAGACAGACCCGTCTTTTCACCGACAACAAAGCTCCTCCTTTCTGCTTGATCGTAATGGAACGAAACTCTATCCTAGAAACGTGTCAACCTTCGATCCCGATATTATTACCGCGAGTATTACTTTCGTTCGGGCAAGTTAAACGAGAAAACGATGACGCCTTTCGACAATGTCCGTGAAATGTTAGCACGAGAGCAGGGTGGTCGAAAGACGACGGACAGTACTGGCCGGAATAAACGAATCGTTGCAGGTGAAACAAAAGCCAACGCTGAATTAAATATGCGAGCCAATCTGTGATTCTCTTAATATAGAAACCGGAATATAGCTGCAGTCACAAAGCTGCGTCAAGCCAAATGAAATTACAAACAGCCGGTCGGGCGTAAATTAAATTTCACAGAGAAGCGTATTTGGATTGAACGGTGAAAGCTCGAAAGAGTGTACGTCGTTAATGTAAATATAGGAGAAATGACTCGTGTGAATTTTAATTTCAGAATACAAATATGTATTTATCATAATATATGTAATTCTTTCGTCCAAAAACGATTTACTTTCGTTTCTCCGCCGCTCCACAGAGGATACTCCCTGATCAACAAATAAATTCCCTGAATTGTATTGCACTTAAAAATGCAGACACAAATAAATGAAGCAAACTGTCTTACAATTATCCACTGAACGGCAATGAATTGATTCGTGAGCCATTATGTCGAACAGAATTATAGGTCCTATCGTAAATAACACGATCTCTCAAAGAAATATAATTCCTCGCTACAGACGTGGAGGGAAATTCCTATTTTCTCAACAAAACGTTTCCTCGAAATAAGTACGATCGGGATATCGTAGCAATCAACTATCTCACGGCAAATACTACCCAATTCAACAAAATGAAGTAGAAATTACTCCGTATAATCTTTTTTCCCTCCCGAAACCATTGAACAATAGTTCTCCACTGTCCGTAAACAGAGGAACTCTGTAAAGTGCAGAATCTACACAGTATATCAAGCACCATGAATTTAGCCGGTGCGGATCGAAAGTGGTACGATCCGAAAGGAATACTCGGTGCTTTTCGCTTACACGAGCGGAGCCAGCCCCTCGAACAAACAGTCAGAGAGAAATTCGATGGGCGTGACCGGTCGTAAATTTTTACACTCTAGATTACTCGCTGCCACGGCAGCGAATACCGCGTTTTAACGGCTCGTAAATTTTTTTACACGCCTCTTTTTATATTCACATTTTGTTACGCCGTCTCCTGGCCGTCGCCTCGTTAATTCCATTAATGAACCCGACCGCCTACCGAATACCGCGGCACGAACAGACAGCGGAATAATGTAAATGAAACGCAACAACCGAGCAATACGCTTCGACAAAGGCGAGGAATTTGAAGGAGCCGGAGAAGCAATACGAATTTATTTAGTACGACGAAGTTCCGCGCAAGATCTGCCGAAAGGTAGAAGCAATTCTGCGATAAGTATGTCTGACAGACTTCTCGTTCGGCTTGTTCTCGCATTTAACAAAAATGTAGAAAAATTACAAGTACATAATTAGTGCTTTTGATTATTGGCAGCGAAAGTGGCGATTCAGATTGGTGTTCCGTTTTCGCCTCGTAGAAAAACGTGTGGAAACTGTTAGGTACCTCAGAGCCCGCTCCGTCTAGGTATCAATTCTGCCGGGTCGAAGTTGCGAAATTTCGAAATTCGTGATAAAGCAGCGTTGTCTATCGATACTTTAATATTTGCCGGGTCGCAACCGGGAGATAGAAATTCCGACAAACATTCCACGGAACGGATGCCGCGGGTGCTTGAATTTGTAATATTCATCCCGATTCGAATTTTCTGTCGGCGACTAATATTTTAATCAAATTCGGACGCGCTCGACGAGGACCCGATCGATGAACGTGGAAGGAAAACCGCAAATGAATGAATACAGACTGCGCGTATCAAACCGATCGTGACAAGGAAACGCCGCGACAATATTCATTTACTGTGTAAACGATGCGTGTCGGAATTTAAAAAAGAGAAAGATCGAAAACAACGATGGAAATCAAAATTGCATAATTAAACGCGATCCGGGAACAACGAGTAGCGCATGTTCACAGTTTCGCGTGGGACGTGAGAAACGGAGGGGTTATTAAAATTGCCGAATCGACAGATAAATCAGAGCTTTCGCCATAGAATAATAACTGGGCAAGTTGGTCCACGAATATTCTGTTACCGGAAACTTTCAATCGGCTCGAACACTGTTCGTTCGCCGGCTTCCGTCGAACAGTAACGCGTCAATATTATTAGCGATAAAACGTTCGAAATGTTCAAAACGTACCCGCCCCGAATTTTTAATACGTCCTTAAAAACTTCACCGCTAACTTTTTACCGCCGCGGGAATCCCTCGGGTTCTTCGCACCTGTACACCAAAAATTCGCGTCGTCCCCAATGAAATGAACTCGTCGGTTCGTCGCTTTCCGACTTCCCCGCTACGAGACACTTCGGAACAAGAGAAAAGTATCAATCCTCTCACAATAATGAAATTTGCTTTACCGCAAATAATATCCCACCCTGCGTCGCGAGAATCATAAGCACCGGTGGCACAGTTCCGAAGTGTTCGCACGATCTGAACGGGCCGTCGTGTGCAGAATAACGCAATACCCGGGCCCGTCGAAGTTATTAATATTAAAATTATTAAAATTATAGATTAGAACGTCGGAGGCCGGGTGAACGTTTCAGACGCGTAGCCATGATAGATGAGGGTTAAGCTTTTCGCATCGCCGCGGCTGAACCGGCAAGTACGAGATACACCGATACGTCGGATTCCCTCGCCATAAATTAACGCGATCGTAATGCCCAGGCTCCGGATGACAAATTAAGAGTAACATCGCCGACCTAATGTCTTTCAAATCGGCGGTGCATCCAGCCGCACCGGCGCTGAACATAATTTATCCTCCGTCGCGAAGATTATCGCGAGGCCAGAGATCCATTGTTCGCGCGATCAGCACGGCGGCGCCGCGACGACGAGGTAACTCGGCGATCTATCGATCGTGTTGCCGCAAAGACACGGCGGATGATTGATCGACCGGCGAGACGGCCGCGGATTAATTTATCAAACGAATTAATGAACGCGTGTTACGTGTCGGCCGCCACCGCTTCGCGGGGAACGTTAATCGACGCGAGACACGTGCTTCAACGAGGAAGCGAAAGATGCGAACGCTCGCTGAAACCTGGGGCCCAGGTAGAAGAGTGCACGCGTCGAGCATCGTCGTTCCATAAAAACTTGGAACGGACGACTGACGCACGGCAAACGAGATGGAACGAAACACTCTTATTCACGGCCGGTCCTAGAGATCCGAGACTCTTCGCGACGAGACTTTTGCACGTCCTAACAAACCTAGCCCGGTGATAAACGCGTCTTGAATGGAATCCAGGCTGCTAAACCCGTTGGAGCGAGATGAGGGAACGTTGATTACGGTAATGGAAGCGGCGTGCGAGCTTCGGCGTTGAACTTTCGCTGGACGATTAAAAAACGACGGGCCATCTAGCGCGATGGATCGGCGAGTAAGCTGTATAACCTTTTCCATTTCTCACTTTTCAGTGACGTTAGGACTAGACTAGGCGTTGTTGCTTAGTACATGTAGAGTCATAGAATTTGGAACGTTTCGTTAATAATCCTGCTCGAATTTCAATAACGCATACTTCCAAGAGTATCGTTGCGTAAACTGAATTGTTTAAACTAAGCGAGCCTCGTCCCGCGTGAACGAGATACGAATTTAAAGACCTATTAAATGTTTTACGCAAACGAGCAAGCATTAAACTTCCAACAGTGGTTCTAAGCTGAATATCAATTTCTGAGGTTCAATCGGCGAGGCAAAGATTTTGGTGCGGAACGAGCGCCGTTTACGTCTCGATGGTGTCTTTAGAAATATTCGCCGCCCGAGAAATGAAATAATCGGGGACGTGGTCGCGTACTGGTCGCGTAGCTTCCGTTTCCGACCGAGCCGTCGAGCAAGAAGTAAATAGGAAAAAAGGAAAGGGTTGCTCGCCAGACGCGTACGCGAAAATCCAAGAATATTCGAAAGCCGACTCCCCGCTCGTTACGTAGCCGGAAAAGCTTGGTCGCGATAAAGGCGCAGCAAAAGGAATCCGAGCTCGCTCGACGAGCACGACGACGTCTCCGCCGCGTTAATTGTAATAGTATTAATTACGATAATGGAGACCCCTAACCAACCTCTCCGCCACTTATTCTCCTACCCCCTTTTACCTTGTTCCCGTTTCCCCGCCGTGGATCCTCGCCTCCCCGCTTTCTTCTCATCCGTTCACGCGAAGTCAATTAAGTGGATATCTCAAACGAAAAATTCTAATAAGCCCGCGGAACGACTCGGCTACGGGCGAGCGCGCCGAGAGAATTGCCTGGGCTCAACACAGAAAGATCATTATTTTTCGTTTCCTTTTAGAACGGCGGCGTTAATTCCCCGGCCCGTTAGTTTTATGCTGAATTTAATGGCGTTTAATAGCCTTCGTCGTTATTAGCCTGTTACCGGCGCGGAATCGCCGAACACGCTCTTCGACAACGGTTGTTTCTTCTTCCTTTTTTATATATATGTATATATGTATACTTATATATATTGTGCTGTTTTCTCTATCTTGCAAAGAATCCGCTCGTAAATTCGCGAAACCGCAGCCCCGTCGAGTATTCCGTTGCAGCAGGTCGTTCGACGTGCCCGATAAAACCGTTCCCACTACACAAAGATACTTCCGGCATCGATCTTCCCCTTGCGCCGTTGTGTTCGTCATCGATATCATCGTGATCTTTCCTATCAATCTCGTCCTGCCAGCCATCGACTCGATACGAGTGCCACTCGAGCCTCATCGTAAGCTGAATTCCCATGGAATTGGCAAGAAAGAAGGACGAAAGAATGTCTGGGGGGGAGGAAAAAAATGGTGGATGGAGGGGGGAACTTCCGAGAATCCCTATTTTTCCTCGACGGGACGCGGAGTAAAAAGAAGAAGGAAATCAGCTTGGGAAGGGGTCGAGAAGCGAGTGACTGGAAGCATGTGTATATTCGAAGAGGCAAGTGCAAGGCTTTTCGTCCGGACAAGAGGGCGAAAAACTTTTGTTTCGACCCTCCGCGTCGTCGGCTACCCCGTTCGAGCGATGCCCATCGACATCTGTCGTCACGAACGACGCGCACCCTATCCGTCTATTGTGATTATTATTAATCGCAGCTTCGCGCCGTTCGGTTTGCTTTTACAAGCAACCGGCAGGTGGTCCGTGACACGGGCATGGGTGTTTCGGTGACAATAGCGCGGAATTCTTTGCAAACGTGTTTGTTTGATCATTTGATGATTGCTTGAGGTAAGGCGACACGTATGATAGAAGTGATTGGGATTTCAGTGAGACGAGAAGGGCCATCTGTTTCTTATGGGGCTATTTTCGGCTGTTTCTTTCGATTATTTATTTATTTCGTTCTTTTTGCTGCGCGACGCGCGATGAATTGCATTTGCGCAGCAATTAGACTTTAGAAATACTAATTATGTTTCACAAGATCGAAATAATTTTATTTGCGTATAAAACTTACCAACTTTGCAGACGGCAAATGTTTGTCGCTCAGCGGTTATTTAACGGAAAGACGAAAGTGTCTGGCAATTTTCCTTCGCGCGAAGAAATTAATATCCCGGTAACGAATTTCGTGTTTAGACGTCCCTTAATTGACAGAAATCTTGCGGGCTTCCGATAAATCAAAAAGCAGACTTTAGAGAAATCTCGTCGGAGCGAATTAAAACACCCTGGACTAACACGATGTCGCTCCGCACGCTTCCACTGCGCATACATAATTCGAACGGTGGTTTCGATTTAAAAAAAACGTGTAAATAAACGCGCAAGTCGTGCCTCCAACTTACCCAGAAAATTTGAATCAACGAATTTCGAGCTTTTCGTCTTAATAAACCGTTAAATAAAACGTGCGAAATCGTTCGAATTTTTGACCGCCCTCGAAATTGTTCAGAAATTCCAATTATCCAGATCACAGGTTCGCGACCCAACGAAAAAAAGCGAAATAGCGATTGAAATTTCAGCGAGAAAAACCGGAACAGTGTATAATTAACATGAAATTCCCCCGATAAAAAATATCCGCAACAACATTCAACCCGGATAAACAAGGAAAACGACCGGCACGACGATGAATATTTCACGCGGTGTTGCGAGCGCGACACGTAACGTCGATTAAATAAATTTCAAAATTATTTCCCCCGGCACGATGTGCTGTAACGGTGGCGCCGATTGAATTAACACGAAAGTGTGAATTACCGATTAACGCGACACCCAGTCTTAACGCCCACCCCTTCGCTACCAGCCGTGATTTATAACAGCACGATCGACCGGCCCTGTTTAAATTCATCGAGTACAACGCGCAGAAATTAATTATTTCTGTCCAGTTATAAATGTCCGGCGTGAAATTGTATCGTTTCCTTGGCGATATAACTTATCACTACATTAATGCTTACAACGATCGTTAAAAGCGAAGTGCGACGACGTGCTATGATAAAGTAGAGGGTGAGATTAACTGACTACGGGGGTTAATTGGCCCATTCGTCTTTATTACCATAACACCAGCGGCGTTATTAACCCTCCCGGTGCAACGTTTCGAATGATCTCGCGTGCGCCACTCGTCAGTTGTTACACGTCCATCAGACAGCTATTTTTCGTCGTAATTTTACACTGCGAAGGAGGAATCGTGATTTCCGACGATTTTAAGTTAGATCTTTCGTTTTCGAATTTCACGCAGACCTAGGGGAATGGATGGATGCGTTTCGGGCACGATTTCAGCCCACGAAAATCGTTTCCTCTGCTTGAGTGGTATCTCAAGAAAATATTTCCCTTCGAATTGGGGCCTAATTTGCAACGAATTATTTAATCTTTAATCATTGTTACAAGCAATAATACAAGAAATCCCGGCTGTTATCGTATAAAATAAGCATCGCTTCTGATCCAAATTGGCCATCCATTAAATAAAATCCGTTATACCCTGGACGCGTACCGGGGCTGTCAGAAATTCTCGAAACTTTCAATTTCCCATACAATCAATTCTATTTAAACTGCCTCGCGCGACAACATATAATTAAACTTTCTCGTTCGATTCCGACCGTACAGCCGTTCGATTTTTCCTCCCCTCCCGTATTTACCAGTCGAGTGGATATTGAAACATCAACAGTTCATTATATTCGGAGCGCAAGCAAACGAGCGGCAACTAATAAATATAAAATTTATGAAAGGCCGTCGACCGTTTCGAAATGTTAATGGAGCGATTCGTTAAGAGCCCCAAAGAAACCCGATCGAAAAAGCTAAAAACATCAAAGCCGTCCGCTATTATTCCATATAAATTAACGATTGCTCCGCGCGAGATAATAGCATTATTATTTGCCCTCGGCTCGATATCGTATTTAATATTTCAAACCGGCATTAATACATGCAGTCGGCGCCGCTGTCGAGCGTGCTGTATCCGCGAAACGTGTCCTTCGTGACGTAATAACTGATAATGCAGCGAGTTTCACGATGATTTTCATTCTCCGCGAAAACGGAGCCGAGTATTGACCGACGCGCGAACCAGACCCCGTTGAAAATCATTACGCGTACGTAACGCGTATTTTCACCAATTAACCGCGATCGCCATTAAATATATACCGTTAATACGGCGATGGAAAAGGGGAATAATCAGCTCCAGCGTGTAAAAAAAGTTGCCCCCGTAATACGAGACGGTTTACAAACGCGCAGTTGCACGCCTACCGAAAATTCCACGCAAGTTTTATTCCAATTTCGCCCTGGCGGCTAGAGCTTTCTCCGTCAATACGAACGTACCGGGGTAAAAAAGTTTATTTTCGTAGGTGGAATGCGAAACGCCGTTGGGATCGTTTTCATTGAGCAGACGGTGTTTGATTATTCCGTCCGTGAAATAATTATAGAAAAATAAGAACGTGTTTACACGGCTCCGCAAATAGCCGGGTAAACGGGGTTGATTTCTCATTAACGACGGGGAAACGAGACACGATCGACTGGCCTGACGTTCGGAAAACGTGGCAGTTGGCCGGGGAGCAAAATACGGGAAAAAAGAAAGACGTGACGCCTTGTTTAACTGGCCATACGAATCGGCGAATTTATGGGTTACTGTGCGCAGACGAAGTGGACAATTTAAAGGAAGAAGAGCGCAGTATACGTTTGTACACAGATGGCAGCAAAGTTGAGAAAAGCATCGAGGACGTACGGAAATGTTTGTACGGAAATGCAATTATCCCACCTGCTCTCGCAGTTCGCCTATTAAATTTACTCAAATAACCGAATTATCTTTCCTCGCCGAACCCTTATAATAATCCGCATGTAGCTATAATCGCCAATCGACGCCCAAAGGGTTGATCCGTTACATTATTACAACGGTAACAGGTAACCGGGGACAAGGGCGTAACAAAAATACGAGTGGCGAATTCGGCTAGCGAGAAAGGCAGCCCATTAGCGTTCGCGCGAAAGCGAAGTGGTCGTTCATTCATGAACTCGCCAGACACACCGTTGTACCCACTATCGTACTACTATTACTACTACTACTACTACTACTACTACTACTGCTACTACTACCACTGCCGCTACTACTACTACGTCACCACCACTTTTACTACACTCCAACAGCAGCGCCAGTGTGGGTTACGTGTTCCACCGCAAACTGGCACCACCACCGCGATTCTGTACACCCTGTAGCATCGCGTTCCTCGCGTTCTTACCCCGAGGAGTTTCGAATACTCCTGTGTTAGCAACCCCTGATCAACGGCCACCTTGACACTGAAATTTGCCCGGCCTTCGAATGCCGGCATCAATTATTAGCTTGCTGAGAAATATCGGGCCGATCGCTATTGGGGCAGCTCAACTTTGCATCAACTTGGATGTTCATTTCGTGAATTTTTAACGGATCAGTGCCTCGGCCATCCGCTTTCCCAACGTGGAAGGTAGCGCCAAGAAGTAAGTATTTTTATACGCGATATCCGTGGATCGTTAAACACTGCAATCAGTCGTGCACGATATCGTGAAAGCAAAAAATTTGAAATACCTTCCACGCCTGTACGTGACGGTTTACGTTCATTTTATAGGATGCTACGCCACGAATAAACTTGTTATGGCTCGGAATAAAAATGATCCGGGTGTATTTTTTTTTTTTTACGACAAATTCCGAAAACCATTCTCCGACTGGAAGCTAAGAGAAAACGGAATCTCTGAATTATTGATCCGCCTTGTATCCGCCGAACGGGATCCAGTAAAATATTCTATAAAATGGAGATGTATTCGTCCCTTGATCTTTCGTCAGGAAAAAATCATTCGGAATATCCTGCGCGGAACTTGATGAAATCTTAACCTGCTCTCGGCTATTAGCGTTAAATCAGTTTTCATAAAAACGCATCTAAGAAGATTCGTTCGAAAAAAAAATGTTTCTACCTGCAAATTTTCTGTACAGCGCAGAAAGATTTTACTACAATTTCTCCGGTACATCTTCGTTCAACTGAATACTGTTACAAACAACTAATAATTCGCTAAATGTTCAAATTGTACCATTCGTCAGCGCATTCTTATTGCCACCAGATTATTTGTGTTCACGAATATTCGTCGATACTTGTTCTGGATGTGATTTCTTGCAAATACAATTCCATTACAAAATGGAATATTTTCATGAGAAAGGGACACGCCGATTGAAGCTCTATGTTCGCTTATGCATTTGACGACAATTATCGGAGAATTCCCGCGAAGATGTTAAATATCTTCAGGCGGCGAGCTCGTTCACTGTCGAGCCTCGAATTGAAAGGAAGCCGATCCTCGAACGGGGCGCGATTTCATCGCTTCTTTTTTTCCACCCCTTTTTTTTCCCACCCTCTTTTTCCCACCGTGGCCTCAAACGATTACCACGTACTGCGAATTTTCACGCGAGAGACAGCCCCTTGAAAACAGTTCGGTTGACCTATTTCCTCCGTTCCAAATGACAGATTGGAATCAAACTCTTCTCAGCGAAATTCTCACCGAAAATACTGCTGGCCGACGTTGCCGGACGAAGATCGATTATACGAAACTCTGAACATTTCACGCTGAAACCGTTCGATCCCCGTGGCGCTGATTGGCCGGTATTTAGTAAAATGAGGAAATAGCAAAGAAACAAAAATTAAAGGGGATAAAAGCATCGAGATATTTCGCTTTACACGAACTTCGATGGGTACTATGAAACATCTGATACTTCCTAAGATTCTGGTGGAACGACGGCACGATTTCCTATATTAACTCCTTGACCGCGAGGAGGTGCTGAACTTGATAACTTCGCGACAACTTCCCGAAAACCTTCGTCGCCAGGATAAAAAGCGACAGAAGTGAGCGCGAACAACGTGGAACGGGGCTCCGCGTGTTAGAAATACGCTGGATAGTTTGGTTTATGCGGCAATTTAATGTCGGATGAACCGCGTGCAGAATGTGCTATGTGATTTTAACGAGCACCTTATTAAGCTACTTCTAAGTACCTGATAAGGCGCATTAAAATCCATGGGACACGGTCCCTTTTTCTCAAAATCGTCCCGATCATTTCCACGCGGTCGAGTGTAATTCAACCGACATCAGCGATATCATAAACAAAATTTGCTAAAATGAACCAGCAACAAGAAACTAAAAAGTTCACATTACAAAAAACGTGAGACTGTGCAATCCTCGCCTTCCAATGCTTTACCAAAATCAGCATTAACGTGCGTCCAATATCACATGAGGAAAAATGTGCATAATATATACATACACCCTCGAACATCACAAGAGTTGAATACAACGAATCTAACAACCCTCGAGTCAAGCACAGGCATAGAAAATCAAACGGGTGCGCATCCCAATTATCCAAGAATTCCGGATCGAAACGTGTCGGTGCGACTTCGCCCGCTCTGCCACTCGGCGAATCCGTTTCAGCGCATCCGTTTCATCTAGCGACCGGAAGCACATGTCAGAGGAAACGGTGAAGCGATCCCGAAATTCCCCTGCCGAGGGCAGCCCTAACGAGCGGCTCGTTAATTCGAGGTGAACCTTCGCACGCACCCTTCCACGAGGACACGTGGCGATTCTCCGGCTCGCCACCAACGGATCAACCAAGCCATCCCCAACGCCCCCGTAAACAATACCACCATGGCACAATCACATCAAATCCAAGAGAAACAATTCACCTCTCCAATATCGCGCTACAATCGACCATCGATACAACGTTTCGGCGACAGCCGGCGCGACGAAGGCCGATCGACTTATTCTCGTCGTTCACTTTACGGTGAACGGTTCGAGCGTTCGGTCGCCGTGGAACGAAACAAAAGGTCAGAAACAAGTGAGTCTCACCCCCCCGCAGCAGCCAGGCCACGCAGCTTCCGCTGGAGCTCCGACCGTAAACACACGTCGGTGGTTGATCGCGTACTGAAGTTTCTACCGTGGATCCGACATCCGACTAGAGGATCCCACGCCGGCGGAACACCGGCTTCCCACCCCTCTGAACGCCCCACCAGGGGAACTCGACGCCCGGCGTCGGCGAACAACCCCCCTTTTTAACCCTCCCGCCCTGGTCGCCACTCGAAACCGTCACCCGGCGTCACAGTACGCCTCCACCTACACCGGCTCATCCCTTTACTGTCCGCCCGACACACGGAGGCTTGGTGCCTACCCGCCAGAAGCTACCGGACCTGGATGCAGCAGTTCCTTCT
Organism: Nomada fucata; assembly: GCA_948146005.1. Lineage (NCBI taxonomy): Eukaryota > Metazoa > Arthropoda > Insecta > Hymenoptera > Apidae > Nomada > Nomada fucata. The sequence goes on from OX411276.1 coordinate 32,178,841, forward strand.
TGTCGCGAGAGGGAACCGGTCGAGGGCGTGCGATCATCGCGGTTCGGGATGGAATTTGACGATTGCGAATCGGTTGGAACGACGGGCATACATGGTAGCGAAGCGGTCGAAAGATGAATGGAACGGGATGGGAGCCTGTGTCTTTGGAAATCGAGAGAGAGAGAGAGAGAGAGAGAGAGAGAGAGAGAGAGAGAGAGAGAGAGAGATTCGGCGGTGGTGGGTTAATTGAGGACAATGGTTTTATCTGTGTAAAACGGAAAGGTAGATGGTAGATGCAGATGTAGATGGGTTTCGCCTTTGATCGAAAAGATCTACAGAAGCTCGTATGTTGTTACGCGTACATAGCATGTTTTTATTCGATTACTTTCTGCTGCCGTTTATCCGCCTATCCAATATACGGATTTTTCATTCAGACGGCCCCGGTACAATCTTATGCAACGATCGAACAAGTTGAGAAGACGATGAGCAAACAAAGTAGACGACGAATCTCCTATTGCCCCTGCATTGCGATATCGTTATTTACCTTCGAATGTAAACGCATGCATCGCACATTTACTTTCGTTGCGAGGGATTGTCCAAGCGCATACACGATCGGGAGAAATTCGGATGCGCTACCAAGTAATAAAACGTGTATATTAAATACAATTAGAAGAACAGAATCATCGAAGTTTAACCGTGTTCAATTCAATCGTTCCCGATCCCAATTGCTGTGCGATTCAGGCATCGCAAATTCGAGCGGAGACAGTGTCGATGCCGCAAGTGAACCAACGTAAACGGTACATTACTATCGACGATAAGAATACAACGTTGCAAAGATTGTTCGCGGATTTCTGAAGTTGCAGCTAAACATTTTTCTAAAAAGAAAAAGGACGGAAAAATCAGTGGTTTCGACGAACCGCTGGCTCTGCAGTAATTCTAGGTTCGCGTGAAGTTTTTACCACGGCAAGGGCTTCTTGTTTTCTATCGCTTGTTTAAAAACTCGCTCTCTCGCTTTTCCATCGGCCAACGGATAAAGTGGTCCATTTATGTGAACCTGCCCACTCAATGTATATACGCAATGTCCCCTTTGAATAAATTTCCGATAATACATACTTCTGTGGGAACGAAGGAAGGTATACGTCGTGCCGTCATAAAAGTTTCCCCCGCGCTCTTTCGAGGCACGTCCCAGGAAGGCATAATATGCTAAAAGAATTTTCGATCTATGTAACCATATGATGACTTATGGTGCTGGTGAAACGTATGATACCAGGTTTTACGAGGCTTTCGGCGCGAAAGAATAAATTGACGTTCACTAACATACGTTACGAACTGTAACATAGTGCCTCTGAATTAAATGCGGCCGATTTAATTTCGTCTCGAATAAAAGCGAGGACACAAGTCAGTGTAAGGCACTGAATTTGATGAAACGTTTATCTCGAAGATATTGAAGAACCGTTAAGTCGAGTTCGGTCGTTCTACGTAAAGAATCATATGTCTGTGCTCAATTTGTGGACATTCGTTAATTTGCAAAGTATGTCGAATTTCGTTCCTATTTAATTCAATTAAAATTAAAGCCTGCCAATAAAAATTAGGGTACTATAGTTACTGAATTGACGAGTCTAAGCTAGAAAGACTAAAAGTATAAGGTTCAAAGTTACCGCGGTGAGAGTCTATGGCCAGCTGACCGATCAGTAGTATAAGTAGCTACAGTTCAGACGAAAGTATCAGAGTCTCATAAGCACAGCTATTTGACGTGTACAAGAAACACCTTTAGAAAAATATTTCATACTGAATGATCGATCTATAAACTCGAGATCTCGTACAGAAACTATAGCGATACAACAATTAATATAAACACTTAACTATAACTATATACATAATGTATAGCAGTCGAACTCATAATAAACCCCGCTATATGATTCTGATTTTACTGATATCGTCGTTGCCCACAGCCCAATACTACCTATTCCATTTCACCGTGCTATCCAATTAAACTTTCGAACAATTAAACAATCGAATATCCACAAAACCGACCAAACATAAATCCACCACGATCCTCTTCACTCTTCCATCTGTGTAAAAGAAAGTTTCACCAGGGCCAATGGGAAAACCTATGCCCGCCCCCGAGGAACAATCAATCCTTTAATTGAATAAAACCATACTTGTCCTGAACGGTTCTTAAATACCTCCTGGCTACTACCTGAGGATTGTCCGACGAAATTGCCAGCAAAAATTCAGTATAGTGCAGTATAGTCCATCGGAAGTACACTCCGAGACAGCGTTACTAATTATCTAGCATTCTGGCGTTATGGGGGATTTTAACACGACCACCTAAGAGGCTGGCACGCGGAGGAGGGTTAACCAACGCGGTTACCCATGAGATCACCACGAACCTCATGGCCTCCGAAGCTCTCGCCGCGAGTTTGGCCGGTACTTGCCGTATCTGGAGCGATTAATAGCCCTGCGTATACCAGAGCTTGGACGAAGCATGATACCTCGCTACTGAACTCTCAGAAATGAATAATATATGCGAACTATTAGATTGCAATTTAAGAATATTCAATTTTGAGGAATTGTGGTATAATTAAAGATAACCAGAGAGGGTATGTGAAATTAATGCGTCTAAGGAATGAGAAAATCGAGGGTCGGAAAGTAACGAGTCTGGTAGTTGACGTCTTTTGAAGAACGAAAAGTATAAAATAAAGCGTTGGAAAATCGTTGTAGCAAATTTCGAACCAAGCTGTGGAACGTTCTACCAAAAGAATTGAAATAATGTTTTTTCAAGTTTTGTATCGTTTGATTGCACGTCCAATTAGCTATGACCAGCAGTGTATACAACATATGTGTATATGTAGTTTCGACTCGTACATTCATGCTATAGTATTGGTAGTAGTAATATTTTTTTCTATATCGATCTCTATATTAGACGATATCAGAAATAAATACTTTGCTTTTTAGAATTATTCTACTTTTATATATTTTTCATTATTTGACTACTTATTAAACATAGTGAATTTCACCTGTCCGTTATTAATGGCAAACATGAATGATAAAATAACTAACGTGAATGAAATTTAACTCACATTCGATGAAAAGCAGAATTACCAGCGTCGAGTGGCGTGAGTTGGAGCATTGATGGCGGTCGATGTAGTTCGCAAAAGTAGAAGCCAGAAATCTGAAAATATAAGAAATCAAAGTTGAACACGTACAAAACTTTATTGAAAGTTTGCATTTGACCTACTGTACTTCTTTCAACTAGAAAGACTTTACCTGTTTTACAGAAGAATATAACATCGACGCTCTGATCATTTCGAATTCAGACATTTTCCCGCCTCCCCAGCACCTCACTTTCTCACTACTTTATTGAACTATGAATCGCGAATGAATATGTTAAAGAATAATATAACAATCGATCACTGACTCTAACACTATCAAAAATAAAGAGGCAATAGGGAAAGATATATATTTTACATTATAAATGAAAAATTAAGCTAAAAATTAGCACAACACAATCACTTCGACACGACGCTTCCTTCAAACTTCCACAAGGTTCTGCCGTTTAGCACTACGCACATCGTTGCACTACTAAACCGGAAATGCATTTAATTCAAATTTGACGTTTAATGAGAAATAGTTAACCTTTTAACATCTATTTCGTAGAAATTTTGTTCTCTTTTAATGTATCACCGACGCAGAACTGTAATAAAAATTAATATTAGACATTTAAACACCAGAAATATTATAAATATAATATGACTTGGAAAATAGAATATCCCGCCAAAGTTATAACTACTCGCATTCATTTGACTAGAATAGTATCTTCACAAGAGTTTGAATTATATATATATATTTTTTTTTTTATTTTTATTCGTATTTATTTTTTATTTAATTCATATTTTTTAATTTGCTATACAACGAATAGGGGGGGGGGGGGAAATAGTATCTTCAAACTTGAAAATATTAATTATTAATATATATTTTCCATATTATCTATTTATTATTATTTTTATTTTTATTTAATTAATATTTTCAAATTTGCTACACAATGAATAGAGGGGAGTTCAAGTCAAATGAATACATGTATTTTGTTTGTTAATCTATACGGACATTTTATTAATAACATACTCATCTCTGTAGTGACATTTATAAAAATGTTAAATAGCATATAAATATATTATCACTACGTATGTACAGAGTATTCGTAATAAATGGTATGATATCGTTAATGGTGAGATATCTGACAATTTCCTTCGATACTGCCATACGTTTCTTATAATATTACGATTTGACGGAAACTAACAATTATAGAGGCTACGAAGAATAAATAATCTCACGTTACAAAACATAGTTCTTAAAATAATTTATTAAATATGTGGACCCTCTATCTTCGAAATGCTTCTGGCAGTATGTCGTATAAAATCGCGGCCTCAACTGGTACAAAATCTTCAGTGCCAGTTTCTTCTGTAGTTCAGCCTCTCCGGCACGATATTGTTCATATTATTTTCTTATACGATTGTTAAGGCTACCACGTGGCATTTTACACAAAATTCCTTGTGCCTAAGATATGAAATATTTTCAATTAGACTAAGTTTGTGCGTTCGTTAGCGTTGATGATTACAACGCTTCATCTTCCTGCATTTTTGTCCTACTCTGAATTATGAAAGTACTATGTTTCTTTTTATACAGTTCCTTTCATTAAAGTAATCTATATATTATCTCCCATCTGATATTTCTCCCGTTTATCCTCCATAATTCGGTTACTCATTCAACGTTAACATATTGCCCTGTAACTGTGGCTGTCTGATGATATCTTCGCCTTCCAGCAAAATCTTCGTTCTCTTCGTTCAATTGTGCCGAGCAAGTTTCGACACCCGGATGCACGGGTGTAACAACAATTTGTTCGTAATCATAAACTTTCCGTCTAAAATTTACAAGTATTATTGTTCATGTTTTAAAAAATTATTTTATGAACAAATATTATATTTGCATAGAAAAATTACCCCATAAGCCTCAATATCGACATCCTCAGCCATTTAAAAAATTTAAATTCGGATGAAACTCCGGGCTTAACCGCAGGATTGGCATGGCCAATGTAACTCCACACAAGAAAAACGACGACAATATTTGCAATAGCATATCCCCAATGAACAAGGAACATAATAAACAATTTAATAAGACACTACGAAATAAACGTAAGTTATAATTATTGTACATAATTTTCATGGAGAAATATACGAAAGAAAGCTCACCCCTAATAATGAGAACCATCTATTGCACAGTGGACTATACCAATTTCCTAATTTATTATGAATATGAACTTTCCTCTCCGTATTATCAGTACCGCTAACGTTTTCATCCATACTTGGAGAAGAATCTATATAAACATTATTGTCGGAAAGGCTAGGGTTTCTCTGTAAATAGTAAAGAGTATAAATATTTCGCTTCTTTTTCCTACTGTAACAATTAGTTGAATTCATTCTAGTACTCACGACAAGATTTTTATGTCTGATTCGTTCGGGGAACAGGCTATCCAAGTCATTATCTATATCCGTTATCGAATTTTCGTGACTCGCAGAGCCGTAATCGTGGTCAAACGTAGGTGTATGCGTTTGAAATCTTTGCTCTCGGGACAACTGTATGTCGAATGTTTGCGCTAAAGCGAAATATGCATAGTCCAAGCACGCATACGTCAAGAGGAAAGGCATTGTAACAATAGGTGCGAGAGTGTTGATTTGTCCGGTAATGATAAAAGTTAATGTAACAACGGCAACAACTAACATTGCGTACACGGGCACTTTGTTTGGTCCTTTCTAAAAGAAAATTCGGTGATGTTCCAATTAATGTGATAAGAAGTAATAATCGTGAATATAAATGACTGTAATTGTGCTCACCCCTCTTTGCAAACAACTCATCCCTGGAATAACGTTCTGACTAGCGATAGACTGTAGTACTCGAGGTGTACCATACATTGCACCCAAGCAACTGCTAAATGATGACACATAAAGACCTGCCAAAAGCAATACTGGAATACCCGATACCTTGGACGCAATCATAAAGTTCGTAAGTAGTGCCTTTCGAGTGCATGTTGCCGCGAGAAACATTATAAAACATAGATACAAGAAAGTTCTGGAATTCAATTAAGAAAATGGAATTAATTTTAGTTTTATTGTTGCATAATTGTTTGGTATTCTTAATTTCCACTCAGTAAATCTTACCCAGTTCCAACTGCCGCCAAGGTGCCATTGGGAATATCGGTGGATGGATGTTTCAGATCTCCGCTCATATTAATTCCAGCCAAAACTCCGGTTACCGTAGGAAAGAATACACCGAAAACAGTGAACCAACTATATCCATCCTGATAGTTAGTAAACGTATTATTTTTCAAATTCCCCGATAACCAACCTTCAAAACCAGCCTCTACAATATTCATAAAATTATAAAATCATAAAAGTACAAAATATAAAATTATAAAACGATGAGTAATCCTATCTCACCGACGTTCACGTGAGTAAAACTTCCAACTATGAAGTCCACGCCAGCGAGTAATAAAATTAGCAAGAGAATAAATTGCAGCTTTATAACCCACTTCACACCTGCGATATTAATAACAGATAATAGGATAACTGCAGTGCACGCGAAGCCACGTTCTGCCCATGCAGATTTCAAATCCACAAGGCCAGCCATAGATTCTCCAAACCCTAGAACATTTAGAGCACAGCCGACCGCCTAAAATGAGTCTTAAAGTAATGTCCTAAGTATAAACGTTATAATATATTGTCCCACCTGTCCAAAACAATATAACAATCCAATAGATCCACCAAATCTTGATCCCAATACATGTGACAGTAGAAAATAGACGCCGCCACTTTCCACGCGACATCTTTCACATATTCCCACAGCGGACAGTACAGTTACCAATACGATACATACTAAAACAATAGCAAAACATTACATTTCATAAAAAGATTATAAAGCTTTCAAAACTCAATTGTAATTAACTACCTGTACACAAAATTATTAATACAGCATTAAGAACCCCAGCCTGGCCCACTATCCAACCAGATCTCAAGAATACAATAACTCCAAAAATATTGATCAGACAAGATGTAAAAACTCCGTCCCATGTTCCAAACAATACAGGTTGAGAAATGAAAAAGTTTGATTTCCACCATGGATCGGCGCTCTGAAATGTATAAATTTAAGTAATAGAAATTGCATATATTTAAAACACTTTAATTGCTTACATATTCTTGAGCGAACAATTCGTTCGCTCCAGTTTGATACATCTCTGGGCCAAGTTCATCGTATTCCCTATTATTTCTTCGTGCTTCATTATTCCCCTGGGTTTCTGCATTATTGTGTAGTCCGTATTTGGACCAGTCTATGTTATCCCTATTGTTCCCGGCGTCTCCATTCGACAACTGATTTCTCTCGTTCGACTCCATGCTTTCTTTTACGCAAGTACAGTGTTTTTTTTATTGAAATTAACTATTTCGTTACCAACGATAAAGTCAGTCTTCCTGTTTTTTTTTTAATCAATTTCCATTTGATGAAAATTGTAAATAATAAACCGAGAGCCACGTAAAATATTGTTTTCTACGAATCATCTCTGCATTGTTAGAAAATGTGCATCATTCTCAATAGTATCGAAACACAATTTTAGTAATCGACATGATTTAAGGAAAATAAACATCAAGCTTCTTTATTGACGTTGCGCGACGAAAACGTCAAATGTATAGTTGATGTTTGTACCAATAATTACTATTGACATAGGTTAGAGGACGATTACTGTATTTGAAATGAAATGGCAATTATTGTAGGCCTTCACGATTATCAAGCGAATTTAATATAGTCATTTTTTTCTTTTAGTATATCAACCTCTTATATCAGCTTTATCGTCTTGAACGTATCACCTGCTGGTGACGTGTTGTTCAACGCTAGAACGACCATTTTGATCCTTCTAACGGAATTAACTATAAGTAGCGTAGGAGGCGATTACCACATCGCCATAATGCGTCATAACACTACTCGATTCATGGGAAAATCATTTATTCCATATTTATGAAAAATTTTTTTAAGTAATTTGTTTAGAATACACCAGAAAGTAATCCATATACCATATAATATTACGGCACCATTGCAGCGAATAAAATAATTTAGGCATTTAAACGAGGTTTTGACTTTAAAATATACATTTATTCATATCCATTACAGATTACAAACAAATCATACCCACAGAAATGTATTAATCTAGAAATACATTCATACAACAGAACAGTCATACATTTCACGAAGGTAGAAAATCCGGACTTCAGGATTTGTTTCAGGTCATTGATCATCCGTAACATAATCGCTACGCGCAAAAAATACCGCTAAACACTCTTCGTTCATATACACGATGATAACATTCTCACAACACAAACTCGTACGTTCTCGGCTCATTAAAGAACTGAATTTATCGTAAGAATAACAGTAATCGATAGGTCTATTTCACGAAATGTTAAATTGTATATTTACAAGAGCGTTCATGCTCCTCTCCTCCATTTTTCACCATTGCTGAATTTAGTCATTTCTCGTCCGCTTACGCCGCATGTACCAATCCCGACCCGGCCATTTACATTCTCCGGTGTTGCGAATATACTCTTCTTAATTACACCTTTCTTCGAGGACTGTGGAATAAAATACAAAACATTATAGATTAGAGAGTGTTAATTCATCAGATTTTATAACTTATTCATGAACGATACCTTGGTTGTAAATGCTAGCCATTTGTTTTTCTCCAATTCGCGCTCCTCTTCGAGTTCTTTAAATCGCTGCAGCTTTCTCTGTTTCTTCTTCTTAAGGTATTCCCTTTGTTTATTAGGATCAGAGCCTGCTACAGCTGCAGCTTGCATTTTTCTGTAAATTGATTAATCTTTTACTCATCAGTGACAACTGCATTTAATTCTTTGCAAGGATAATAAGCTTCCGTGTACACTCTTTACTGTCAGATGAAAGAACCACTGATTATGCTGTAAGAAATTCAACTGCTATTAATTATTGTGAAAGTCGTTACATCTTAAAACAAACAGACAGCGTTATTTGAATATTATATAATGTGGAATCACCTAAATACATTAAAATCAATTTAGAAGATATGATTGTTAATTTAATAAATTATTCAGTTTTGCTATATTGAATTTTTATTTGTATACTCCAAAGAACATCAATTGTGCCGACAAGTAGTAATAGAAAATAGTACAGTAGACAAAATTACATACAATGATATTAAGAGATAATAAGTGCAACCTATGTATCAATAAAAATCAATTATTTCCTGTTACCTTTTCCTGGATCCCAGCAATGTAGACAAACAATGCGACACCAAAAGTCAAAGGAGAATAATGGGATTTCAGATTGAGGCGCATCAAACAGTGAAATGATTAGCATGGCCAATTGGGGATAAAGGGAGAAAAATATGAGCAATTAGTGATGGTTGTTTCTGACAAAATTCATTCCACAATGTACCTCAGAAAATTGTATATGGGTTGAAAATTATAAGGAGAATCGTGTCAACGGGAGCTACCAATAAATAAAATGGACAAATTCCTCTGAGCTTACTTCGACTTCTGATCTGCCCAATCTGACGCTGGCCTTTTAGCTACAGACTTCAATTGGCTGAGCATCGTGACATCTGTGTTCTTATACTCGTTAAATGTTATATTAACAACGCCATCCTCATTTATCGCGTCTATGGTTGCCTCGTAGTATCTAGGATAATATAAAACAGAGAGTAATATAGAACGCCCATTGCTGCATGCGATGTAAAAAAATAGGATACGTTTATGGTTTACATCGACCATAATAACTTACTTTCCATCCTCACTCCAAGGTGCCATGCACTGATCGCCAACCTTCCATTTATTGGCCAGAACTGCAAGTAAAATAGGATCTTTAGCATCCATTCCATTGGCTTGCCTTTTTTCCTGTTGTTGTGATTTAATTAAATCATGTGTCAGCTCTATTACTTCCTCGAGATCGATTTTCAATTTCAACAATTCTTCATTAGTTGGATCCGTGGTAAGCGCTGCTTCCACCTGGAATGATAAAGCGTTGAATTCATTGAACAGTGTAATGTCGTAAACAAGGTGGGAATTGCCAAAAATGGACTCGCCATCCTCGTATCGTTCCAGTTAGGTTAAGCAGAGAAAACAAGTCGTCTTACCTGTTGAAGCTGCAGTTTATAATTCTGTAAATCGTCCATTGTGAGATCTGGATTCGACGGCGGATTAATAAAGCTAAATATAACGACTAACAGCCGTTCTTTTCTTCCCTAAATGCTACTGTCAAAAAAAGCAAGCAAAATCAGACACTGGTGAACACCCTACACCCTATGTGTGTACACGATCGTGTTAATTGCGAAACAATTCGTTAGATGGCACCGTCGTTCCCAGCACATCGTTACAAAAATATAGAATTTCTGTGCCTGTCATGTATTTGCGTCTACGATAAAGCGCTTTAAATTAATATATTTTATTCTTCACGTCGAGGGACGTACGCATATAAATAAGTAACACGGGGAAATAGTTGAAATGTCGTAATGAATATAATTTAATGACGCGTTACACCATCTGCGGTCTCTAATGCACTAAAACAGCAATTGAATGCTATACATGCTGTAACTGTAATTAATACCGTTCGTCAATTGCTAGAAAACTTCAGTCATGGCCTATCCGGTAATTACGTTTCCGCAATTCAGATTAAAATATCTCCTTTTGCGAATAAACCAAATGAATCCAATTGTCGTTTTGTTCGTAAAGTGACTTAATAAATTCGTTGGTAAATCGTACTATTGGTGTTCAAAATGTCATAACACTTATTCATATAATACTACAGTGTCAATTATTCGCTACATATTTGTTTTATTATTGTTTCAAAGCGAATGTTGCTCATTTTTAGAATGCAATGTATGGAGGGATCGATCCACAGACTCAAGTAAACCCAGAAGTACAGCAGTGGTTTGCCGCTGTTGATAGGGACAGCAGTGGAAGAATTACAGCAACAGAATTAAAAGCTGCATTGGCAAATGGACAAGGCGGTACATTTTCAGATACCGCGTGCAAACTAATGATAGGTATACTGTTAATGAATAATGTAGTGGTTTATAGTAAAAATATAAAATGGAATGTTTTTGCTTATTTAAAAGATTTTATCTTTTGATTACAGGCATGTTCGATAAAGAGAAAAATGGTACAATAGATATGCTTGAATTCCAAGCACTTTATAGCTACATTAATTCATGGCTGGGTGTTTTTCGTGGATTCGATCACGATAATTCTGGTAGTATACAGGAAAGTGAATTAAGTGCAGCTTTAACACAAATGGGATATAGACTAAGTCCAGAATTTACTTCATTCCTTATAAAGAAGAGTGATCCCAATAGTCATTCTTCTATTACTATCGACCAATTTATTGTGTTGTGTGTACAAATTCAGAGGTTTACAGGTATATAAATTATACAGTGGATTGTTATATTAAATTAAAATACAGTGTGTATAAACTATGTGTACATAGTATATAATTACTTGTTGCAGATGCATTTCGAGTGAAGGATATTGAACAAAAAGGAGAGATTACTATTGGATTTGAAGACTTTCTAGCTGTTGCACTTAATTGCAGTGTATAATACTTTCCTCTTTAAATAGCATTCTAATTTGATTCTTGGAAGCTACGATTGCTTGTGACTCAACACTGCAACATGCAATTTGTTCAGATTAAGAATCACTTACACCACATATGAGATATAGAATAAGTTCTAATTACTTGATATAAGAGAACTGTTGGAAATTTTTGAATGAAATTGTAATACACTGTCTGCTCTGTTCTGTAACACGTCTGTCACGTAAATGCGTTTACATTTTACTGCAAATATAACTTAAACTCCAATAAATACACCAAATGAGAACAAAGTACTTTCGAACAACAAATGCCATATTGTTGCAACTTTTGCAGCAGATAGCTATGATTCGTAGCTTTCATTTAAAACAAGTCCGGTTAAGAAGTACGCAGTAGAAGCCGCGAAAAACGCAATTGTTTAAATTAAGGTTGTAATGCAGGAATTCGGTTTTGAAGTCGCGGTAAACTGCGAAAAAGGCCGCAAACGCGAGATGGCGCCACATACACGATTACCGACATATGGTTACCGACAAAATATTAAAAAATTATTATCTCTGCTTCTACTTTTAATTGTTTATAACTTTTATTAATGCCACTAGCATTGTTTATTTTATCATAGTTTTTGGGTACGAAAATTCTTATCAGAGATGGTAGCATTAAAATAACAATAATCGATATAATGTTATCGATTACTTTGCTAAATCGATTCTACGTGTTCGAGTAATCGAATATTCGTGACGGAATAGATAGTTAAAAATGTAGCATACACGTGTGTGATATCGTAATCATAAGTTTACAATTTATGTAACAAAAGTAAATAAAGTGTGTAAAGGGAAATAAAGACGATGGCCAATACAAGTGTGAATAATAGTACTCCACAAGTACAAATCAGATTTGTTACTAAACAGGAACAGTATGTAATCATTTGGAATGTTTCTTTTGTAAAATGTATTAGGAGGTTAATCTTTATTATTACAGATATATCTCGTTATATATACGCCGCGTATAATTTCTATCAGTTTTATTATATAAAGATTGGAACAACATATACAAATTCTTATGTTTATAATTTTTCAGTTACGCTGTTCCTGATTTTCCATTATCAGTGCACACATCCATTGTCTCAAACGAGTTAAATACTCTTGTAAATGAACTTATAAAAGGTACAGCAAGTTTTAATCTCATATTACTATATCTCGAGAAATCATATTTAATAGAAAAATAACTTGATCATTTTTAGAGTCCACCGATGTGAAGCATGACATCGAATTTGACTTCCTTGTGTGCTCACAATTTTTACGTACTTCATTGGCCGAGCATATCACCGAACGAAATGTATCCACAGAAGATGTAATAATTGTTGAATACGTGGAAAAATATCCGCCACCAGAACCTCAGGACTGTCTTATTCATGACGATTGGGTATCTGCTGTTGCTGCCTGCGAGAAATGGTTATTGTTTATACCTTATAACTTCATTGCAAGTTCTTTCAAAATTGCCACGCATTTGTTAAGGAGACATTTTATTTAACAGGATATTAACTGGTTGCTACGATAATACATTACATATATGGACACATAAAGGAAAACATCATCTTGTAATTCCTGGGCATACTTCACCCATTAAAGCAGTAGCATGGATATCCTTGACTGGCGATTTTGCTAGTTTTGTTAGGTATAATTTGGAATATAAGAAAAATAAAATGTAACACCATCAAATTGTCACATTTTTCTTATACAATTTCCAGTGCGTCTCAGGACCAAACAGCTATAATATGGGACTGGAATATTACAGAAAATTCCGTAGATTGTATTCATGTGTGCAGAGGACACGAACGTGGACTTGAATGTGTTAGCATTAATAATGACAAGACAATGATGGCAACTGGTGCATGGGATACAATGCTTAAAATCTGGTCCACGTGTAAGTGTATCACCAGTATCAAAAACTGTTTGATTGATGAAAATATGTTTCACATTCATTAACATTTTCAGCTAATCAAGAGGAATACGAAGATGATGAATCCACATCAAAAAGATTAAAGTCGGAGCACGGCAAGACTAGGGTAAAATAAAATAAGGCAATACCAGATAAGATATTTTTTAGTTGAAACTAATATAACATGCTCTTTTTGTTTTACGATTGTATCGTAAAGGTACCTAAAAGAACAATGAAAGGTCATAAGGAAGCCATTAGCGGTGCTGTGTGGTCGGATAAAATAGAAATTATTACGTCCTCGTGGGATCATACGTTGAAAATATGGGATTCAGAATTAGGAGGAATCAAGCATGAATTGGCAGGAAACAAAAGCTTTTTTGACCTCGATTATTCTCCACAAAATCGTACTATTATAACGGCGTCTGCTGATAGACACGTTAGATTATATGATCCGAGATCCACAGGTGTGAATTTGGACTTTTTTCACTATTTTCAATCATTGCATATTATCACAGCTATATTTCGTTTTCAGAAGGGTCACTTGTAAAAACAATGTTCACTTCTCATACACAATGGGTACAATCTGTAAGGTGGTCTCCAACAGATGAAAATCTTTTTATTTCTGGAGCGTATGACAATGATATGAAGCTTTGGGATAGCAGGAGGTACTTTAATATTTAGTTGCATAAGGTTTATTTATGTTTTTATGGTGACATGTATGTTCTTTTTGAAACAACTTTTTTCTCTGTTGCAGTCCTAAAGCACCACTGTTCGATCTTTCTGGACATGAAGATAACGTATTATGTTGCAACTGGACGAATCCGAAATTTATGGTATCCGGAGGTGCAGATAACACCGTAAGAATATTTAAATCGAAACATGTTGCTCGTTAATGATAAATCAATGTTTATACCATTTAAATATATATGAAAGATGCTAAATGACGTGTATAGTGCAAACTAATAAGAAACAATTTTTTATCATTTTAATATTTATTATACTCTAAATGAAACAATGTAATTATTTAAATGAAATAGAGACTTCGATGTATCGCCAGCGTGAAACATACTGAATCACAGAATCGTGTACTTACTCTTAAATAATCAAGAAACCAAAAACAAAAACGATCGCACTCTTAACAGCAACAACATAATCCGAAATAAAAAATGTGAATGCAAATAGAAACCATGCATATAAAGCGATTCATTGTTCTTTCTTTCGAATTACATATACCAATGAAATTAAAGACAGAAAAAAGCATTTCATGGCCTGAGAAAAAAGCTCTTGGAATCAAATCAAAATTCACAATTTTTTTATTCCATCGAGTTCTTTTGCGTCATGTGGCTTTTCTTCTCTTTCTTTAATTTTACCGTCGTATTTTACATCATTATAAAACCACCAGATAATTGACAAAAGAGGAGATATAATCGTAATCGTTCTTATACATTGCCTGCACCTTGGTTGAAATTTCTTTTCTTTCTCATTTTTCTTTTTATTCTTCTCTTTCTTTTTTATAAGAATTTCGAATCATCTTTATTGCTCACAAATTAAAAGTATTTACTCAAAATAGTACAAATCGTATCCGCGTAAAGTGTTTAAAAGTACTAGTAAGAAGAAGGCTCGTTACATTCTACCATATTGCCAAAATCGAACGTGGGCGTGTTAATTCTCTGTAATTTTGTTACCTCGCAAGAAACAATTTTACTCTCGATTAATATAGAGGCGGACGCTGAATGTTGTGATACAAGTAGTTAGGATAATGTGGGGGGGGGGGGGGCTTAACGTTTTAATATTACATACAAAGGACAAATGTTCAGTCTATTGCACCATGCTGTACTAGTACGCGTTAGTAAATAGTACCATTTTTTGTTTGTGTAGCCAATGCTCAGTGGAGAAGAACGTGATAAACTTAGATTCGCCGTTTTCTGTTCCTTTTTTTAAATTTGTCTTTCTATACTCCGTTAAGCTCTCTTTTAGTCCTAGAAAATACCAAAAAACGGTCTTAGGGCTTTATTATTTCAATCGTTGAAAAAGACATATACAATAGTCGCTACTTGATTCGAGAAGGCATATTTTTTTTTTGTAGTGTGGAAAACGTGTAAATACAGTCACCGATTTTGTACGAGAGTAAGTTTATTTTACAGACATTACATTTCGTTTGTTCGTTTCTCGCAGAGATGATTGTTCATCCTTTAACGCAACAAAGTGAAAGGAGAAACGAAAACGAATAATAAAATTCTCGAAAATGCCTAACTATGAAATTCGACTAAAACCAGAAGAAAAACAAAGAGAAGCAGAATTGAAAAGAGCATGTGTAATATGAGAAATCGTAATCACAATTTGGGGATTCACTCTCTATACATGTGAAGGCATTTCAAAGTAACTTGGTATTAGAAAGAAAAAAAGACTTAGGAAAGGAAAAGAAAGTGATTGGAATAAATCCCCAAAACAGATCGTTTATTGATCAAAAATAAGGGATGATAATAATTAAGAATTTGATTCTTTCACTTTGAATATACCAAACCATACTTGTAAGTAACTCTAAAAACTGTTCGGTGCACGCTCCCCATACAAAGTGTAAGAAGTGTGACGTTCGGAGCGTGCACACGCAGTGTGCAGTTTACAGTAACAGTGTGTCTCTGCAGTCTGTGTCGTGTAATAGGCAGATGGTTTTTTTAAAAGTACGCATTATAAATTATGCATACAACCTACACACCACATGCTCATCTCGCACTTTCTCTAATCTCTCTCTCGCTCGCTCTCGCACATCTCACATGTTTTTTTCTTTTTTGTTGTATTCACTACTTACATCTCACGCGCTCTCTCTCTCTCTTTTTGTGTTTTCTGTTTGCATTTTTTTCATTTTTCTCTTATTTTTTTCGTATTTTTTCTTTTTTAGAAGACCCTATCTATAACCCCCACATTATCTCACACAAAGACTAGCGTTTTTAAACGATCCAAAATAAACTAAGGGCACTTTTAGTGGCGTATGCCCTGTGTTCTTATTCGAGTTTCATGAAAAATCTAATTCTGACCGTTGTTAAACTTTGTTGTTGTTCATGTTACTTTTTTTTCATCATTTTTATTACAGCACCTATCGACTTCTAAGAGTCCCTATTCTTAACTAGCTATGACACACTTGCCTTAATCTAAGAATTTCATTACGTGCTATGCCTCGCCATCTTAAAAGTATCCGAGAACCTAATGTGTTCATTTCTCATTTCTTTTTCTCCTTTCAATGTTAATCCTCGTTTCATATGCAAACTGCCTAACTTAATGCCTCAACATCATTTTTTGTTCTTTTTTTACCATTCATTCCCTTTTTCTCTCTCTATCTCTCTTTCCCTAAATTACGAAATTCTTATTCTCGCTTGTTCTCATTGGTCGCACACTGCATAACAATCAATTATATTCTGAAGAGAATAAACAAACAAAAGTAAGCAGATGGCAATGGTAATTGAATTATTTGAAGAATTACGAGTGTAATATTCTCGCCTTGTATCTTGCGACGCAACGGGAGTTTGGACGCTACGAGAGCAAGAATAAAAACGGGAAGCAAGGAAGGAAAGATAATTTTGGGGCTTTAAATTGGAGAAGAAACGAAGAGAGTCCGAAATCTTAAAAAAAAAGTAGCATGGGACAAATTGAAAACTATTCATCTCTCTCTCTCGCTCACTCTTTCTCGGTCTCTCGTTATATCTAAAAACCTATTTCACTTAACAATGTAAAACAATGACTTAAAACCTCAGTGTACCCAAGGACTGTACAAGTCGAAGTACGATGATGCGCGTCGCATATCGAGGCATCATCAAAGTCAACTCGGACTCGCTTTTCTTATATATATAATATTTTTTTTTTTCGCTTAAGCCGACGTTCGACTAACATTACGTTACTTTTTTTTTGTTTCGTTACTTAAAAACACCCTACGTTTTTTTCCTTTTTATTCTCGTCTTTCTACATCATCAGCCTACGACTACTAGTTGTGATCTAATCTAAAAAGAGGCTACGCTAGAAATTCTAGAGAAAGCTTACGGAAAGCAGCATTGCTTGGAAACTTTTGTGTTCCAAAAAGGAGATTGGTTTTTATTTCCTTTGTAAACCACGCCCGGCCAGCCCAAGCACCCGACCCGCGGTGCGCAGCAAGCAGTCCTTACTATTTATATTACAGTAGATAATATGTTGTAGAATAATATATATTTATTATTAATATGAATAGCCAGTCAGTCTTGACGGGTGCGAGGTGCATAGGCTGAACGGTGCCTCCGCCCGATGTGTTTTCTTTTAACAAGGGGAGGCAGTTGTATATATATCCTAACTATCAGCTAACTATCTACCTAATCTTAATCACTTATCGATTACTACCTATCCAAAAGTAGTGCCTAGCCTATATATATTCATAATCAACACTAACTACACATCTCGCAATATCCTCCCTTCTTCGCAAATTCTATACAATAGGTCACCATGATGCATTCGCTCTTGCTTTTCTCACTTTCACTCTATTTACCTCGGTCTCTCTTACTCTCACTCTCTCTCTCTCTCTCTCTCTCTCTCCTCTCTCCCTTCCTCTAGCGTTCTATTTTCTACCTTTCTCCTGTCACTCAAACATTTTACTTTTTCACACGTTTTTTTTTATTTTAATTATTCTTCTTATTTTTCGTCCTCGCACTATCATTCGCCTTCTATTTTTCTACGTTTTCTTTCGCTCGTTGTCCCTTGCATCCTTGATCTTCCTCTCTCCCTTTCTATCCTCTCTGCCCGCTCTCCAGTGCGGCTCCGTATCTGCGGGAGCTGGCGTTTTATCGGCCGAACCATCGTTCTTCCGCCCGGTCAGCACTATAAAAATGCTGCTCTTTGTTTTGGTCGTCACAATAATAATTAGTTATTTAGTACAAGTCTATTAGTAAAATTCTTCAAAATTCACTATTTAATCACATGTGATTTTTGTTGTCAGTCGTGGTGACAATATCGCTTGTGCAACAATTTACACACTCGCAAATAGGTTCTCCCTCTTTCGCCTCTTTCTTTCGTTCTCTCGCTCTCTTATTATTTTTTTCCCCTTAATGCATGGACTCAAATCGAGTAATAATCGGTTTCTTAAAAAATAGCTCATACCACTTTTTTTCATCTTTTATCTCTTGTCATCAAATCGTGATGTACCAAAATAAACTAAATATATTATTTACTTCAAGTCTCAACAGTGTAAAAATCTTTCATACTTTAGATGACGTCAATAATAGTAATCGTTAATTATAATAATACAGCATATTATTGTAATATTATAATAATAGCTACGATCGCCTCTAACTCTATCTAACTACCTGCCCGCCACTTCGAGCCCGGAGCTCGCAATATTTGGTAGAAAGCTTTCTGCTAATCGTTCCTCGACTCGATCTAAGTCAGACAACGTGAAAACTGTGTGCCGAATGTAAAAACGGGCTTAGAGGAACGCAGGAGAGGAGGGTGTTTTTTTTGTCTTCTTCTTTTATGCATTCTCTAGATATCACTGTTGATAAAAAAAAAATCCTCGACTTGTATATTTCTATACGGTTCGTTTCTATTTTTCGCTTCCTCACATTCGATCCTCTCGCCTATCGCTCTCCTCCAGTCCCATTATCTTTTTTCGTTTTCATTTGCAACGCGTTTTTATTCGTTTGTTCGATATAATAAATTAATTTACACTCTATCTATCGTATCCCGTTGTAACAAGCCTACTCTGTCTCTCTTTCTTTCCTCAGGCGGTGTGTTATTCTCTCGGTTTACAATTATCCGCCGTTTGATTCTTCTTTTTCTTTCTTTTTTGTTGTTGTTGTTGTTGTTGTTGTTTCTAGACTCTGCACGGGCCGTACAGATGTTTGCGGCCCGACAATCCCGTTAGTGGCAACTATACACATACAAAATCTATTCGAATTCGTAATGAAAAAACAAACGCAGTGATATTTAACTGGCTACAACGCAAAAACAATTATATTCTCTTAACTAGAAGATCAAAATTTGGCTCAAGTTTCGCATTTATATACCGACGTAAAAATATATTATAATATTTTTCAGCATATCCCTTGTCTAGCGGATTTGTCTGAAAAGGCACAATTCTAAAAAAAATATCTGTATTCACTGTACAATTAAAACTGATATCGATTCGTAGTAACTGTACTCATAAATATAAATCCTCTAAAAAGTACTATGTTCCTTTCCTTCTTGTTACAATAATTACATATATCCTGAAGATTTTATTTTATTTTCCTTTTCTTTTAGAAATAAAGCATCATCTTTTCATTTTCTTTTTTTTTTTACTCTCTTAAAATCTTCGTCTCTTATTTTTCGTCCGTAAGATAATATAGTCCGTGATTTAAAAAGAGAACGCGAACTGTACTTGTAAAATTAGATAAAAATCTCCGCGTGGCAATACATACATACAATATATGTGCCTGGCTTGGAATGTCTAAACGAAACAGAAGAAAACAAAAAGAAACAATATGATGAGAGTGCATTTAGTGGATGGGGTGGTATGCGCTGTTAAGGAAGAGCTCGTTTTTTTTGTTTTTTTTTTGTTGCAGCATCTTTGTGTTAAAAGAAACTCCGATCGACGCATCTTCTCTTCGCAGCCCAGCCACCGGCCAGCCAGCTGGCACACGTCCGGTAGAGGTTACTGATTACAATTAACTGAATCTCAATGTACTTTTTTTTTTATCAACTCTAGCATTGGAAGTGCTTTTTCTCTGTATATTATTATTATTATTATTTCTTGGGAAGAATTCTCCTTTGTATATTTCTGAGCAGTGTTTCTTTTTATAGTTTACAAGTTTTTGTTAAAATATTTATTCACACTCTCAAGCGTTCAGCTTCGACTTATCGTCTCCTTAGTAAATGTAATACCTAAAGTTAATCCTGGAAGCCTATCAGCTTGACACTAAACTGTCCGTCGCAGAATATCAGTTTTGTCACTGTCGTAATGATGTGTTGGCGTTATACAGCGTATGGAGCCGTGCTGGTGCCGAACAATGTAGGTGACACGAGCACTCGTACCCCCGTTTCTTATGACAACATTCATTCTCTAATCGTTGGAAAATATTAACTACTTTCACCTATTTATCTGATGGATAAAATGTATAAAAGATGGCTGGCAAGTCAATTATCATGAGGAAGAATCTTATCTGACTTTATGTAATGTATTTAGTCTCATCTATTCTTCATTAATATAATCCTTCGTATCAACAGGTGTGTGGCTCTCCTAACTTACATAACCCTCGGTGTAATCGTATCTGAAATTCATTTGATTGATCATTTCATTTCTCTAAACGAATATTTGTATCTGAAAAGAATGTATCATTAATGAAACGTGGTATGTACCTAAAAACCGTAGCCTACTTGGGCTGCTGAGCTTGGTATTGTTGATAGGAGTCATCGGGAGATGCCGCGTTACTTGTTTGTTCAGAGTCACCTAACGGCATGGTATGAATAATGCTAGGAGGATAAGTAGTATAAGGATAGGGATGCGGGCTCGCTGCGATGTACTGAAACACGAAATATTTGAAGATGTGATAATTTAGATAGTACGAAAACTCGCGCAACGTTAAAAGAAATTTTAGAAACGAGTTAAATAAAGAAGAAAAAATACTCACGGAACCAGTGCCAAGATGTAATGTAGACATTTGTGTAGTAAGCTGTGGAATCATACTGTATTGTGGGTTGCTAGGATCAGCTGATGGCATCATCTGTAACAGAATTTTTGATTAGAACTTAAAGAATAAACGCTTGTACAGTTTTGTAAATATTAGTGTAAAACTATGATTCTACGTTGGGGCGTAAAGCATAATGAAAATATGTTGAACTTTACGTGGTAATAATACTGGAAATTTCTGAATGGTGTCGGGCGAGACGTAAAGGATACAAAGGAAACAAACGAACAAACAAAATC